>JAPKLY010000072.1:1041471-1155881 GCA_026898435.1 Prunella vulgaris | reverse complement strand
CTGAGTCTTTATGTCAGCAACTCTTTCAGTAACACCTACCACCAAGTCAAAATTACGAACGTAAGAATGGCTGAAAGCACCTAGATTTTAACTCAAAATTCCACGATGCAACTAGTAATTAGATTGCTAAAATGCCCAAGTAAATCTGTCTAGCAACCAGCAGCAAGAAAGGTACATTAACTAGAAAAACGGGATCAGTCGAAAAAGAAAATCTACAACCAATAAAATGCCAAAACAAACAACATGACCAATGTCGTAAAAAAAATCTGACCTAGAAGGCAATGGACAAAGCACTTTTTGGGGAACTTTGATGTAGTTGAAGAAATGTGTGTAGTGGTATCTATAACCTGTTGCTGAACCTGCTCGTCAACATTTCATAGAGAATGAGTTCAATAGTCCAAGAAACAAAATTGAAGTTAGAAGCACAGCACAGGTTGTAATTACAATACCTGGACATTTTTTTCATTCCAACCAGGAACAACACAAAGTAAACAGATCAAAACCTCAACAAATGGATCAAGGTTGGTTAATGCTTCGATCTGCTCTTTGAAAGATACAATAGCTGCAACAAACATTTAATATGTTGAAACCAAAATCCAAATTTCGCTGATAAGAAAAACCACAAATTTAAGAGGCAGTACGCTTAATGATAAACTTAATTTAACACGGATAAGACCCAGAATGGATGCAATCTCCATCTCAAGGGATTTTTAGGAAAGCATATGTGATTCAACTTTGGATCACCAGAAGATTAAATGTGCATACGATCATATGCTATAGCTGCAAAGATAAGTGAAACAGCTATTTAAAGATGAAACCTTCAAGACACTCCTTCAACACAGCACTTTTTAGTAGAGAAATTGTATAAGCTTGTATAAGGGATCCTAATCTATTCTCAATCTCTTCCAAACTCATTTCTGCAGGCTGTAATAGAACAAGTGGATCAGTTCATCAAATAAATGGGGCATCTTGAAGTTTCCCAATAACGTATTAGGATATCAATCGCTAGCCTGAAAACAGAGCACATTAACTCACACCTCAATATCTTCCTGCTCCACAGGCTTAGAGACTTTTGATTGTGCACCTGCATCACCTTTCCTGCCAGCAACAGATTTTGCAGAGGTAGCTTTCTTTGTGGCAGCCCGGCTAAAATATCAGAACTATAAGACAATCAGAAGGGAGAGTTAATACTTAAAAGTCATCAACCATATGTGCATCAATGGGTATTTTACTTAAAAAAATTAAGGAACTTCGCTTACAAAACCAGCACAAAGTGAGCATTGGTTGATCTTCCAACAAATGAGGCATCAAGAGAATACAAATTGGAAAGCATTATAATATGGAAGTCAATACATAACTTCATATGGGCATGTAACAAAACACAATGCACCTAGGAAATAACTGCATAAGAAACTTATATACTAACAATCACAGAAAATGGAATTTGGCAGCCTTAATCTGGCCAATCAAAACAAAAGAACCTGGCAGTGCCCATGATCAAGAAATTCCAAACAACATTGGTACTAAGTCCATAGCACTACACAATTTGGAACAGAGGTTATTATAAGCCAGAGTTAAACAAGATGGTGCAGTTCTGGAAGGGGAAGGGAAGGGAAGGGAAGGGAAAAAAAGGGATGATTAAATTACAAGCGCCAATAAAAACTGCTACATGGTTCTTATACTAAAAAAAATTATATTTCCTGGTAACAGTTGGTTTCAGCGATGGATTGCACATACGAACTCTTTCAAGGACTATTTGATCAAGGAAGAGATCAATATCATTTTAATTGTAGGCGACTTCCTCGGCATTCTGTTTAACCTCTCATTATTTTCTCACTTAAATCATTTCATAAGAATTAACAATGGGGGAACTAAATCAGATAGAAAATTTACTGACCTCTGAGAAAGGCATACTTCCTCCAGAAGTTTGAACTGCAGCTGAAATTATATAGCAATATTGAGATATGTTATTATATTCAAAATTAATTTTAATATATCAAGTAAATCACCCAGTACATGACAAACATTAAAATCCAAAAACTGAGTTCGCAAGAGTAGAAGGATCCCTTGTCAAAACCACAATCATTTCAGATAACTTCTTTTTTCTGACATCATCCAGCTTCTCCAGCGACTTCTCCAAAGGCCTCATACCCACCATCTAAGTAAAGAAAACTTCAGTACCAACTAACATTATACCATCAGAAGAGAATGTCATGAAAATTCACTAAATAAACAAAGATGAAATACCCTGAAAAGAATACCTTAGCAATAGCCGCAAAGGTGAGAAAGCAGCATCCCTCACGTCGGGTGTTCCATCATTAAGGCACTGCATATTCCATAAACTGCAGTATAGACTTTGACAAGGAAATAACTAACCAGGAAAAATATATGAGAGGTTCAAATAACAGTAAATACATAATTTCGATCAAGAATAAAATACATACTACAAAAAATTTAAAAAATAATTTAAAAAATACATACTATATAAAGAACCAATGAGGAGATTTGATTCAGCAAGATTTTAGTTTGAGCATATAGCTCAATGTTAGGGAAAAACTTATGGTTTTGGAAATTAATGATAACTGACATGTTTGCCATTGTGAAATATTAACATTATCTAATATTGAAAATACTCAAGTTAATACATTGTATTTCTTACTCATGACCAAGATGTATCAATATCAATTTGAAAAAAGAGGCAATTTATTTTAAAATGACTAAAACCAAATATAAACTGACCTCCATGCAAATTGGAACATATTCCTTGTGCACTTTGAGTATAGTGTCCTTGTTACTTGCATCAATACAGAATGTAACCCAGCTCAATGTCAATGATCTTACAAGAAGAACTTTATTATTGACTGCTGTCTTAACATCTGCAAGAAAATAAGTCATTCACTAGATTCATATAATCCAAGCAAGCATTGTTTATAAAATGCAGATTCATATCAAATGCAGATCAAAAAGAAAACCATGTCACAAGTTGCAAAACCAGAATAACAGGCTTTTAACAGGATATAATGTTTCAACTCCTAGGACACCCAATGGCCTTTCAATCTCCCTCATGATGGCCAACTGATTTCCTGCTGAAGTAGAGAAGGATGCAATAACATTTATTGCCTGGAAACCAAACAAAAATACTTATAAGTGGAGCCCTTCATAGAACTTTATTGAAGAAAATTTTGATGATGTAACCTCTTTACAAATGTTGACACATGTATACGAGGTGAGACTTGCCTCTCCTAAGCAGAAACTCAACCTTTCAACTCATTTGCTGAACTTAAGAAAGTCCCTTCATTACATAAATCCCATTTAAATAAAAAATCTAAACTACAAGCAAAAAATTAATTGGAATTTCTAATCATTTACATATATAATTGTAAATAAGTATGTATATAGTTTGACGTCATGATTTTTGTCACACCCCGTCTTAACTATCTTTGGTATGACTATGCCTAGCCTTGATGTGAATATAGATATGATTAACAAGTAATATGCTAATTTTGCATTACCAACCGTAATACGATACTTGACTGCACTTTCACATTGGTCATCTATACTGCTTGTACAGCAGCTTCTACAACATAGAATTGAGAATAAGTTGTGTTATGATATATAAAGATCAGTGGAGATACAAACTTGTTGCTGAAATGCTTGAATAAACCATGCAACTTCACAATGAGGAGAAAAGAATCAATTTCATGCCATACGCCATACAGTGTAAGGGATCCCACCAAAGCTATAAGTTTAAAACATCACTGACTTATACTGCTTGTACAGCAGCTTCTACAACATAGAATTGAGAATAAGTTGTTTTATGATATATAAAGATCAGGGGAGATACAAACTTGTTGCTGAAATGCTTGAATAAACTATGCAACTTCACAATGAGGAGAAAAGAAGCAATTTCATACACCATACAGCAAGTTATAAGTTTAAAACATCACTGACTTACCAGAATTGCCACCACCTATCAGCTTTGAGGATACGCTGGTCTTGGCAGATTATACAAAAGAATCTTTACCAAGCTTTTCAACCAACATGTGAAAAATATGTTAACGCAAAAGGAGTCGATATACATCATATCGGATGGACAGGCGGTATATATATAATAAGATCTTATTTTTGTGTGCAAAAGTAGGAAAAAGAACATATATATTATGTAAAACATCTAATTTTCAGCGTTGTAGTCCAATTTTATTTTTGAAAGACCACTAGGTAGTACGATTTTGGTCATGTTACAATAGTGCGGATATTGGTGCACCAATATCACTCAAATCATGTATATGATGAACAGAGAATCTTAATAAAGAAGATCAAAACACAAGGAAATTAGAGCGAAAAGAAGTTTGAAAGCATTATCGTTTTTTGCTTTTTGTTTTTTGTCTTTTTCATGGCTAAGGTAGATAAAAAGAAATAAGAAGGGGACAGGGGTTTACAATTGCAGGCCGCTACAAATTAATACCTCCAAGACAAATTGTGGCGCAAGGTAAAGTTCATCCCGGAGAACCCATGATCCATTATTTAGTGCCTAATGCAATCAATATCATCAGCAATATATATCATCTAGAGGAAAAATACTTACTCTCTCAACAATAAAACCAGGGCCCACAGCTTCACAAAAAGTAGAAAGGAACTTCATGGCCTGTGGACGAGTCTTTGTGTCAGCAACTCTTTCAGTAACACCTACCACCAAGTCAAAATTACAAACGTAAGAATGGCTGAAAGTACCTAGATTTTAACTCAAAATTCCACGATGCAACTAGTAATTAGATCGCTAAAATGCCCAAGTAAATCTGTCTAGCAACCAGCAGCAAGAAAGGTGCATTAACTAGAAGTGAGATTAAGTTGTGTCTAGCCCAGGTAAATTCCACGATACTTGACTACACTTTCGCATTGGCCATCTTTAATGCTTGTACAACAGCTTCTACAACACAGAAGTGAGATTAAGTTGTGTTAAGAAGTATAAAGATCAGGGGAGATACAAACTTGTTGCTGAATTGCTTGAATAAACCATGCAACTTCACAAGGAGGAAAAAGGAAGCAATTCATGCCGTACAATGAGAGGGATCCCACCCAAATTATAAGTTTCAATCATTACTGAGACGAGGTAAATGTATTTTGATCCTATTTTTGTGTGAAAAAGTAGGGAAAAAAAACAAATATATTATATGACCATCAAATCTTCATCGTTGAAATCAACTTTTAATTTTTAAGAACCATGAAGTAGCATGCATTTGGGCATATTATAATAGTGCGGATCAGTGCCCATCAAGCACCAATATCACTCAAAAATTAAATTTAAAAAAAAAATCCGAACAACGAAGGAATATTGTCAAAAATTAAATTTAAAAAAATAGATTGCCGAACGATCGAGATCTTATACAAAACTCGAATGGAGTTAAATTCTGTTCCAATCGGAAGTTTATTCACAAACTTCGGAACACCCCACGGCGGACACGTCAACCGACGAGTTGTGCTCGGCCAATATAGCGGCGGCCTCCTCCTCCTCCTTCCCCTGCCGGCGTCGTCCTCTCCACCGCCCCTTGACGGCCGTCGAATGGCCAAAGTCCGGCTTAAACCCTTCTCTTTTTTTCTTTACTAGCTGTCGACTTGGCTTCCATGCACAGCACAGAGATACAGAGTGACCATTTATAGGGATTGGCCCGGGTGGAGGTGTGAAGTGACCGTTGCTAATCTCTATTCTCCACCGTCGATCCGAAAAGATCAACGGACACGAAATTAAAACAGAAGTCTATATATGGAAAATTTGGATGCAGCTGTAATTAGTACAACGGTAATATATTATAACAAAATTCGACTTTTTTATGTAAAAAATATTTATTATTGTTAAAATGAAAAATGTTATCATTTGTTTTTAATGTAGTTTTTTTAATTTTTGCCCATTAGTATTTCTTTTCTTTTATCATATTAATAGGAGTTGAAGATAGTTTTAATATTATATTTTTTTATTAAATAATTATAAATATTATACTTTTAAATTTTGAATTTTTTTAATTTGATAAAATTATTTTAAATTTTTATTGAATGAGTGTATCGTCCACCATGTGAATTTGAAACCTTCATTTCTTCAAATAATGGTTCAATCAGTATTCTCAACTTATATTGATATCTAGGCTGTGTTACTGTGTATATGTACTTGTAGTGTTGGTTCAATTGACATTCAATTAATTAATTAAATGAGATTCTCTTCATTTTATTTCACAAAATATTGGTCCGGATATCAGTGTTATTTCCATATCCATTATGTCATGTTTAAAGTTGTTAAATGTGAAGATTTTAAATTTCAACTAATATTTGATGAAACTAGCAATCGTTAGATTATTCATAATTTTGTTACTAAAGGTGACGACATTTTGTCACTTATTGTAATTTTTAGATAAATTACATTAATTTATCAATTTTATTATAAGTCACTCCCCACACCATGGTATTAGAGAACACTATTCAACAAATACTAATAATGAATATTTTATTTTACAATAATACCCAAACTGAAAAATCGTGGATCCTCACTAGATCGGGCGGATTTTTTTTTTTAAATAGTAAAATGCGAAGTTCAAGAGTTAATGTCAAATGGACAATTGTGTGTTATATAAGATAAAGACAAAAACGTGTACGAATCGAGTTGAAGGTTTGTCAATTATTATTTTTATATATATTCATTATTACATTTATGTATATATACTATCAATATTTAAAAAAATTATATTATTTTTATAACAGTGATAACATATATATGAATAATAATGATACAAATGAATTCAGGTTCACAAAAGATTAATTCTAAAATAAATGTGTAATTGTCTGAAGAAATAGTTAATTTGTAGTTACATAAATAAATATTTTTACATGCACTAATACATGTAAGACATTGAAAAATATGTTACTCCCTCCGGCCCAAAAATACTTTCACACATGTCTTATTTGAACGTCTCAACTCTACTTTCACACATCTAAAAAAAAATTATATTCACAAAAGTCAATAAAGTGCAATTTTTTCTTATTTTATAATTTAATGTTAGACTCACATACTCACTTTTTCTTGGTTCGCGTGCCTAGTACAATTATTAAAGTAGTTTTGGGACGGATGGAGTATTATAAAAATAGAAAGTAAAAAATTATAATATTTACAGTTTTACATAAATTATAATTTAAATAAATTAGATAAATAAAATTGTAAAAGTAGGATAGATATATAATTAATAGATAAAATATTAGGAATGGTCTTGTAACTTTATTTAAGTCCAGATTTAGTCCTTTATTTTTTTAATTTAATCAATTATGGTCCTCTAGTTATCAAAAATAGTCTTTAAAAAATAACTATTTTTAATAACTAAATAATCGTAATTGAAAAATTAAAAAAATAAGGGACTAAATTTGGACTCAGAACAAGTTACAAGATTATTTTTTATATTTTCTCGATGAAGGATATATATAAAATAATATCCTTGTAATTTGAGATTAAAGATTTATAAGTCTCATAACTTGTCTTCATCTAATTCCATATGAAAATAGTTTTGGGAAGGAGGAAGTATTATAAAAATAAAAAATTAATAAATTATAATATTTACAGTTTTACAAGTTATAGTTTAAATAAATTAGATAAATAAAATTAAAAAAGTAGGATACATATGTAATTAATAGATAAAATATTAGAAAAGTTATAATATTTACAGTTTTATATAAGTTATAAGTTAAATAAATTAGATAAATAAAATTGAAAAAGTAGGATACATATATAATTAATAGATAAAATATTAAAAATAATCTTGTAACTTTATTTAAGTCCAGATTCAATTAAAAAATAAAAATTGACAACGCCTAAATCTGGCGCCTTAGACCACTCGGCCAAACTGTCTTTATTATTCAAAATTTTAAAATAAGTAAATATATTGAAAGTATTTAAAAGTAAAATTACAAGTATACACAATAAATCTTACAGAATCATTAATCACGCGGTGGACAGTTTAATTAAATAATTTTTAGTGGAATTGATAAATACTTATAGCAAAAAAAACTCATGTATCAAAAGATAAATAATAAATTGTGATGTCCATTTTGAATTTTTGGATACTTTTGGGAAAAAAAAAAATATTTTTTAAATAGAAATTTTTTGAAGCCTTTTTTTTTTAATTCGCAAATTGTAGCTGAATAACGTAAAGATAGAAGTCAACATAAAAAAAAACATATCTAAGTATGAAAACATTAAAAGTAATAGTAGATTTTTTTTTTATTTAGATCAAACAATTATAAATATATCTTAAACTTAAGGGTATAAGTATATTTTTAGCTTTTAGGGTTGATACTCTATAAGAGTCCCCCTTAATACACCCCAAAATTAGAGTGTCCTTAGAGCTCTCAATAATTAATGAGTGAGAGAATAATATTAAAAAGGTAAATATTGTAGATGTTGAAATATTAAAGGTGAAAAACAATATTTTGAAGGGAGCTCCATATACAACTAGATCCTAAAATTAAGAGAATAAGTATATTTTTAACTTTTACGGTTGATACTATTTATCCCCTCACAAGTCTCAAGTAAAAATAAACTCAAAACTAGGGTGCCCTTAGAGCTCTCAATAATTAGGCCCTCCTCAATGCAAATACCTCAAAAATGGGTTTTTTTCTCACCACGTCAGCGCCACATCAAAAGTCAAAAACTTCTACCTCCAAAACTTAATTCATCCACATTGCATAAACCCCAAAAATAGATTTTTTGGGAGTCCACTTCAATTAATATCATATTTATGTTTTTTATAATTTAATTTATCAACTATTTTAATTATCTAACTTTCAGATAAATAATAAATAATTAAATATTTTAATTATTTTAATTTTTTAATATTTTATTATATTTTAAAAAATCCAAAAATATATTATTAATTTTTTTTATTACATAAACTATAAAATACAAATTCAAAACACGCAAAGTACACAAAAATATTCAAAAGCAACAACATAAATTTCATCTCGGTCAATTTAATATTTACCTAATTATTTGTGGATTGAGCTCAAACATGCTCAATTAAATCATGTCGAAGCTGGAAATGTTTCTGCAAAATATATTTTGATAGTAGTAAAAATAGTAGAATTATATTCAATTAAATATATTCAATTAAAAATGTAATTCAATTGTATTCAATTAAAATGTAATTCAAGTAGTTGAATACAATCACAATAAATATATTTAATTTAAATGTAACTCAAGTAGCTGAATACAATTACAATAAATATATTCAATTAAAATATAATTCAAGTAGCTGGATACAATCATAATAAATATATTCAATTAAAATGTAACTCAAATAGCTGGATACAATCACAATAAATATATTCAATTAAAATGTAATTCAAGTAGTTGGATACAATCACAATAAATATATTCAATTAAAAACATCACAACACCTTTCTGCAAAAAGCCTGGGTAGTAATTTACTACCTGGGTTTATACCCATACTTCCCAGTTCCCACCAAAGGTAAAACCCTCAATCATAAGTTTTTTTTCGATTCCACGTCACCAAATACCTCAGCGTCGAGGAGGGCCTAAGGCCCTCTCCAATGCATAAACCCGAAAAGCAGGTTTTTTTACTACCAAATCAGCGCCACCTAAAAAGCAAAAAACCTCTACCTCCAAAACTAAATTCATCCTCATTGCATAAACCTAAAAAAATAGGTTTTTTGGGGACCCACTTCAATTAATATCATATTTATTCTTTTATAATTTAATTTATCAACTATATTCATTATCTAACTTTTGATAAATAATAAATAATTAAATATTTTTAATATTTTATTATATTTAAAAAAAACACTCCATTTTTTTTTACTATTGCATCCACTTTTTATCCATTTTTAGAATTACAAGAAAAATATAATTTGATAGGAGTAAAAATAATAAAAATAAAAAATGTATTTAATAACCGTTGTATAACACATAAAAAATTAAAAAATAACAATAATAATATTATATTTATAATTAAAAAAATTAACAGCCATATTACAAAAGAAAAGAGCAAAAAAAAATCAATTAATATTTATAAAGAGGCCGACGGCCATATTGCATGGAAAAAAAACTAGAAATAAGCAAAATAATTAAAAATAATAATGTGAGTGAGCATGGGCCCTCCACCTTCCTCTTCTACCCAAAAAAAAAAAAAGTAATATTAAATATTTTAGATGTTGATAAAATTTTAAATGTGAAAATTAGAAATGACAGCTGTGGGATTTGAACCCACGCCCTTTCGGACCAGAGCCTAAATCTGGCGCCTTAGACCACTCGGCCAAACTGTCTTCATGTTAACAAATCTCTCAAATTTAGATTATCAACGCAATATTAATAGTAGGAGTTTCATGTGAACCAAATATTATTATTATTATAATATACTATTACAGTTTTACTTGTATATATGAACTATCATTTTATTAAAAATATAATTATCAAATAATTTTTAAATAATAATAAGGCTTAGTGATAATTGAAATTTTTGTCCAAGAGGTTTGGTAGGTCACATATTGCATATTAGACAAATTCTGAGTTAAAATTTATTTTACTACAGAAGTTATAATTTAAGTCTTCACGTTTTTATACCTATTTCAAAAGTATAAGTGATGTGATAAAAAAGTAATAAAAACAATTTAAAAGTAATAAAAATAATAATTAAAAACTAAATAATAATTTTCAAAAAAAGGTAAAAAGTAAATGAAAAAGACAAAAATAACAAAATGAACAATATATAATGAAACAGAAAGAGTAGTTATTATCACTTCAGTAGAAGATAGATGTTAATTTGCATAGTTTCGTATTTATCGATAGATAATGATAGGCACACAATTTTTTGTCGTTAGATAATGGCAGGCTAAGGGTGTATTTTGTTTGAGGGATAAAATAATCAATTCTGCCAAATACATGATTATTAGGCAGAAATGCCTAATAATCATGTATTTGACGGAATTATTATTTATGTGTGTCCTAATTCCTACACATGATAATGCAAAATAAGATGACAACTCTTAGATTATTGATCATTGAAATGGATAAATATTATCAGACATGGTTGATTTCAGCATCAACAATCTATAAAAAATACATTTAAATATTTATAAAAATTATAAAATATGCCCACCAGTCCACATAGTTCAAATCAGATAACAGAAGATCATTCTAAAATTATTTAAAGTTTAAAAGAAGTTTACAAACTCCTAAAACATAAGAAATTGTGACATAAATATGAAATAAAAAAAACACATCATTAAAACCTAATACACATCAACCATTAACTACATTATCAGAAGAGCGATAGATAGATAATGCACATTCACAACGCCAACCCAAAAACCAGACTCTTGGGTTGTAACATTTAAACAGCAGGTACCTGCAGAGCATTGAGGCATCAAAAGAACCGAATCTCGTGCCTATTTCGTAGATTTTCCGACGCCCATTTTCTTTACTTCCACCCTGAGAGACTTGAGGTAGCGAACGGCCTCATCAAGAACAGCAACGGTGCTCATTTGGTTAGCGCCAGGGACGATTCCTCTCAGCGCTTTGACCATCTTCCTCATTCTCTCTCGCTTCTTCTGGTTGCCACGATTCAGACAAGATTTCTGTCTCTTTCTCGAAATAGTCACGTAGTTGGAGCAAGAATCGGGCGAGCTGCATTCGTAGATTGCATTTGTTCGTGCTGTGCTGACCTCCTCGTCAGATTCTTCATCATCTTCGTACTCTGTGCTCAAAAGGGCATCGATGTCATTTGAATCTTCTTTTAGTTGAGAGGAGATATTTCCGTCATCCTTCGGGGCAATATTTTCTTGGAGGAGAGAAGGCTCGACTCCAAAACCGGGATGGAACATTCTGGAATTGATCTCAGGGTGGTACATGATCTGGCTTCTGGTATTAGTCTGATCGAATATTATGAAGTTTCTAGGGCAGGCATCAGAAGGGTGGATATTGACATTACAGAAAGGCAGCATTGGAGGTTTTATGCTAGGAGGAACGAGCCCATTAAAAACCGAAGCCATAGGTCTGTTTTGCATGTAATAACCCATCTGATCACCAAGAGGTGGCATTGGTTTTTTTGAAAGGAAAGGGTGGTCACTATGCATGAGGGCTCGTTTGGTGGACAAGTATGTAAAATTTAAAATTTGGTGCTAGATTAAGGAGAAAACCGAATAGAAAGAGGAAATCAGGGATCTAAGTAGTATCCATCACAACCCGATCAAGAGTTTGTGTTCGTGAATACTTAAAACTGGAGAAGACTGTCAATTTCAATGGCTAAACACGTTTGTGAACAAGAACACGACTACGTGACAGGTTTAAGCAACTGACGGAAATATTCAGCCTGCAACCAAAAGATATCCACAAATTTTTTAGAATAGACATCGCAATTTTATTTTGTTTTTTTAACAAAATGATCAAGA
Source organism: Prunella vulgaris (assembly GCA_026898435.1). NCBI lineage: Eukaryota > Viridiplantae > Streptophyta > Magnoliopsida > Lamiales > Lamiaceae > Prunella > Prunella vulgaris. The sequence continues at coordinate 1,143,443 of JAPKLY010000072.1, read as the reverse complement.
AATCAGAACACGAGCAGATTCAATCATGTGCACAAATTGTGTTCGCCAAGAATTATAAACTCAAACAAATATTACAAATTTCATCATGAAATGCATAATTAATACTCCTATTGTTTGATGTATCCAAAACTGTGCGTGTACCAACCATCAAGTAATCTACTAAATAATCAAAATCAGCACGACATGTGGCTGCACACAAGTTTCAGCAGTATACAACTTGATTACCCGACTACTCATGGCTCATTTTTGTTTGGGCAATACATTAACAAGGAAATCGAACACGTAGTAATACCATTGATGACATAGAAAATTGTATAAGTACCAACGACAAGACAGTAGCTCGAGTTTCTTCTAACTACCATGCAACAAATTCAGTGTGTCCAACTTTACCATGCAATTATTTTGCATTTTCCATGTATTTCTAAACACTGTTAGTTTCTTCACTAAATAGTATTGGTATGATGGCATTAATTGTTTCACTGAAAAGTATTAAATTTTGTTTTATTATAAAGTGATAACTATTAAAAGAAACTTCAACAAAACCAACATGTACAACACAATATTTTTGAAGAAACACGAAGCACCGACCTGGCGAACTTGCATCAATTGGTAAAAAGCAATGCCCCCAATGCTCATATTAATTTGCCTCAATTCTTTCACTTTCTGATATCCAGCAACTCCTATGTGCATCCTAACTCCGCCCCACCAAACAGAATATAACCAGTTTACGAACCACCCAAAGTTCAATCAATCGAAAAACGGAAGCTCGCCAAATCTAATCTGCAACACTGCAAACAGATACAAACACAACACTTTGCTCAAAAACCAGTAGCTTCTCTCCATCAACATAAGGTTTTCTTCAAATGTACAAAAGCAATCACAAACTTGCATAATTCATTGAACACAGAAAACAATCCCCCAAAAAATAGAAAGTTGTTAATGCATTGGTGTAAAAGCATTATTTCTTCATGAACACATAATAGTATGCAAATCTAGAAATATACATTAAACATAATGTTTTCTTCAAATGTACAAAAGCAACCACAAACTTGCATAATTCATTGAACACAGAAAACAATCCCCCAAAAAATAGAAAGTTGTTAATGCATTGGTGGAAAGGCATTATTTCTTCAAGAACACATAATAGTATGCAAATCTAGAGATATACATTAAATTGGGAAAGATGATTAAGGGAAGAAGATAAGATTACCCACCAAATTGAAACCGGTTTACAGGATAACAAGAAAGAAGACAACCAATCTCAGACGCTTCCCGAAGAAATTAGGAGATACCCAAGGCATGTTGATGAACTTCTTCAGCACAAATATATTGAAATATCACACCCACTCCTTTGCTGTTGACAAAACCACAAGATATATCAATAAGAATCAGTACTTAACAAAAATTAAAATGATGTGCATTTACATAACAAAAACACTTATTGTAATTGTTCACAAACTAGCCCAAATTACAATTCATCTATAAAAAAGTGTTAACTCACCCAAGGCATACTCTTAGCTTACATATTTGATGGACTTAGGAATGCATTAAACATATGCGAATTAGGGGGGGGTTAGAGTACTCTAGATCTAAAGGATACCATAGAAACTCAGAAATCAAGAAATAAACAGTAAAATTTCCATGTAATTTCGCAAAAAGGTACACTTCAGAAAGGTAAATATTACAGATCAAAAGTCCAAATCTGTACTAAACTAACACAAATTACACAGAACAGTTCATACTGAAACCAACAAATCTGTGCAGCAAAACAATCACATGAAAACCCACAATTAGCAAGAGCTAAAGATCGTTAATACACATAAAACCCAACAACCCAATAAGAATTTAACCACATTATGAACAAATTACAGCCAACAACCTTTAAATTCCAATTAATTCATACAGATCAAAGCGATTCCTCAGATGGGCATCCAAAAAATTAAAAGAATCGAGCAGCTGTGAAACCACAAGATCGAGTGTTGAAGATTACCCAAGATTTAAAAGCAACAAAAACCCAACAAGATTTCTTGATTTGAGGAAATAATGGAAGGCCAAGATGAAGTGAGAGATTTTTTTTGTGTGAGAGAGAAAGTAGTGGAGTGGTGTGAAGTTAATTTAATGCAGTTAGTGTGAGGGTGGGCGTGGGGATGTGTGTGAGAGAGAGTCAAAGTAGGGGAATGAGGGCCGTCGGATGGAGGAGAGGGGGGCCGGTTTCCGTGCAAAGCGGGAGGGTTGGTGGCCGTCGGATGAGAGAGCACGCGTGAAGAAAAATAAAGGTAGGGCTCCACGAGGTTTGACAAAATGCGTATCTAATATTGGAATTCGGAAAAACTAATGATCCTTTTGACATTTTAATTTTAACTAATCTTTTTCTTTATTTTTTACTTTTTACTTTTTACTTTTTACCAGGTCTACTGTCCTACTGTAGTCACACATGAATGTAGGGGTAGACGGTACGGCATACCGAAAAATTTTTCGCCATACCGTTACCGTACCGAAATTTTCGATATCGAAAAATATCATACCGTTGTCATACCGAAAATTTCGGTATACCGAATTTAGATATACCGAAATTTCGATACCGAAAAAAATCATACCGTTTTCATACCGAAAATTTCGGTATACCGAAATTTCGGTATGACAACGGTATACCGAAATTTTTGGTATACCGAAAATTTTGATTTTTTCGGTATACCGTGACATACCGAAATATTTTCAATATGAAATTTTCGGTATATCGCGATATACCGAAATATTTTCGGTATACCGAAATATTTCAATATACCGAAAATATTTCGGTATATCGCGGTATACCGAAATTTCTATATTTATATACCGTTACCGTACCGAAATTTTCGATACGATACCATACCGTACCGAAAATTTCGATAAATTCGATATTTTTCGATACGATAAGTCCGGTATACCGGTATTTTCAATATTTCCTCCACCCCTACATGAATGGTATAGTTTCCTTTTCATTTAATATGTAGTAACTAATTTTTTTTAATTATGTATATATATACATATTAAATACTCCCTCCGTCCACGATAAATGGTCCATATTGCGGTTGTCCTAAATAAATAGTCTACTTACCTAAAATGGAAAACTTACAATTATTATTTTCATATTTTATACACATATACTCACTTTTACACATCACATCAAGTACTTTTTTAATAATTAAATATTTTTTTATACTAATGCACACATCAACATCAACAATTCTTAATAACCGTAAATTACCAAGGTAGTCCAATTTTTGTGGACCGGGGGAGTATATAATATACTTATTAGTTATAATTATTATTAGGGATTATAGTTTTATAAGCCCAATAAGTTGAGACCAATTTGATTTTGGTCTCAATCAATTGCTCATTTTGATTTTGGTCCTATAAGTTTAAACATATTTTGAAATTGGTCATATTACCTGTGATAGCAGGTTGCACAACCGGTCAATCATTATATAGTTATTTGTTTGACTTTTTATTACAAGTGGCATTGATGATTGAGTCTTAATATATGATGGGCAATATTTATTTAAGTTAATTCTTTTATTATTTATTTGTTTAACATTTTTTAATTAAGTTATTAAATGTATTTATTTAGTATTGTTTATTAATTAACTTAATAAATAATAAGAGAATTTATTTATTAAATAATATAAATTAAGTTAACAAATAAATAATAAAAGAATTAACTTAATAAATAATACTAAAAATAAATAATTTTTTTGAAATAATTCTTGATTAATAAATAATACTAAAAGTAAATAAATAAATAAGCAAAGAATTAACTTAATATATTTTATTATTTATTTAGTTGAGGAGGAGGATTATAAGATGAAAAGAGAGTAATAAAATATGATAATTATATATATTATCTTATTTAGAAAAATAATATTATATTTTTTTTAAATCTCTTTAACCATATTATAATTACTATATATTTCCAATTAAAAAAATTCTTCTTCCAATTAAAAAAATTCTAAATCGAGTACTAACTAATGTGTCATCAAAGAAAGACGTACCCACATGAGTTTTTAGCTATTTATGAATTAAATCATAACTTTTCAAATGTAAACAAATCTGATTTTACAATTATAACCAATTCGTACTTATATTTTTTAAAAATCTATTCTCATTTACTTAATAATAAAACTATTATTTTATTTATAAACGAATTTTACATTTTTATTATATTTTTTTTTTTAAAGTCACGTCCATTTCATTAAGAATAAAATTATTGCCCTGAAGGAGTAATATATTCTCTTTGTTTAGTTTTTTTTTAGCAATTTCAAAATTTTAAGTATAAATAGTAAATTTCTAAATATATTTCTTAATTAATATTGAGATTATTTTATTTATATATTATTATTAACAAAGCACATGTTGCCGGTTTAACTTTTAGAACCTGATCTAATTTGAAAATATTCTGAATTTTTTTAACAATTTTTGATAATTTGAATTTTTAAAAAAAATTATAAGAATTATTTAAATAAATATTGCCCCTCAGACATTAAGATTCAATCATCAATGCAACTTGTAATAAAAAGTCAAACAAAGAACTATATATCACTGACCGGTTGTGCAACCTGCTATTGCAGGTAATAGGACCAGTTTCAAAATATTTTTAAATTTATAGGACCAAAATCAAAATGAGCAATTGATTGGGACCAAAATCAAATTGGTGTCAACTTATTGGGCTTATAAAACTATAAACCCTTATTATTATTAGTTGACGCTATTCTCAGTTTCTATTTAGAGGTTATATTAATTTTAAGTGTTTATATTTGAACTTTTAAATAATGATATATTAATTCTTTTGTATTTAAGGGGTAGTTTGGTATAATTGTAAGGAATTGAAAGGGTATAGGAATGGAAATGGTATGGAATGAAAGTCATAGTTCTCATATAGTTAAACTATAGTTGATTCCTTAGTGGGCGTTTGGTAAAATAATTCTTCAACGGTAATGAGAATGAAGATATACACATAGTAATTATCATATATAATGAGAACAAATGATGTATATAACATTATTTTTTCCTAAATAAAATAATAATTACCCCCATTTGATTACCTACATCTCACCTTATAATCATCCTCCTCAATCAATCTCTCATACCACAACCAACAACCTTCTTTTTTTGTCAACTTTTCCAAAATTGGAGCACAACATTAATGATGTAACCACCATTAACACAAACTCTCATTCAACATATGTAAGGGTAAAGGAGAAAAATGAAATTTCATTCTCATTACCATTGAAAATTTTGAAACAAGCGTCCCTTTAGTTTTTGGGAATCAAAGTCATAGTAGAGTCATTCCAAACACACACTATGACTTTGATTATCATTACTCACCTACAAAAATCTCCAACTAAACAGTCCCTAAGTATTGAAGTTTGAACTTTTGTAGATTCTACTTATGTTGAATTATTGATTTTATTGAAATTATGAATAATGTTTAGGTGTTAGTTTATATGTTAACAATTTTATGAGTATTATTTTAGAATTTATAATAAACTTTAGGTTTTTTCTATTGTTGTGACATAATCCGTTTGTGGCCAATTTAGCTTGAGAATCACTAAAGTTAACTCTCAAATATTAGAGGACCATTAAGAGCGAATCAAATAAGACTCTAACATGTTTAGCCCGAAGTCCGTTAGAACTGACTCTATATGGTTAAGGCTAGCCCGTTTAACATCTTTACTAGTGGGGTCCAGAGTGAGGTTGATGGGTGAGTGTGAAAAATATCTCAATTTATTTTTTACAACTGATATAATGTAAGAAGCTTATTTAAAATCTTATAAGTTGTTAGACATCTTATTTTACCAAACACTCAAAGAGAGCTTATTAGTTTTTTTAAAGACCTTATAAGCTCAATCAAACACCCCATTGACCTTGTGTGCATTAAGTACATCGTGCAATTAAATGTATTTTTAAAACAATTACATCATTTATTACTAAAAAGTCACATATATTATTATTTAAAAATTTATTTTTGAAAATTAGTTTTTCCACAACAGTAGATGTAACGTTTTGGTAATAATAAATGCATTTGGTGAAATAAAACGCTCTCACTGTATTCGCTTTCTTTTTACTTTTCAAAGATTTTCTAATGGAATTAATTTATACTCCTTCCGTCTTGAAATTAGCTTCATATATTGGTGGATAGTGGATACAGATATTAAGAAAAATTGATATATTAATTTTTTGGATCAATAAATAAAGAGTATTTACAAATAGGGTAGGTATAGTGAGAGCGGCTTATTTCCTTTTTTGGAATGTGAAATTTATTGTGGATATTCCGAATATACTGGAACCAATGAACAAAGACAATATTTTATTTTCAGATACATAATATATCGTTTCGTCTCGTTATAATCGAAAATCACAACCACAAGAGAATCATCTAAAACTGTAATCTCTACAAGAGAGAAATCAACACCATACCACAACAAGGATTATCCACATGAGGAAATAAAATATTTCTCACCATATATCTCGAATCCAGATAACCACACGAGAAAATAAAATTTTTCTCTCCATGTATCTCGAACCCAAAATTTCATAATCTTATTAAGTGGAGTTCTAACTATCTAACCCATTCACATTTTACAGCTGCATACACCCTGATTTTATGTTTTTTTTTTTAAATTAAAAAAAAAAAAAAAAACCTAGTCTTATTAAACACAGTTGGCGTGCTAAAATTTGAAACAAAAATTGGTGCCCTAAAAGGTAGAGGCACTGACCCTTATTTTATGTAGCAACAGATTGGTCATGAGGACCACTTGTCTTAAATTAAATTATGTTCAAATGTCAACACACTAATTCTTTAAATTCTGTACTATCCAATGCCATAATCCTTCCTAGATTGGACTTCTATTTTAAATTGGAGTAATTAGTAGATAACATGAATAAATTAACAAGAACCAAATTACATGTATTTTAATGGAATCTTTTTTTATAATAAATATAAGTAAAAAATATACTCCCTCAGTCCCAGAGGAACTTGCAAGTTTTCCTTTTCGGGACGTCCCAAAGAAACTTGCAGACCCAAAAAAGGAAACCCTTTTATAAACTTCACCCTCACAATATCTACATATTTACACAAAATGTCATTACTTTTTGACTTTTTGGGCCCACATTATACACAATCCAACTAACTTTTTCACTTTTTACATAAAATTTTACCAAATTAACCCTCAAAACACTATTTTTTTTACTTTATTCTACTTTCTTCTTAATTTGTGTGTCCCTCCTCCCTTGCAAATTGCTCTGGGACGGAAGGAGTATTATTTACAAACCGACCATGAGTATTCTGTGGTTTCTCTTGCATCACTTGAGATTAAAAATTAAGACAAAATTTGTTGAGTTTATAGTGAACTCGTTTTTATTAATCATCATTGTTAGTATATTCTTATTATATATAGTGAGTGCATATATGAATAACAATGATAGTAACTATATAATAGTGATACGAGTTCATGTAAATTTAAATTCAAACAAATTACTCAAAAATAAAATCTATCTAACTGATCCAAATTTAAATTATTTGAATTAATTAGCATTGAATTAATTATTTTTTTAGTTGTTAGTAGTTACAACAACCTTATATCTTCCCCACTATCTCCAAGCTAATCTTATATCTCTCTTAATTCATTGCCAAAGAGAATCGAATCCAAGTCACTCACTCAAGTGAGGAGCCGGTAGCCAGGTGAGCTATGTTATTGAATATGTTGCAACAAAACTTGTGACTCAAATATATAAATGGAATTACGTCGTATTTAAGAAACTATCTCAAACTCTCACACGCACAAAGTTCAAATTTATTTCTCAGTATGTTTATATATTATATATGAAATGGTAAAAATATTTACATATTTGTGCTGAAAAATATGAAATAATTATGTGGAGAAATATAGCAAAGGGAGAGAGGGAAAAGCATGCTTTAAAATGAAGTGTGAATGATTTGGTCACTGGTGATTTGTTGAAAATTGTATAATAAATGAGTCACGCGGGTCCAACATTCTACCAAGTTATTATTTATGGGTTGCAAAAAAAGTCAATGATCAATCAAGCTAGTCACTGTCCAATCCAGTAAAAGAAATTAAATCTGGTATTGGAAAAATAAACTAATATATATATATATATTATTTCACATATGCCAATCCTGGTGACAAAATCTCTCTCAAATTGTGGGAAAAAGAGATTAAAAAAAATAAAGTACTCATTATTGAAATTTGTGCTAAACTTAAAATAAATTTAGTTTAGATCTACCAATTTGATTTGTCTTAGTTGAATGTGCAAAATTAGGTCAAAATTCTATAACGGGCGTTTAATATAATTTTAAGAAATGAAAGTCATAGTTCTCATATAACAGAACTATGGTTGATTTCTTAGTTTTTGGGAATCAAAAGTCATAATAAAATCATTTCAAATACACATTATGACTTTGATTACCATTACTCAGTAATAAAAGTCATCAATCAAACATCACCTAAATTTAGATATCAAGTAGTAAAAATATATTGTGTACTCTTTCAAATATTCATTTTGCACCATTTTATTATTAGCAATTCACTTGCAAATGAGTTTCATCATCCCAACTCAAAATAGGAATAGTAGATATTTACATTTTATAATAATATTTTTAAATTAATACTCCCTCCGTCCCAAACCAATTTGCACACTTTCCATTTTGAGTTGTCTCAAACCAATTTGCACACTACTTAAAAGGGAAATATCGATTTGTGTGCACACTCACAAAACTTTCCGCACATTTACCCATACACCACTACTTTATTTAAAAAATACATTTTTCTTAAACCGTGTGTCATCCCAGGGGTGCAAATACCCCTGGAACGGAGGGAGTATATTTTATCAAAATACATAATACTTTTAAAAGATTCACATTAAATACAATGCTTTATTTTTTAGAATAAGCTAGCACAAACTCTCTTAGATCATTCCACTCATCTCATTTTAATTATGATTAGTTTAATTATAGTAGTGCATGCACGTTTTATTTCACATTTTCTGTTAAATCTAGTGTATTCGTTTCATATATATCTATTTACACGTTCCACCTCGCCGTTACATATTAACATAAACTATACATTTTGTGCACACTTTTCCTTAATCCATTCAGTAAACGTCGAATGCCATGCTGCTGTGTTCAAATGTAGAAATATGAGATTATATATTTTAAATGTTCAACCTAAATTTCCTCTATTTATTTGAATAAGATATTTAAATCAATGAATTTCAACCAGGTGAGCTAACTCACCTGGCCAAGGGATATATAAGATTTGCTTGGAGATATGAATGTAAGGAGACTTGGTGAACTAATTTTTTTAATCACATCATTTTAAACCAATAAATTATTATATTTATTTATTTTAAAATCTTATATATATCAAATGACTCTATCCAAACCTAATTATTCTAAAACCCAAACCTGATTTACACATCAACCCAAGCCAAGGTGTGAAACATGAGTCTTTGATAATGACAAATCGACATTGTTTGACCAAAATAAATGGGGACCAAACACTTGAAAAATAGGACACAAAACATTAATAAGCTATGCATCCCTAGTATTAAATTAAATAATATTTTGAAGATTAATAATAATAAATAATAATAGTTGAAATGGGACATGAGTTGAGGCGCATGCTTTGAGCACGCGTCTGGTATTGACAGCGGCAAGCCAAGTGAAATGGGCTTCTCCTGTTCTCTTCTGTTCTGTTCCCCAACCATCAAAATAAGTGTACAATAACATCATCTCATCCTCTTTCTTTGTTTTATTCCTTCACGTGTGACACTACGTTTATATTATTTTTTCTTGCTTTTTCCACCCATAATTACCTCTTTTTAATTATTTCATATTATACCTTCTTTTTTTTATTTAAACTTGGGGTTGGAGTTAGGGTTGCAAACGAATCGAATCGAATCGAATATCATAGTTTTGTATTTGTATTTGAATAATAATCGAATCGAATTCGAATCATAAAAATTCGAATACGAATATCATAATTCGAATACGAATACATAATCGAATCAAAAGTATTTGATTCATTTACAACCCTCGGGTAAGAGTTTGAAATATAGGTGCATATGATATCTAGATTATTATCTAATGAGCTTACATCCTTAAAATAATAGTAATTATAGTAGCCATAAATTTCTAATGGTCTATAATCTTAAAATAATAATAATAACAATAATAATAATAATAGCAATAATTATACTAACTATTAAGTCTATTATCATTATAATATTTATAAAAAAATATTTAATCGAATATTTACGAATATCGAATCGAATATCATTATTTTGTATTCGTATTTGAATAATAATCGAATCGAATCGAATATTTGTAATCGAATTCGAATCATAAAATTTCGAATACGAATATCAAAATTCGAATATGAATACCGAATCGAATCAAAATTATTTGATTCGTTTGCAACCCTAGTTGGAGTTGCTCCCTCCGTCCGTGAAATTTTTCTCATTTCATAGTTGACACAGGATCTAATAAAAAGCAGTACTCCCTCCGTCCCGGGTCTTTTTGTCCAAAAGATCTGGGCACACGGATTAAGAAAAAAAGTAGAGTATGAGTGTGCAATTAATTAATAAAATATAAAATATGTACTTTATTGAATTTTGTGAGTGTAAATTATTTTATTTTTAAGGTAGGAAAAAAGAGTTGGGACGTTCCAAAATGGAAAAAGGGGGGAAAAAGAGTTGGGACGGAGGGAGTATTATGTTTGAAATGATAGATAAAATTAGGGAAATGTGAGAGTATTGCGGGGCCCAAACTTTTATTGTGACTTTAAGTAATTGAAAAAAGTTTTGTGGACAAACATAAAAGAAAAGTGTGAAATAATTTGGTGGATAGGGGAAGTATAATTTTACGGGATTAAAGGTTTTGTGGGCTTACAACTTGTCGCAAATTTGAATATGATCCACATGGATTACGTAACTCGGTATTGGTCATGTAAGTATGAAAAAAATTCTTGATTTTGGTCCGCTCACAAATTTACAGGATCAATAACACATTTTGGAGGTCATGTAAGTTTATAAAAGAACCAAAATCAAAATATTTTTAAATTTACAGAATTAATATCAAAATGTGTAATTCTTTGGGATTAAATTCAAAATAAAAATAAATCACTGCTCTTACAAAAATTTTAATCCCTAATGTGACTGAATTTTTGGCACTCCATTTGTAAAGCAGCCCCCTAGGCTTTCTCTTTATAGGCTATGTTTTTGGGATGTGGGTGGATGGGTGCATGTTTGGGTCTGATACTTTTAGTTGGGGTACAATCCAATCTAATGGTCTTCAAATTTTATTTTATTTTTGTTTTCAAGAATTTAAGAAATCTTGGAGTATTAAATTTTGGTTCAAGACTCTTATTTTTAATTAAAATAATGATATAATGTACTAAAACTCTTAGAATACAAATGTTTATTTGAAAGATCATTAAAGTGGATCTTGGAAAATAATCTTTAATATTCGGATGATTTACATATAGGTTCAAAAAAGTCAATATATCTACGAATAGGTTCTGTAGAGAAAAAAATATACTTACGTGCAGAAAATAAATGTGCTTCTGTGCAAATATTGTGAATCTATTTATAAATATAATAATATTTTTGAACCTATATATAAATCATTCCGGTAAGTTTGGACACCTTTCTATGAGCTATAAAGGATATGTTGATGTTTCCTCTTCATTATTTTTCTTTTTTAATTTTAAGTGCCCTTTGTGGTTGGCATTATGGTGATGATTTGGGGATTGCACTTTTCAGTGGATTGAAGACTTAAGGTTGCAACAAGTAATTATAGAGATTAATGCCAAAGTAGTTTAAAATGTTTTACATGGATGCTTCAATCATTAATAATTTTATTAATTCTTGCAAACACTTAAAAAAAAAAATCAAATCCTAGCTTTCAATTTTCTTTAGTTCTTTGTATTATTAATTTTGTGGCACGCTATTTTGTTAGAATTTCTCTAATTAATTCTTTACTTTTAAACTTTATGTATGATTTTCTCGATAATTTATATATATTCTTATTCTGAGTAATGAAAAATATTTTTTCTAGCTCAAGAAAAACAACGTTAATAAAATTAATTTTAACTTTAAAACAACTGTAGTGGGCCTATAATTATATGTCTAATTTTACTCTCTTTTTTAATTATAAAAGCTGTTAAAATAATTTTTTCTTCAACTTATTTAGTTGTTTTTTTTTTCCTTTATCAAGTAAAATGAGGGTAAGTGACTTTGGGATTACGAATAATGTTTTTTTTTAATTGATAACTTGAATCTTTCAAGTTATATATTAGAAAATTTTGATTCCATATCATAATTATTATAGAAATATGTTGGTTGAATTATTTAATTTGATATCATAATTTTTTTTTCACAAGAAATTTACCCATGGAAAAAAAAAAAGAAAAAAAGTGTACGTTGGCAAATTACTTGGTTGGAAACTTGGGATAAGGCCGCCTAAATGGTGGGGCCGCCTTGCTCCGCCTAACAGCATCTCCAATGCTTTTTTTTTTTTTTTTTTTTTTGTATTTATAATATATATTTAGGATTATAATATTTTTACATTGAATAATTAAATAATAATATTTATAGGTTAAACAATTACATTATAATATTTTTTAGGTTCAATAATTAAATTATATTTATCTTCTCAAATAATTTTTAAAAAGTCGATTAAGAAGAGTGAGCGGAGAAGAATATAGCAAAGAAATTATATATGAAAATGGGGCGTAAGAAATTTTCTAGGCCCAAATATCTAACAACATATTGAAGCAATGTCTCAGGCTATTTTCAGCCCATGATTTAATTGAAGCCCAGATGAAAAATCCATATATTTACAAATTAAAAAATGGGAATTGAAACAAGAGTGATTTTCATATATGTTCAAAAAAATCACTATATTTATAAATAGATTCACAAAATTTGCATAGAAACACTTTTTTTTTTTTTGCACAGAAACACATTTTTTTTCTGCACAGAACTAATTTGTAATTAATGTTAATTTTGTGAACCATTTTTGTAGTTTTCCCTGGAAACAAAGATGTGAATTGGTTTATTGGAGGCTCACGTGAATTCTTAAAATGCAAGAGTTAAAAAAACAACCAGCAGCTGTCCAAACATTGAGCTACGCTTGGAAAAATAGAAACCAATATAAAGTAGTATAACTCAAATTGTTAGAATCTCATTATCAATAATTGAGAGGGAGATTTTTGTAATTTTAATCTCATAAGACACATATTATTTTAGAATTTGTCCCAAAAGATGTTACAAAGTTTACAAATTTTGATATCATGACTAGGGTTGTAATCAAATTGGATACTACTGTATTCGATTCGTATTCGTGAAATTATTCGAATATTCATATTCGTATTCGAGATTTTTTCGAATAATATATTAAATTCTTATTAGATTAGAAATTGACATTCGAATCGATTCATTTTGGAATATATTCTATACAATATTATTCGATTCGATTCATAATTATAAATTACTACTATTCGACTGTAAACACCACTCAAATAATTACTATTCAATCAAAAATTTCACTAAACACCACAAAAAATTCAGTAGTTAAAAAAATTGTGTAATAATTGAATTTTTGATATATTATTGATTTTTTTCATTTTCTCAATCTAATAATTGAATTTTTGTAAATCCTGCACCTGAACAGACTAATTGTTCACGAAATGTGCGCACATAGGAATCATTCATGAAATTTATTTTAAATGTGCATATATGAATAGTTCACAAAATGTGCACGTACAGATCGATTACGAGAAGTGCACATATTGATCATTCACAAAATATGCACGTACCCATCGTAAACAAAATGTGCATGTATGAATCGTGCATAAAACGTGCATGTACGAATCGTGCACAAAATATGTATATATAAAAACTTCAAAAACTAAAATCAACAACAAAGCACAAGTTGTAAAAAAAAATGAAAGAAAGTGTGGATAAGTTTTTTACACTTTATTCAACAACAAAAAAATACACATTTTCTATGTAAAAATGACTGTAATAAAAATTAATATTATATATATGTTACATTTACACACCGTGCAAATGCACGAGTGATATAATAGTATATATAATGTGAAATATGCCCTTATTTATAACGATGTCCATACGCCGTTACAATTGGATCCCGAATTTGTTGTACGCGGCCCAGGCCATTTAAGTATCAGCCAACGGTCAAATTTCGGTCCAGCCTAAAAAATCTTGCAACGGTCAAATTTTTTACAGCCCATTTAAAATTTTCTTTACAATTCAAAATCTGCATCTGAAAACAAAAATTAAAATACTTCAAAATCAAAGCAGACTATTTCTGAGTCCATGATATTGTATATCTTCTTTAGCAGCAAGGTTTCCACCCCAGATTCAGAATATAAATCTTTCAAATGATACGTGCGCATATTGCAGTTAACCATCTAACTCGTCTACAAAATCTATTGGCAACACAAGATGTTCCGTGCTTATTGAAACTGTTTTACGAACTAAAACTAAAGTAAATGCTAGTGTAAAGAACAAACATAAGCTTATAATGTGCAATCATGTATTCTATTTAGACGTTTATGAAGCAGTAAACAAAGTATATGATAATCAAGCAGCTCAGATAAGTATTTACCAGCATATTCAGGGGCAAGATAGCCGAATGTTCCAGCCAACCGCGTTTCAACAGAATACTTGCCAGCAGGTGCATTTCTAACCAATCCAAAATCTGCAACCTTAGCCTCATATCATCTGAAAGAAGTATATTTGTGGGCTTCATATCTCTATGAATGAAACTCTGCTGAGCCAAGCTGTGGAGATACTCGATTCCTCTAGCAACATCTAATGCTATTGTCACCCGTTGTTTCCAAGTAAGAGGCTGTCAGCCATGTTTGCTCCACTCAAACAAATGCTGACTTAGAGTTCCCTGTGGCATGTACTCATACACCAAAAGCCTCTCATTTCCATTTATATAGTAACCTAACAGAGCAAAAAAATACACATTTTCTATGTAAAAATGACTGTAATAAAAATTAATATTATATATATGTTATATTTACACACGCACGAGTGATATACTAGTATATATAATGTGAAATATGCCCTTATATATAATGATGTCCATATAGGGTTACAACTGGATCCGTTGTACGCGGCCCAGGACATTTAAATATCAGCCAACGGTCAAATTTCAGTCCAGCCTAAAAAATTGTGCAACGGTCAAATTTTTTACAGCCCATTTAAAATTTTCTTTACAATTCAAAATCTGCACGATGCCCATCCCGCTCATGATTCCAAAAACTTAAATAAAAGGCCCATGTTATTTTTTGTACTAGCCTAAATGATAAATACATTACCCTTAAAAAAATTGATATATTTTTTGAAATTATTACAAATTTTCGGCAAATTTTTTTGAATATTTTTCAATTTTCACTGTGTTAAAAAAAATTACTGAAAAAATAACAAAATTTTGAAAAAAATTAATAAACGAAGAATAGTGTATTCACTAAATAGGCTGGTCTCAATAACTTTGACCTAAATAAAAAGAAAAAGGCATATGGGAAAAATATTCAATTAGTTGGATTTGTTATCAGTCTATCAAATTTTAGAAAGATAGATTATACAAAAAGGGCGATTTTTTAAGTTTATAAGCGTGTCATTTTTAGAATATATTCATACTGATTTTGAGTGTGTTTTTTGGTGTGGTTTTTTTTTTTTTTTTAATAATTTTTTTACACCTATATCCCTCTTTGCAATTTAAAAGGAAAGTGTCTTTTTTTTTTCACATTATAAAATAATATCACCTCCATTTTTCAAATTTTTATTGTTCTTCAGCACATAATT
Organism: Prunella vulgaris; assembly: GCA_026898435.1. NCBI lineage: Eukaryota > Viridiplantae > Streptophyta > Magnoliopsida > Lamiales > Lamiaceae > Prunella > Prunella vulgaris. The sequence continues at coordinate 1,127,543 of JAPKLY010000072.1, read as the reverse complement.
TTTTTTAAATATTGCACTATATATGCGTGCATTATGCTATATTTATCCACAACCCAACCTCTATTAAAAAATATATTTATCTCTCCCCCACATACATAACCTTCAACATATTAAATCTTGTCATTTTTTTCTACTTTATCAACAACCCTTCACAACCACAACATCAATAAATAAATAATATTTTACTCCCTCTGTCCCGCAGGAATTTGCACACTTTCCTTATTTGGACGTCCCATACAAATTTGCACACTACTAAAAAAGGAAGCATTGATTTACGTGCACACTCACAAACCTTTACACATATTTACTCATATACCACTACTTTATATATAAAACTTATTTTTCTTAAAAAATGTGCCATCCCGTAGGGTGCAAATTCCTACGGGACGGAGGGAGTAATATTTTATTAATTGGATAATAAATTTTATTAATAATTATAATAAAATTACAACATACTTAAAAATTACAATAGAAATGAAAAAAATCTTAAAAAATTACAACAATTTCAATAATAAAATTAAATATAACAAGAGTTGAAATACAAAACAAAAAAATTACATATCACAAGAGTTGAAAATTGGGATAATCTTGGAAGTTTGGATAATTTGGATCCATGATAAAAAAATTAGAAAATGAAATAAATAAGGGATAAAAGACAGAAAATAATTGTGTTTCAAAACCCTTTCAATATTAGTATCTATTTATAAAGAAAAAAATTTAAATTTTGATATAATATATATATATATATATATATATATTTTTTAAAAGATAATAAATTAAATTAAAAATCAAAATTTTATTTAAATAATATATAGTTAACCAATATAACATGACATGTGGCATGCATATACTATAAAATAATCCACAATCCTTGGGTGCTTGAACATTAGGGAAGTGAGTTGTTTTGGAATTTAAATTTTTTTTCCGAGGGTCATGGTTCTCCGTTGTCGCGGATAAACATAGTCTTAGAGATCTTATTTGTAATGTTTTTACTCTAAATATAGGCAAATGAACACATTTGTGTGACTGAAATTCATCAATAAAAAAGTATTGTTTGATAAACTAGGAAATAAAATAAGGGTGACTTACATATAGGTTCAAAAAAATCACTATATTTATAAATAGACGCTGTGCAGAAAAAAAAAGTGCTTCTATGCAGAAAAAAAAATATTTTTCTGTGCAAATATTTTGAACCTATATGTAAATATAGTGACTTCCTTGAACCGTGGACCGATATGTAAATTATCCATAAAATAAACTAATAACAATGCCAAATTCCTAATCAATACTCCTTAAAGAAAACCCATGACAAACATCTTTTGAATTTAGGAATCTAGTCAGTGTTTATTTCAGAACGTGCAATCGCAACATTCATTGTAAACACACAACAATATTATAATATGATATATCATCGCTTTTAATTATATATATAGAAATAAAATAAAGAATTATGTAAATTTTAAGATTAGGCAACCCATAGATTCCTTGTACAAGAGGAAGTCCAACTCATAATAGCTAGGAAAAACCTACATATATATCAAGTTCGCAATGATTGTGTAATTCACATTTAGAAAACAAATAAATAAAAGTAGAATATTTTTACGAATTTACAACTATCATTTATAACAAAGATAATTACTATTTATAATGATACAATTAATAGTATTTAAAACACTCTTAAAATGTTAAAGTAATTTCACAGTCGAACTGATTTGATTCGTCATTATAGATAGCCTCTCATCATATTTTAAAGAGAGATTCTCTTGTCCATCGTATTAGCTGTGCAATTCAAGTATATTTTTAAAAATCACTCATGCGATTATTAAAAAATAACCTTTATTTTTACTAAATGACATTCCTATTACGAATTTTACAAAATACACCATAAATTTGTGTGGTGCACCGTGCACCTAATGCATACAAAATTAATTAGACGATATTTAAGACCATTTAATTGCATTTTTGTCTTATGAAAATTAAACAATAATTAAATTATTTGAGGTTTGCTTTTAAAGTGAGTAGAATAGATTTGGATAGACGAGCAAGTTATTAATTTGTGAATATGGCACATATAGGCTGGCATGCTACATATATACATTATCTCCAAATTGTTGGCATATATGAAGTGTGACAACAAAGCAAAATATCATACATGGAAATTATATTTTCATGACAACGTCGAGCGTATATGAGTTTCATTTTTTATATTTTGCTATGATGGTCGACGTAAAATTATACTCCCTCCGTCCCCCAAATTTATTTCTACTTATGTGTGCACGAGTTTTAAGAAAATTAAGATAAAGTAGATAAAATAAGGGTATTGTGGAATAATTTTGGGGTCCACTAGAGAATAAAGTGATTGTTAGTCTGTGATAATAAAATAATACTCCCGCCGTCCCACAAAAATTTGCACACTTTCCTTATTTGGACGTCCCACACAAATTTGTACACTACTAAAAAATGAAACATTGATTTACGTGCACACTCACAAATCTATACACATATTTACTCATATGCCACTACTTTAAATATAAAATATATTTTTCTTAAAAAATGTGCCGTCCCATATGATGCAATTTCCTACGGGACGGAGAGAGTATTTTCTAAAAAATGAATGAGAATAAATTTGAGGGACGGACAAAAATGTAAAGTGAGAATAAATTTGGGGGACGGAGGAAGTATATTCGATTGTCACGCATGCGTCATTCATATTAAATCTATAATACTATTGATTATATATAATAGGAGAAATTGCAATATTTAAAATAGAGAATCCACATTGATTGCAAAATTTAAAATATAGAATCCACATTAATTGCAAAATAATAATAATAATAATAATAATAATAATAATAATAATAATCCATCATTCATGCTGAGAGAAAGAATATATATAAAGTCATCTTATATTCTCCTTAATTCATTTTCAGATAATTGAATTTGAGTTATTCACTCTAGTGAAGAATCCAATGTCCAAATAATTTAACCCATCTGGTTCGATAACGTGCGATATTGTGTTTAATTTCAAAATGGAACTCCTCACCAATCTATTATCCCCAACTCAACATTCTAACCCTCGTTTACCCTCGTATGTTACATATGAACAAGTTAGAAGATAGAGAAGCTAAAGTGATATTGTAGCTTGCCCCAACCTTCATACATATCAAGTTCAACCATTTAGTCTCATTTCGTAGGGTATGTCTCCTGTAAGTTAGTTTTATAATATGAATTAATTGGTATTATTGCATGTAATCACTAATACTATACTTTTTCTGTCTCAATTTAAATTGCTATAAAATGACAAAGATTTTAATGAAAAGTGGTTTATTAGTATTAAAAGATATAAACTTCAATATATATATATATAATCGATCAAAATTAGTTGCTAATAATTAGAAGTTAATTTATCAAGTCTCTAACAACTCCAAGTTTTCTACAAACCACCTTATATCTCCCTTTAATTCGTTAAATTGAACTTGAATTTTTCACTAAAGTGAAGAGTCCAGTGACCAAGTAAGTCAATTCACCTGATTATTTTAAAATATATTGGTCATTTCATTTTATGAAAGAAAAATAGTGTATTATTTGAAAGTGTACTAAAAAATATAGTAGCATAAATAAAAATAAGAAATATTTATAAAGGATATAATTAATTTATTGTCATTTTAAATAATAAGTAAAAAAGTTCTCTTCATGATTTTTTGAGCAATTTTATAAAAGAGGAATGAGGTGTCATTTATATTGTGAAATAATATATTATCACCAAATATATGTGATAATATTAATAAATATATATAATAAAAAAAGGCAAATTATTGTATATAAATTACTCACTCCGCCCATGAAAATTAGTCCACGTTGCCTTAAATAGCCGTCCACGATAAATAATCTATCTACCAAAAATGGAAAATTTCCAATTATTATTTTTATTTTTTTATACACATATACTCACTTTTACACATCACATCAAATACTTTATTAATAATTAACACTTTTTTATACTAATACACTCACTTTTACACATCAAAATCAATTTTTTCTTAATAATCGTGCACAACTAAAGTAGACTAAATATTATGTATGGATATAGTTTGCATTTTTAAGAAAAATATGCATACTGTTCAACTATGGGAGAAATACTTTTTGAATTCCAATACAGCCCACAGCTCCTTGACTGAGGATTTACGAAAACGCGGGCACCATTTAATCCCACGACCCACTATTCCAAAACTGCCCCTATTCAACTCCCTTAATTCCCACTTCAGTCCTATCTCAAATTCCACGAAACCTTCAAATTAACCTCCTTATAACCAATTCCCAAAACCCTCCAGAAACAACAACGCTTTATTCCAAACGCCATTTTCGGTCCCGGAGAATCACAGTATTCGCATTTCTAGTGAGAGAAAGAAACTGACGAATTCCATGGAAAAGAAGCCGTCGAGCTTTTCGTTCTTCTTCAAGAGGCTAAACAAGAAGGTCGGCTCCGGCGGCGAAGGCCGCGGCCGTGCGTGGCGGTCGAAGTCGAAGAGCTCCACCGGATTCCGGTGGAAGAGGAGGTTCGGTTTGCGCAGGTGGATCGCTGATACTCTGCTCTTCAAAATTGTTTCGATTTTCGAAGCCGTTGTTCTCGTGTCGAAGCTCTGTTTCTTCTTCCTCTGCTGCGGATGCCGTTTGTGAAGCGGATTTGGCATGAATTTAGGGTTTTCGATTTGGGTGGGAAATGTGATTTGCAGGTTGGAAGGTGTGTAAATTGTGATCCTTTTGACTTGAATTATGAAACGACATTGGTTATTACGAAGAACACCAGCTAAAAAAAAAATGTGTGCTTTTATTTATTCTTTAGTTCAATCAACATTGTTAATAATTTTCTTTGTTATTACTTTTTCATGTACAGTGATGTTTTTTTAGGACTAATTCAATCAGCTCCATCAACTTTGTAACTTGTTTGCTGTATTTTATATTATAGATATATTAGTTTTATGGGGTACTTGTATATTAATTTTAAAGGGTGATTATATTTATAATTGATTTACAATATTTATATAGAAGTATATATAATTTTTTTTCTCTAAAAAACTAATTTGTAATAATATTAATTTTATAAAATATTTGTTTTTTTCCTAGTTTAATTAATACTGAGTACAGAGGGATTGTATATTGTGAATGGAGAGAGTATATATTAATATATTTCTCCATTTCATCGAAATTCAGATATTTATTTTATTTGGATGTTTCACACAAATTTATACACTAATAAAAAAATATTAATTTATGTACACACTCATTCACAGGATGCAAATTTCATTAATTTAACATTAAACCAAAAGTTTATAAAATTAAACTTTTGAGTTGTACTCCACTTCCACACTTTAATTATTTCATCTTGCGTCAAATAATTTTAAATAGATAGGTTTATTACAAGTAGGGGTAAGTGTGCAATTTTTAGAATATTAACACATTCATTTTGAGATGTACTTTTGTATTTGTATTTTTTATAATTTTTGCACACTTGTCCCTCTTTGCAATTTAAAATAAAAATATGCCCCAGTTGGTTTTTTTCTCTAAATAGATAAATAATTTTAAAATAATATTTTAATAATTTAAAAGAAATAAATATTAATTTACCTCAGTTTGTAAAATCGTCTCCTCTGTTAGTTTCTACTCATTTTAGTCTTTAAATAAATAAAAAAACGAAATGAGTTTATATATTGGTTTGATTTTATTTTTAGCCCTACTCGAAGAGTGGACTATTGACTTTGGGTTTCATAGTTGAGTTTACACAACGCAAACACAAGACATATATTACAATTGGGATTAAATTTATGTGTTGAAAATTATATATATATATATGCAATTCAAATTTAAGTGAACTCGATTTTTAACTATTAATATTGTGTATATTAATTATCATTATTAAAAAATAAATAATTAAATATTTTAAATGATGAAAATTGATATATTTATCATTGAACTAAATTTTTTAAGCAGAATATTCCATATCGTTTGGAGTCAACTATTATATTAGTGGTTTGAAAGCTGGTAGAGATGAGAGTATTATGTGGGAGAAGTTTCCTGAAATATTTGTTAAAACCACTTCAAATAAAATAAAAATGTAATCGCATCTATGCTTCGTGTGTTTTATACTTTTGTCGTTAGGTATCATAAATAAAAGGCTTAATTAGAAATAAAGTTAAATTTCTCTTTTATTTGAAAACTCAAATATGTAGATTAAATTACAATCAAAGAGAACATTTATAATTATTAACCCTAAATAAAACAAAGGTTCAAAGGTGTTTGGTATTAATTTGTTGGGTGCTATGGGCTGTCGAGGAATTCCAAAAATGTTCATTCTTTGTCACGAAGGTATAAAGTTGGCTTGGAGATATGAGTGTTTGAAGACTTGGTAAATTAACTTCTAACTACTAACAAGTAACATTTACCGATAAAAAAAGAATAATTTTTTTTATATACAAGTTATGATTTTATTAGATTGTTAATCCAACATATAAAAATTAGTTTAAATAATTGTACTCTACATGAGTTTTTTTTTTTATCAGTAAATATTAGTGGTTAGTAGTTAGAAGTTAGTTCCTCAAGTCTCCATACACTCATATATCTTCAAGCCAACCTTATATCTCCCTCCTATTCGTTTCCAAAGGGAATCGAACCCGAGCCACTCACTCAAGTGAAGAGCCCGGTGGCCAAGTGACCTAACTCACCTGGTTACTCTGCATGAGTTATATCACCTGAAACTTGGTGAATTAACTTCTAACAACTAATTTTGACCGATAATTTAAAAAAAAAAACAACCAAATTAAGCTCCTAACATTCAAGTGTTCAAAAAACAAAAGAAAAAAAAAATTAACATCCCTCCATAATTACTATCATTTCGTTACAATTAAAACCATTACCTCAAAGTCCAAAGATAGTATTATTACAAGTTTAAAAAAAAAAAACATATTAAAAATATGAGCAAACCTCTTATAAATCTATTTCACTATTTAATTTTAAATAATATTAATTATTATAATATTATAATAGTAAGAAATATACATAAAATATAAATAAAATTAATTCACAATATATTTTTCTTAAAATTTTCATAAAGAAATGCATGGTATAAAGTGTATCCATATGGCATATGACACATGAGCCGTCATATGATAGCATTGATTCGACTCGGCCTAGTTGTAGCCAGCTCGGAATAAAAGGGTCACATTGACTTGGAATATTAACAAGATAGTGGTGAGTTGCCAATCGAGTCAACAAGTTGCGACTCGGTCTTCGACTCGGAATGTTTCTACTTTTCAACTTAATTTCTCCAACCCACTGAAAATTTAGTACTAGAAGTCTAGAAGCCCATATTTGTTGATTGGGTCCTCACATATGATCCGTTTTCACAAATCATTTTTATGATTTATACTCCCTCCCATCCCACCATGCATTTCTTCTTTTATATTTTAAGAAAAAATGTGTTAATTTTTATATAAAATAATAAAAAATTATTAAAAAAATAAAAAAAATTATTTAGAAAATATTTATTAATATATGAAATGTTATTTTATTTTTTATGAAAAATTTATTGCGAAAGTCCAAAACAAAAAAGTGAAAAACTTACACACTCCAAGTCAATCTTATATCTCCCTCCTAATTCGTTATAGGAAGGAATCGAATTCAGGTTACTCACTCAAGTGAAGAACCCGGTGACCAGGTGAGCTAAATTACTCTATCTTATTTTATTAAAGCACATATCCACTTATACAAAGGGAAGTAAATTTGGGGGCCGTGGAGTATTAATAACTCTTCAATTCATTGTGTTTCGCATCACATAAATAGTGAATATATATTGTTTATTTTGTGTTTCTATATTTTTCTATAATCACATAAATAGTGGTTAATATAAAATTTTAATATTATAATCGTATTTTTATATAAGATAATTTTTGAGGGATTAGTCTTGTATGCATAAGTTACACGGTGCAACTCAAGTTCATTTTTTAAAAATTACACAAAATACTACTGAAAAGTTACACATGTTATTACTGAAAAATGTATCTTTTATAGTGTAACATTTCAATAATAATTTGTGTAACTTTTCAGTAATAAATTGTGTAACTTTTTAAAAATGAACTTGAGTTGCACCGTGTAACTGGTGCACATGAGACTTACTCTTTTTTGAGTGAATTTTATATAAAAATGATTAATTATAAATTTATCATGAAAATATTTTAAAATACCAAATATTTAGTCAGATTTATCTAAATATTCGCCGGAATAAAATCTGTAATAATTATAATATAATATTATTAATCTAAATTTTTTATACTTTTGATGGAATTTTACATACGTTCAAATATTAAATACTTTAAAATTAATTCATGATAAATTTATCATAAATTATTTTAATAAAAAACTTTATCAAATTCTTTTAGGCTCCATTTGGATGGGTGGATTTGAAATCCGTGGATTTCACATACAAATAATCATTCTTCAAGTAAATTAGGTGAATTTATAAATATTTAGATTTGAGTTTATGTTCAAAATAAAAAAATTCTAAATTTGCATAGAAATCATGTCATTCGTAAAATACTTCCCCTCTACCATTCCATCAAGAGAATTCCTCTACTTTTTTCTTTTTTTTTATAATTCATAATTTAAGATAAATGCATTTTTACACATATTTTTTAAAATTCATTTTTAAATCCATTCAAAAAATTTATGCACACATCCAACTTTTGTGAGAGAGTGTCCCATCACTAATCGCATTTTTTCACGGATGTTCACCTTTAAAAAAAAAAAAAAAAACTCTCAACATATAAACTCTACCGCTACCACCTACCAAACAACAGAAGGTCGATCAACGATAACGATGACAGAGTCCGATAAGCAATGTGTGTGTGTGAGAGAGAGAGAGAGAGAGAGAGAGTCCCATCACTAATCGCACTTACAAGGAAGAGGATATGATATTGCACCGGATTGAATTGAAATAGGTAATTTCTTCAAACTGTAAAACTTGAATTTAACTGCAGGTTCAATTTGCCTAGAATTGTTTTTTCTCTCATAAAAAAAAATCTCCCATCTCTGTCTTTTCCCTTTTTGATAATACTTTTAGCTCCCAATTTCACCCTTATCTTTTCAGCAGTGTGTAGAGAGAGAGAGAGATATGAGTTCCTCATTTTGCACCCCTGTTTCCAACACAATCTTGAAACCCAATCGAAACCCTCTTTTGCAGAGTTGCTCATCTCTTCCAAATCGAGTTTCATGTGGTAGAAAAAGAACTTCTTTCAGGGCTTTACTTTCAACCTCTAAACAAATAGTCTTGAAGGAATTTCAAGAAAGAAGAGCCCTCAAAGTATAACATCCAATTCTTGAAATAATACCATATGAATTGAGACTGATTTTTTTTTTTTTAAAAATGTCTCCCTTTTGGTTTAGCAACTAAATTTATCCATGCTTTGAATGTCTTAAAGTGTTACTGATTTAGGGCCTTCCACATTCTTGCAGATCATTGCTGGGTTGCAAAATTTTGACAGGGATAATGTAGCTGCTGTTGTTACCGCTGCAGATAAGGTCTTTTTTCTCTTATTTTCCTGGTGTTCATCATTTTCTGAAATCTAGTGTTTCATTTGATGTAAGAGTAAGTGAGTTATTGATGAGATTGTATGTTTGAATAGCTTTAAATGCCAATCTGAAGTTATGTTTTGTGAAACTTGAATCAACTACATTTTAAAAGCACTTTTATCTAGTTTTTTATGTGAGAACTAAACACCATAAACCCTTGCTTAGTCTATATTTTCGAGATTAAAGAAACGAGCAAGCCTCGTAGGCTGCAAGAACTATAGAACAGATGATAAGAGTAATTTGTTCCTATTAGTACTAAGATAACAAAATTCTTGCAATTTCCTGTCCTGATATATCTGTTTCTTGTTAAAACATGATTGCGTGGAGGCCCCATAAGTCTATGAATCATATAATGTAGTAAATTTAACTCGGTCTCATATGAGTTTTGCCTTCTTTAGGGTGGGGCAACTCATGTGGATATTGCGTGTGATGCGGACTTGGTGAAACTTGCGACTAGCTTGACTACCCTTCCGGTAAGGATTGATTATTCGGTTAATGTATGATCACTAAATATTATCATATTTCATTTAAGTGTATAATCAAGATTTTTAGTATCAGGTGGAATTGTTGGAATTTTCATTCTGTTTGGGTACTTGTTCGTTTATCTACAGGTGTGCGTTTCTTCTGTTGATCCAGCTGCATTTCCAGCTGCCGTTGAAGCTGGAGCCTTAATGGTTCGATTACTTGACTTTCATCTACTAGCTTATAGCATATAGTTTGAAACATTGTTCACTCTCTACAAATGAAGAAGAATCACTGTTTTGTCAAAAGTTGTGAAGAACTGTTGAACCTTCTGTCCTCATTTCAATTAAGTTCCAAACGTAAGTCTTTCACTTTTCAGGTCGAGATTGGAAACTATGACTCGTTCTACGAAATGGGATTGACTTTCTCACCGGATCAGGTACCTCATATTTGCACAACATTTCTTCATTTTGTTTCAAAATCTTCGTTTTTTGATCAATCTTGAAATTCTTTTTGATAACTAACTTGGGTATTTATAGTGGTGCTTTGTAAATGAACCCGATTTCTACTGAAGCCGATGCTTCTTCTCTGCATGCCATTCTGTTTGTCTCTGCAGATCCTTAATTTGACGAGGGAGACGAAGAGGATTCTTCCATCGGTTGTGCTCTCGGTCACCGTTCCTCATACACTATCCCTTCCTGACCAGGTTTCGATCTATATACTTTTGCTTGTTAAGTATACGATAATAGAAGCTTGCATAACACTTGTACGAACTTGGTTCATGAACTCCATCACACTTTTTTGACTGTTTACGAAATGTGTCAAACAAAAACTTGTATATAGAAATTATCGGATTTTAGATCTGTGAAGCATGTTCGTAAGAATTTTTGTTTAGAACCTTTGCATTATACGAATTACTTGTTTTTTTTTTTGTGGTTGATGCAGGTCAAGCTAGCTGAACAATTGGAAGAAGAAGGCGTCGATATCATCCAAACTGAAGGAGGAAAATGCTCTGCTCCTTCAAAGGCTGGCATTCTTGGTTTGATCGAAAAGGTACATATATGATCAAGTGAATATGGCAACCTCAATCTTGATCAAATTGGTGTTTGTTGTGAAAAGAGAACATCATTTGACTAACGAAAATAATTGTGTTTATAAATTGCAGGCGACACCAACGCTTGCTGCAGCATATTCCATTTCACGAGCAGTCCGGATACCAGTGATGTGTTCGTCTGGACTAAGTGCTGTGACTGCACCAATGGCGATCACAGCTGGAGCTTCTGGCGTGGTACTTTTTCGACAAACTCCATATTCTCATAAAACATATACACACTTTGGTCTCTATCTTCATTTTCTCCATGTAAATTTCTTGAAAATTTGGAGAGAAAAAGATACGTATATACCTACTCACTAATACAGATTTACACTAAAGAGTTCTCTAAGAGACAGCTATCTAAGTAAACCTCCCACAATATATATTTTCTAGACAAAAAGTTGTACACCTCAGATGCATCGTGCAATTGGTGGATGTAATAAAATATTAACATGTTTGCAATTAAAAGTATTAGGAAAAATATATTTTTCCGTTGACTTTGTTTTTCGCCCTTTTTAAGTTTTAAAATTTGAATTTAGTGTATGTTTTGAAACTCTACAAAATAACTTCTAAAATATAGTTTTTCCGTTTAAGAAGTTGTTTTTTGAGTTCTAAAACAGTCACTTAGTCTTTTAACTTACAAAAAAAAAAAAAAAGATTTTGGTCCTGTAACCGGTTGGGTGATATAACAAGTCACATGATCAAAATCATAACTTTTTGTAAGTTAAATGATTATTTCAAAACTTACTTGAACAAAAAACAAAGTCAATGAGTCTTGAAGGACAAAAATGTGTATTTTTCCAAAGTATTAGTTGTACATTACGATTGGTGCATAGAAGAGAGCTTCCTAAGATCCATACTACAATGTGGTGCAGGGCGTGGGATCGGCAATCAACAAGCTCAATGATGTCGTGGCTATGATTGCAGAAGTGAAAAGTATAGCGGAGTCGTTGGATTCGTCATCAGCAAGAGACGGAAATATATTTCGTGAGATGAGTATAAGGATATAATCATAGGGAAGCCTAAAACTATGGATGAATGCTCGATTGTATCTTCATGTTCTGAGTTTTTGTGTTGTAGGTGAAAGCTTTAGTTGTAATCATAGGACACTCTTATATATGTTTGAATCGATCATGATCATCAAAGTGGTCTAATGTTTTTAGGGGGTTTTCCCTAATTGGATCAGTGATAAAAAGATGAAGATGTCGAAGAATTATGTACACTTTGTGCATCGTACATTATTAATGTTTGAGTAGGTTTTATATGAAATAGTTCATTATAAGTCTATCAGTCATGAAATTGTTTTAAAATATAAAATATTTAATTATGTATATTAAAATATTCATTAGGTGAGTTGAAGTCAATAAAATATACTCCCTCCTCCGTCCACGAAATTTATGCTCACATTTTTGCACGTGGTTTAATGCAATATGTCGGAAGGTATTATGGGATATTGTGAGGTCCGTTTTGAGTAAAGAAGATATTTATGGAAAGTACATATGATATACTTTTCATAAATATTCTCTTTATTCAAAACGGACCTCACAATATCCCGTAATACCCTCCGACATATTGCATTAAATCACGTGCAAAAATGTGAGCATAAATTTCGTGGACGGATGTAGTATAATAATTACAATTTAATATTTTAAAATTAATTAATGATAAGCTTTCGTACAAAACTTTTGCCTTTATTTTTTAAACATATAAAAGGAAAGTCGTATCTAATCATATATAGTGATACTATTAAACACATGGTGTAATAATTTAAAGTCAAGTCATAGGTGGCCCTAGGCCAAACATTTTCCTCACCAAATTAAAACAAACCTGTTTACTTTGGATCTTATGTGTTTGAGATGCGAAGTCTTTTATTTCATAAATATCTCTTCTTGATTTAAGTTTTGGATATAGTATCTGTTTGCAATCTCTAGTTGAATTGAAAAAGTGATATTAAGTAATTTTAAGTAGCAAAATGAAAAAAATAAGAAATATTTTAAACTTAACGCCCTAAATTTCTATTCATCTCATTGCAACGAAAATCTTACTTTTAATTAATATTTTGAAAAATATCTTTTAGAACGCGAATTCCCATGCCTGGAGTAAAATTTCTTTTCTTTAAAAACCTTTAGAACTAAAAATCAGAATGTCTTCATGAATTAAATAATAAAATTCTTAAACATAAAATACATGCTTTTACTAATAAAATTCTAATGATTATGCGACTTTATCACAAATGAATATAGTTCACATGTAAACCTATCTTAATCTACTATCATACAGCATATATAATGATTTTGAAAAATTATTAAGAAAAATTTGTTTGCAAAAGAAGTGCTTCTAAAAAAAAGTAGTGAATATTATTTTATTGGAGAATGTGTAGAAGTGCTTAAACAAAAATTAAAAGTTAAAAATTATTGTTTGACTAAAAGTAATAATAAACACTTAAAATAATTATTGAAAACATGTTTTAAGTGTTTTTTTTTTAAAGTAAGTATTTTAATTTTTTATGTTGAGTTTGCAAACGGTCACATAATCGGTATACTCTTGAATTCATTAGAAAAACTAATTAAGTGATAGACCAACTTATCTCACAACGATTTCGGGATAAAATGAATATTAATAAAAAAATGTTAAAGCATCACATACATATATTTAGGAAGCATGTATAATGTGAAACTCGTATATATATAAATTATTTTGCAGTATACTTAGTAGAACAATTTATATACTCCCTCCGTTCCTTTATAAGTCGTCTATGTTTTTTATGTACATGTATAAATAAGTGTATAAAAATATTAATATAGTACACATGATGTGATAGAAGAAAATTAAAAAGTAATGTGGATAATATAAAAAATATTGAAAATAATAATAAAGAACTGAATAGTAATTTTAAAAAAAAAAGAACAACATATAGTGAAACAGACGAAAATGACAAAATGAGCAACTTATAGTGAGATGGAGGGAATATTTTTTATAACAACTAATAGTTCACACCATTTTAACACTCCACAGCAAAAACAACTTGCACCCTCGAAAGTTATATTTTTTGGTGAAACTACTTATATCTTTTAATTTATATTTATTAATATTAGTAAAATTTATAAAATTTCATTTTTTGTGAAATTTGTTGATATTATAAAATTTATATTATTATACGGTATTTGTTAATATTATGATAATACCACAATATTTTATACCAGTGACATATATTAATTTGTAAAGTATATTTATATCAATAAATTTATTAATACTATTAAATTCATACATCCTCCGTTCAGTTTTATTTTTCATGTCATACTCTAAAATCTAACTTACATTTCATTTTATTATTAATTTGGGACATTTGTATATTGATTAAAAAATGACTATATTTAACAATCGGTGCATAATATTTGTACAAAAATATATTATTTTCTTGCTTAAAACCAATTTGTAACTAGTGTCAATTCTGTGCACTATTTTATAATTTTCCATAAATTTCATCCAAAAATATATTTCTATAATTTGATTCACTTAATAAAAAAATATTACTCCCTCCGTCCCAACATTTTCTTCATAGGTGGAGTTTCACGCATATTAAGAAAAAATGAAGTATGTGAGTGTGAAGTTAAATAATAAAATATAAAAAAATGTACTTTATTGACTTTTGTGAGTGTGAGTTGTTTCCTTTTTTGAGATGTGAAGAAAGAGTTGAGACGTCCATATAAGGAAAGTGTGAAATTTATCTTGGGACAGATGGAGTAAAATGTTATTTATTTAAATATGTACAAACAAAATTGGGGCGGAATATTTAATGGGACATAGCTGTGAGAAATATAGTTCGGGAATTCCCAAGTCCCCCCCCCCACCCAACCTCAACCACCTTAAACTCCCCAACGCCAACATTTCCCCCCACATTCATCACAGCAAAAGCGCATCGTTCTCATCGACGCCTCTCAAACTCCGCCATGCAATCCCTTCACTCCGCCGCCTTCCGCCCCTCTCCGCTCGATCCCTTCCGCCACCCGCATCGGTCCGCCGCTTTGCCTGTAAAGAATGCCAGACCCCCGGCCAAAAGGCTCCCATTCAAAGTCTCAGCCGCCGCCGTCACGGCGGCGCCCAAGCGCGAAACGGACCCTAAGAAACGCATCGTAATCACGGGAATGGGCTTAGTGTCGGTGTTCGGGAACGATGTGGATGCGTTCTATGAGAAGCTGTTGAGTGGCGAGAGTGGCATCTCTCTCATAGATAGATTCGATGCGTCCAAGTTTCCCACCCGCTTTGGCGGTCAGATTCGAGGGTTCAAATCCGAGGGCTACATTGATGGGAAGAATGATCGGAGATTGGATGATTGTTTGAGGTACTGCATTGTTGCTGGGAAAAAAGCTCTCGAGGATGCAGATCTTGGGGGCGAGAAGCTCAATAAGGTAAAATGTTGTTTCTAGCTTGATTGGAGTTGTATAAATTGGATTTTTCCTGGGTAGTTTTGGTATGTGCTTTTACTTTATCTGTTAATTCAAGCTGATGATGTAAGTCGGAATTTCTTGTATTTCACTTGCCACATGTAAAATAACACCACTACACACATTGCATGCATTTTTAGTCATTGCATTACATTCTTTGCAATAGAGAATCATGCTTGATGTGATGAGGATATTGCTTCGCTATTGAGATTGGGAATGTTTGAAAGGCAGTATAGATTGAGAAAGATATTTGGGGCCTTGTATCAGATTATAAGAATTGAATACCTGCATTGTTTCAGAAGCTATTGGCATTAATCTTGGGTTGGTCTTATTGAATTGGTTGTTGAAATATCACTGTCGTGTGGAAAGTCTTTTGTCTTTTGCATAGCTTTAATCAGGGCTCATGTGTATTTAACTTCCATCCATTTTATTAATTTTGTTTTTGTTGATTTTGTGCATATTCCGATTTATGGACTTTTGATATGTTATTTCAGAGTTAACTCTCTTGAAAACTTCTTGATTGCCAATTTGGGGTGATTTTTATGTGGCTTCATTTGTTAGACTGTTTGAGTAATCTTGAATTATGAACAACTTTCGGAGTTATTGAACTGATTGCTTGGTTTCGTTGCAGATTGATAAGATTCGAGCTGGTGTTCTGGTTGGTACAGGAATGGGTGGTCTTTCAGTTTTCTCCGATGGTGTTCAGGCTCTAATAGAGAAAGGTCACAGGAAAATAACTCCGTTTTTCATACCTTATGCTATAACAAACATGGGTTCTGCTTTGCTTGCGATTGATCTTGGCTTGATGGGCCCAAATTACTCGATTTCAACTGCTTGTGCTACCTCAAATTATTGCTTCTACGCTGCTGCTAATCACATTCGTCGGGGTGAAGCTGATTTGATGGTTGCTGGTGGCACTGAAGCTGCCATGATTCCTATTGGATTAGGTGGCTTTGTTGCATGTAGAGCCTTGTCTCAAAGAAATGATGATCCACAAACTGCTTCTAGGCCGTGGGATAAGGATCGAGATGGTTTTGTTATGGGTGAAGGTGCAGGAGTCTTGGTAAGTGTGTCAGTGTGGGTCGTTTGTTCTACTCAATACTCATTTGATTTGGTTATTTTATTTCTTTGTGAAAGCTTTGGCTTACTTAACATGACTAGGTGAGATAAATTTGTATTAGTATTCTTCCACACGAGATGTTGGGTGATTTTTCGTTTTCTACTATAGCATGTTTCTTCTACACGAGCTCCTCTGTTTGAAATAGTGTTGCATCTCGTATTTCCAGACATGATGTGTATTAGAATGTTTATAGGGGATGAAGCAGTTCACTATGGAGAAATCCTGTTGTGGATCAAATATTTATCCTAATTTATACGATATTGCTAATAGGTGATGGAAAGTCTGGAACATGCAATGAAAAGAGGGGCACCAATTATTGCTGAGTACTTGGGAGGTGCAGTAAATTGTGATGCTCATCATATGACAGATCCCAGAGCTGACGGACTTGGTGTGTCATCATGTATCCAGACAGCCATTAAAGATGCTGGTGTTTCACCTGAGGAGGTATTTCCTTCCTCCTTGGATTGGTAATGGATCTTAGGGGATGTTTGTCTAAGCTTATTTTTAATATCTTATAGAAGTTTTTAGAGCTTATATCTTATTCTAAAAATAAGCCTGGATTGTTTAGATAATATTAATATAAGATTAGTACTGGCAGTCGTGCCATTCAAATATAAATTTGAAGGAGTCTGTCAAAGTAGGATCTCATTTTAGATATAAGATGGGGATTCCTTACTCTCTGAGGAAAATCTTCCAGCTCTGAACATCTTAATTATGGATGAAATAAGTCGTGTTTTTTATATATAAAATTCGTTACACACTTTTAAGGATCTTATATGATCTAAAAATCTTTTATAAGCTCATCAGATAACTCTCTTAGTCTGCCTACACCTATCAAGGTACGATGTACAATTTTCAGAACTGTAAACTCCTTCATGTGTTAATGATCGTCCGTCGTTTCCTAGTTAATATGGCATTTCCAGGATGGAAAATCTTAGTGTTTCTATGTAGTATCTTTTGTCATTGCCTTGACCTGGGAATAGATGCTGCATCTGTAAACACCACGAGTTCAAAGGGGAAAATTTGGTTGATTTGGGATACAAATATCTCAGATATGCTTATAACTTTTCATTCCAGAACTCAGAAATCATTTTGGAAAAGGATTTGGACCCATCTTTATTGAATTTAATTTGAAGTTTCTTCAAGTGTGATATTATAGCAATTCTTATCCATGTTTCTTTTCAGGTGAATTACATAAATGCCCATGCAACTTCCACCCTAGTAGGTGATGTAGCAGAGATAAATGCTATTAAGAAGGTATTCAAGAACACATCCTCGATCAAAATTAACGCAACCAAGGTGATACTCCTGACCCTACTCTTTCTCTCTTGCTCTTCCATACTCCCTTTTTCACTCCTTATCTTCATCCAGTCGATGATTGGACATTGTCTTGGTGCTGCCGGTGGTTTAGAAGCTATTGCAACAGTGAAAGCAATCACAACTGGGTGGCTTCATCCTTCCATAAATCAATTTGTAATTTAAACTCAAACTCATTCTATGCAATTCACAGTTTTGAGCTGGCTTGAACTTGAAGCTCATTCAGAGCTGAAATTTTTCTTTTAATTTGTTTTAAAATGACTCCGATTCTTGCCAATGCAGAATCCAGAGACTTGTGTGGACTTCAACACTGTTCCAAACAAAAAACAGCAGCATGAAGTCAATGTTGGTAAGATCTGTTATCCTCTTTAGATAAATGAGTTGTATCACTTTAATTAGAAACACTAATATTATTTTGATGAAACAACTAAAACCATAAAAATGCAGATCAGTTGCACAATAAAACAGATTTATATAAAACTTTGACATTATAAAATTCAATCTCTCTCTCTCTCTCTCTCTCACACACACACACACACACACACACATACAACAGTTCTTGATTTTGCTAGTAATTACTTGTATTATAATCCATATGCAGCAATTTCAAATTCTTTCGGGTTTGGTGGACACAATTCCGTTGTGGCGTTTTCAGCATTCAAGCCGTGATCATGTTCAAACTCAATTGCTTTTGAAGCTGACTGAACCTCCATTACTGTCATTTGCTCTTGTTGTATTGGTTGCTCTTTCTGAATTTCGACCAAGGCATAGGGTTCGCTTAGAGCGGTAAATTTTTGAGCTGTTATTCGGCAACTACATCTCTCTAATTTAAGCTTGAACGCGATAAGGATTGTCCTTTTACTTTAATTCTTCATGCAACGATAAATCACCTTTTAAGTCTGACAATTTTGGCCTTCTAATATAGTGATTATATGTATTTTCTCCACATGAGTTCTTCTATTAGGTGATATATATTACATCTCCAACGTGTGTTTAAAATGATATCGATTGACATTTTTATTATGTTAAATGAATTGATTTTGTTGGAATAAATGTACCTCCAATTGACTGAGAACTTGTTTGAGTGAATTTCTCAGGGCACCACCAATTAAAATGCTAAGTTGTGGGTTTATTTATTGGCTACACTTGTAGCAAGTTTGGTTAAAGCCTGAACTCAGTTTATATTTTTGGAGGAGCCTGTTTTTCATCAGCAATTGTACCGTACAACTGGACACAGGAATGAAACGAAAAGTAATGCCAATTTTGATTAAATCATGACATTAGTTTTAACTGGGTGCTTGGTTTCCAGCATTAGGGCGGATTAAGTTCCTAGTTCCATATAATATCGTATTTGGTTTTTAAGATTCTGAGTCATGGACTAGACTATGGTCCAGAATCCAAAATCCAGTCAATTCCATAGACACCTATTTAATGAGATTATTTAATTCAAAGGTTGTGTTTACTAATTTACACCCAGTTATTATGGTAATGTATGAAAATATAGTTGCTTGTATGAAAATATAGTTGCTAAAATTGAGAATTTAGTATTTTTATCATATTTATTCTTAAATTTAAACATAAATTAGGAATAATTTTAAAGAAGATAATCATAAATACGAACACACATTTTTTTTTTAAATTTGAGTTCACGAGAGACGAAATGATATGTCACAAAAAATTATTGTAATTAATTATATTAAGAAACTATTATAATTATTATTATTATATTTTTAGTTCATGGGCCTCTAAGATGTCTGGACTCTGGATCGATCGGTGATAAAATATTAGAGTTTAAATTTCTTTGGTTTATGTGCTATATTTTCATTTGGAAGGTAGTATATATTATATATAGTAAAAATTTGAAGAAAATAATTATAAAATATCGGAAAAACAATCAGTAAGGCAAGCAAGACGACCATTCAAATAATGATATATTAAAAAAAAAGGAAAGGAAATCTATTTCTATGAGTAAGTTGATAAAGTTTTATTTGCACCATAATAGTAATACATAAAAAAACTAATTTTAAATATAATAATTCAGAAATTTATTTTTATTATTAAAGGAATTAAGTTTATTTAGCTGCAAAATTTTATATCTAGTAAAATTATTATACATATGCAATAATAATAAAAAAAAAAAACATAAGTGCGTACAATTTTATTAGATAAATATAATATTTAATTTACGTATTTGTTAATAATTTGCCTAAATAAATTAGACATAATGTAGCCCATATAATTGTCGGCCCAAGCCCATTAAACCTCCAGTGCTTTTGCCCGCCAAATTATGTCGTCTGCTCTGCTCATTTCCCGCCAAAATCCCCACACACTAAATTAAAATAAGATTTCTTAACTGAAATCTCTCTCTCTCTACGGGAAGAAAGTGAAACCCTCGCGCGCTCAATCGAAGGCGTTACGATTCAGATCGGGACGAAGTAGACTACTATGGATCTGAGCGACGATGTCAGAACCGCGCACAAGCGGACTTTTCTCAAATTCTTCGAACAAACTGTAAGTTTCAAACACTACAATTCTAATTAGTGCAGATGTGATTGTGGAAATCTGACGTGGTTTACTGAAGAACTTAAATTTTAATGGCAGGAGTATAACGTCGAGTTGAAGAAATCTATCGACTTAATGTTTACTCAAAATCGCCGCAGATGTATAGTTAATCTTTCACATTTCTACCACCACAGAGAAGGCACCGATTTGGCTAGAAGGTCTGCTATTTTTCAGGAACTTATTTTTATTATTATTAAAAAAAAAATTGGAATGAACAATTCATTGAGGTTTTGTGAAATTTTATTGTTTGGGGTTCTGTTGGAATTTAGGCTTTTACAAACTCCAAGCGAGTATATGCAGCCGCTCTGTGATGCAGTGACGGACATGGTTAGGAGCATGAATGGCAAGTATCTGAAGGAAGGGGAGCAAATTCTGGTTGGGCTTGAGGGTCCTATTGTTTCGCGAAGGGTGACTCCGAGGGAGCTTTTGTCTGGCTTTATCGGTTCCATAGTCTGCGTGGAAGGCATTATTACCAAATGTGACCTCTCTCTCTCACACACACACACAACACACACTAATCGTGCTTATTTGGCATTCTTTTGCTTAATTTTGTTACTGTTTCATTGGCTGGCCTCTGAAAAGATTTGTCTTGATACTTTGGATTTTACATAATTTACTTTATTCGAAGTGGAATGAGAATGCTAGATTCTTGATAATGGGGTAATTCTTTTTCAATTTTAAGTGCATTGAAACTGCTCTATTGAAAGATGATATAGGAACCCGAACTGTCGTACTTAATGCTAAATCTGAATTTGGTTACTAAAATATTTTATTGACACCATAAAATGAAGATGAGAACAAGTGGCATAAATTTAGGTGGTATCATGAATGATGAGGTAATTATGGTTATACATTTCATATACAAGGTGATTGATCAAATGGCATATTTGAAGAAGAAAACACAGAAGCCTAGGAGATGTTTTCTCAACTCTTAAAAGGCATTTCCATTGTCCTGAGACATTCTTAAAGTTATGTAGGATTATGATTTCAGAAATTTGGGTTCAGTTTCTTTATAGAGAGCAATTAGCAGTCATTGGTTCCAGTTATGGACCTTTTGCTTATCACTGCAGTAGGGAATTTATTAATGTCATTTGAAGCTCTTTATTCTATTTTATAGGTTCTCTAGTTAGGCCAAAGGTTGTCAAGAGTGTTCACTTCTGCCCTGTCACTGAGAAATTCACTGTTCGGGATTACAGGGACATTACATCCAATATTGGCTTGCCTACTGGTTCAGTATACCCAACTCGTGTAAGATTTCTTAATTTCCACTTTTTCATGCTCTTTGACATAAAGGTAACCGTAACTCTGACAAGCATTAACTTGTGTCAGGATGATAGTGGCAATTTGTTAGTAACTGAATATGGGCTATGCACCTATAAGGACCACCAGACACTATCAATGCAAGAGGTTCCAGAAAACTCAGCCCCTGGTCAGCTTCCTAGAACTGTGGATGTCATTGTAGAAGATGATTTGGTGGATGCGTGCAAGCCTGGGGATCGTGTGGCAATTGTTGGGATCTACAAAGCCCTCCCTGGAAAAAGCAAAGGCAGCGTGAATGGAGTATTCAGGTTAGTATGTTAACAAGGAACAGTTACAAGTCACCTGTTTCACCTTTTGATATCAATTTAGATTATAACATTTTTTATTACTACTACTGTAGGACTGTCCTCATAGCCAACAATGTCTCTCTTCTCAACAAAATGTCACACAGCTTACAGTATTCTAGTGATGACATGAAAAATATTAGAAAGATATCTGAAAGAGATGATGCATTTGATCTGCTTGGCAATTCTCTTGCACCTTCTATATTTGGGCATTCGTGGATAAAGAAAGCTGTCATTTTATTGATGCTTGGAGGAAATGAGAAAAACTTGAAAAATGGTACCCACTTGAGGGGGTAAGTAATTTTATCTCCTAGTTTTGCTTTTCTTTTTTTTTTTTGGGATATATTTAGGGGGTGCTTGGTTCAAAATTCTTCAATAGAATAATAATGAGGATGCATATGTGGTAACTGTGGTGGTTAATTTGAATAAAGAAGATGATTAATGCACCTTGATCATTACTTAATTACTTTCTCCCCTCCTATTATAATTTCTCGTCAATCATTCTTCTATTTCTCAAACAACAAACAATATTTGTCTGTTTGTTCCAGAATTAGAGCTAATCATTAACAACGTAACCATCATTTGGGTTCCTGCAACATATCCCTTTCATTATAAGGGAGTTGAGGAAAAAATATTCTATTAACCGTTTCCACTGAAGATTATGAATCAAGCTACCCCTTATTTCATTTTGTCTTGATCTAGCTTGCCAGCTCTAGTTTTTGTCTAAACTTGTATGATGCTTTCTCTTTTCTAGTGATATAAACATGATGATGGTTGGGGATCCTTCTGTTGCCAAGTCTCAGTTGTTGAGAGCCATTATGAATATTGCTCCCCTAGCCATTTCAACCACTGGTCGGGGTTCTTCTGGTGTTGGGTTGACAGCTGCGGTTACTCAAGATCAAGAAACAGGTAATATATCATGTACACTCTCTTGATGGCTTAAGAAATGGAATTTTGACCACCTATTTGGTGATTGTTGTACACAGGGGAACGAAGACTAGAAGCTGGTGCCATGGTTCTTGCTGATAGAGGAGTTGTTTGTATTGATGAGTTTGACAAAATGAACGATCAAGATCGCGTTGCTATACATGAAGTGATGGAGCAGCAGACTGTAACAATTGCAAAAGCTGGTATTCATGCATCATTAAATGCTAGATGCAGCGTAGTGGCAGCTGCAAACCCAATATATGGAACTGTAAGTCTCAAAGCATTTGCAAGTTTAAGGCATCATTTTGTCTGTATTATTAATATAAAGTTATACTGATTATGGGCAGTATGATCGTTCATTAACTCCAACGAAGAATATTGGGCTCCCGGATTCTTTGCTTTCTCGTTTTGATCTGCTTTTTATTGTTTTGGATCAAATGGATGCTGGGATTGATCGCCATATTTCAGAACATGTTCTGCGAATGCATCGGTATCGTTCTGTGGCTGATGGAGGTATGAAAAGTCTATATCGCTACCAAATTGTGATGCTTTATTTTTTCTCAAGTTAAAAATGTTAATACCTAGGTATAGATTAAAACATATATTGAACACCTGTGAACTGCTAGGTACGAGATTGGATGATGGCTCAAGACATGATGGTGAGGAGGATCCAGAGACTGGTTCTTCTGTTTTCGTCAAATACAACAGAATGCTACATGGCAGAAGATCTGATAAGAGTCGCAAACGTGATACTCTTACAGTCAATTTCCTTAAGAAGTACATTCACTATGCCAAAAACAGAATTCAGCCTGAGCTCACTGATGAGGTAATGTATACGCAATTCTATATTGCATCCAATCCCTTTAACATTCTGATGTTGTGTTTAAACAATAATCTCTCCAGGCATCTGAACACATTGCAACTGCATATGCGGAGCTTAGAAATGCAAGTTCAAATGTAAAGGTTGGTAATTTACTACCCTAAATTTGGAATTCAAGTGGTTGTAATCTTCTAGTATAAATTGTTGTTACATGTTTTAGACGGGAGGAACACTTCCAATCACTGCAAGAACCTTGGAGACAATTATTCGTCTATCTACTGCCCATGCCAAAATGAGGTTACGGAGACAGGTATACCCTTTGATTTCTCTCGCTCTCGTGATTCATAGGTTTAAACATGACTAGTTATGTATATATGGTTGGATGATTTCATGTGTGTAACTTTTTGGAACTCGCTATGCTTGATCTTGAAACAGGTACTGAAGTCTGATGCTGAAGCGGCTCTTCAAGTTCTAAACTTTGCCATTTATCATCAAGAGCTGAGTGATATGGAAGAGCGGGAGCAGGAAAAGCAAAGAGAAACAGAGAGAGAAAACGAAATGGACACTGAAGCTGGTAATAATGACGAACCTCGTAGGAGTGGAAGAAAGAAGTCCAAGACTGGTGGCTCTAAGACAACAGCAGGGTAAGTTTCAAATAATAAACCATGAGGTGTGGTTTAAAAGCATTATTTTATGTGCTTTACTCTGTGTATATACCAACAAATTTATTGTATGAAGCGTGGTGCATCTTTTATGTGCTTCCTACAATCCATTTGCTTGATCTCTCCTCTAATTCGTGTTGCATCAAATATGTGATAGCTTTCAAGTTTAGGGCCTTTTCAATCTAAGTTTTCTAATAAATTGTCTGTGGCTTCATGAGTTGTGGCCTGAGTTAGGTTTTGGTTCTTATTTATATTGTGTTGTTTTATGTCGTGAAGGCATAGAGGTCACAGAATTTGGTAGACGACTGTTAGTTTAGTCGGGCTTAATCCTGTACAATCATTTGTATTTTATTGCTTATTGTTTTCTTGTTTTTCGAACCCTACTCCGCTAATATCATTTCATTTTTTGTTTGGTCGTGCAGTGATACGGGACCAATGGACGTAGACGAACCTCCTGCAACTGAAGCCAACATAACATCTGCAAGGTGTCTACTTAAAACCACCCCAATCAATCTGCAGGATTTTGTTCTCAATCTGAACAAGATTCTTTTCCATATTGAGACTCATTCTCTCTCTCTTTTTGGAGCAGATTTGATGCATTTAGGTCGGCACTTGGGAAGTATCAACATGCACAACACTTGGATCAAATGCCAATTAATGATGTTGGGGACGTTGTTAACAGTGGCGCGGCTGTCCCTTACTCTGAAGCAGAGATCATGGCTTGTTTGGAGGTAATGTTTATATTTAGTTCAATCATTTCTTGGCTCAATGTATATCTAGAGTAATTTTAGTTTATCATATGAAATTGTGAAATCTGTCTTAACAGAAAAGGAACTTTTTTATATGCAGAAAATGCAAGAGAATCTAAGTGTGATGATTGTTAGGGACATGAATGTAATCTACTTCGTCTGAGAGCTTCCAACAAACGACCGTTTTTTCGTATTGCACGTCAACGTATGAACTCCTACAGTGCAGTTAATCTGTGTTTCTTAACAACTGTGTATTGCTATTTATCAAGAGGAAGCTCATCTGGAGTTGCAAATTGGGGTTAAAGTTTTGTAAACAACACCTGTTGTAGCTTTAGCTGAATTATCTTAGTTTTCTACTACCAATTTTAGATTATCTTGAGAATTGCTTGCAATCTCCCACATCGATTGCTTGTGAAAAGTTTGAAGACTTTATCCATTTTTTCACCAATATTAATTAATCATTTTAAAATTTGAAATTTTTTATGAAATTTAATTTGGTGAACCCAAGTGTAGAGTGAAGGAAATAAGGCAGCTCAGCCACAAAAATATGAATAAATAGAGAGCATCCACCTACAACCATTTGCCTCACTCGCTACATATGTGACGTAAAAAAAAGATAGTTTTTTTCATATCACAATGATCATGAAAGACACTCCTGTTGTAGAATAACTGAATTTTAAAAAAATTAAAATAGAACAGCAGCAGCAGCAGAAGCAACAGCCATTACAGCGGGCACGAATAAGGCCACCCCAGAGCTGCTGGGTCCAGGTGCGGGTGCCCCAGCGTCTTCAAAACCGGCAGCCCTAACTCCGACACTGGCGAATGAGATATAGACAAAGAAAAGGACAGCCATTTTTCTTCCTTCCATTTCTTTTTCTCTCTTGAACAAAGCAAAAATGTGTTCCTCAAAGTGATTGAGTGTGTTTTTGATGAGATGATGGAGTAAGGGAAGGACATTTATAGGGAGCTTGAGGTGAGGAAAATAAGAATCTTCCAGCTAATGCATGTATTCTTTTTCATTATTAAGAAATTATCACTCCATTATAACCAACATGGAATTGTATTGTTCATGCTCTTTACAGATAGGCTTTGGTTGCCTTCTAATGTTGGGACCAGACTACTGACCATATTAATGACGCCTCTGAACTTTAACTAATGTCACTATCTCCTACTCCCCCGTCCCAATTTTAATAACATGATTAATTTATTAGTATTGAAAAGTATAAAATTGAGGATATATTCATCCTTTCAATTTTATAAAAGAAAAGTTAGTGTATTATTTGAGAATTTATTGAAAAATATAGTGACATGAGATATACATGTCTATCAAGAATTAGCTTAGAAGAAGATTAATTATTTTATTGTCATTTTAGGTAATGAAAAGACAAAACATAACAAAAAAAAGAAACCGTCCCTTTGTGGGACTTTGAGCAATTTATAAAAAAAGTGAAAGTATTTTATTTCATCGTAGATGCTACGAGCACATTACATGGTCATTATAGATTAACCAATGTGTTAATTGAGAACATTTTTTTAGTCCTAATTGCATGACATTACGTATGCACACCGACACACATAAGTCATTACATTATAATTTTCATGCCAAATTAACCCTAAACACCCCTAATTCGAGTTAAAATGTCACACATGGGATCAAAGTCGCTTGAATTCACAATGAGCATGCATAGAGTGAAAGTTCATACCCTAAGAGTGAAATACGAACCAATTTCACACTATACATGTATTTGACAGAAATCAAGAATAGATTGGAATCGAAATGACAATAACTGAACTGTGAATGAGATGAATTAAACACAAAAACTTGAAGTTCAGGCGGTATTGCATACATAATGGCCAATTGATGGCACCAAATAAATGAACTCAAAGAGACCAAGAGATTTATATATATGACTCAGACTCCCAAATTGGCGGCAATCGATTAAAATGTGCTACACTTTATGACCTAGACGTGTCAGTCTGTAAACATATTGTCCTACAATTATTGTTAGATATGGGATTGTGTATTTAAACAAACAACATTGCATTTTATTCTATCAACATAAGTTCTTATTTCTTACAGAGGTAAGAACATCCTGCGTTTACAAGGATCACAAATTCATGTGATCAGATCGCAAAAACATGCAGAATTGTTTTAAAAAAAAAAGGCAAGAACAAGGTATCAAAAGCACAGATCAATATGAAATAGTTCATTGTTCATCATTTGTTCAAGTTTACAAATTCTTAATTATATATATATATAAATCCATTACAAAGTACATCATTAAGCCAGTGTAAATGTCTGAATGTTGCTAACACAAGAAGGAGAGGAGACGGAATAGAGCATATATAACTCAGACGAGCTTGAAGAATCAATCTAATGGCGTTTCTTACCTGTCGCTGCTTCCCAACCTCCTAAAATATGGTCTACGATTTGCTTTATGCCGACACCATGCTTTACCTGCACATTCATAGAACTTAATTATTGTATACAATGATTGTGCATTCTTCATTAGAAATAGAACAAATGTTTGACAAATAAAATGATTAAGGGAATAAACTGAAAGAGCATTTCCATCCACCAAAATATTTAAAAATATAACTTTTTACACATTATTCTGTGATGGAAAAAAAGGGTTCTTAAACAGTGAACCGAGGAGGCGCTTGGTTTAAATTTTTAAATGAGAATCATGAAATAGTGAATTACACGAGAATGATGGTTACATTGTCAGTATTTTGCTCTAATCTTGGAATTAGTGTGGACACAAAATGATGGTTGGTTGAAGAATAGTGGAATGATCGAGGAGAAATGATTATAGGAGGGGAGATAGTTAATCAAAATAGGGTAATGATTAACTTATTTTGAGTCTCATTAGTCCGACCTAATATGATGTAGGTGAATTGATCATCTTCATCCTCATTAACCACCACTATTGCCTTATGATCATTCCTATTGAAGAATTTTGAACCAAGAACCATTTAATTGATTACCAGAGAAAACAAGTGTGTTTCACCTGAGCACGTTGAGTCAGTGATTCGGTTGATCTACTATTAGAAAGCAGTTGTGAAGTCCAAAAGTAACCCATTGGATAATATTGTGTTAAAAATCTATATTCAACAGAGGTTGTATTACGGTTTCAGCTAGTTTCACACATGAGTCACAATACAAAAGTTCTATACTGATACGATCGTATTTGTTGATATTTCATGCCCATTCTCTCTAATCTGATGCTACAAATCATGCATATATGAACAGAGAAAATCATATATCAGCGGAAAAAAAGTAGCATCACTCAGCAAAGCATGTGAACTGAGACTATGGGAGCAGAATCGGGAGAAAACCTGAGCAAAAACAAGTGGACCGCCATCCCTCATTCGAAGTGCATCACGTTCCATCACTGATAAATCCGCTCCAATGGCAGCTGCAATGTCGGTTTTGTTTATGACCTGCAACCAATAATTAAGCCAACTAAATCATTCAAGAATTAAGAAATTAATCAAAGTACACAAGAGAAGCAGCAAAACACCTACAAGGAGGTCAGCTTGCGTAATTCCAGGACCTCCTTTACGAGGAATTTTGTCACCTCCAGATACATCAATTATATATATTATATAATCTGCTAATTCTCTGCTGAAATTTGCAGCTAGATTATCTGCACCGCAAAAGAAAGAGCAAAAAAATCTAAACAAATCTCAAGAATCTATATTCAATTGAAGCAACTAACTAGTGGACCATTTTTCACATCTTATTACCTCCCCCAGATTCACAAAGGAGTATATCTGCTTTATGCAAATTAGAGAGCTCCTCAAGAGGACCCAGGTTAATGCTGATGTCTTCTCTAATGGCTGCATGTGGGCATCCACCAGTTTCTACGGCACGAATTCTTTCCTCTGGAAGAGCTCCATGCTTTATCAAGAACTCACCATCCTCTTTCGTGAATATATCATTTGTCACCTAAAATTGAAAAAATCAAGTACAAGAAACCGTGTCATTCATTATCAAACTCTCCGGCAGCTTTTTTACTTCTAGCGACTACATCAGTAAGTACAATAGTATGTAATATGCAGGTGATGTTAAAGCTATAAAGAGCATTATAGTAGTGATAATGATTAGTAAAGGCCACCCGTATTCACATTATTCCACGAAATAGGAATCCAATGAAAGATTAAGGTGAATAATCCCTCTCTTCAATCGAAAAACAAGTGAAAAAATTATCAATTTGAAGAGAGATAGAAATGCATAAATCATCATCTTCTATTTCAATCTTGTCACAAACAAGACTATCAAACCACTGAAAACTTTGCTTGTATCAGTATATTTAAAAAATCTTGATGATCATAAAAAAAACCCTGATACAAATTCAAATCATGCCACATAAATAATAGGAAAATGGGGGAATAAAGTATAAGAAGTAGAATAATGGCAATAAATAGAAAGCATTCTACATACAGCTGCGAGACTGTAGTGGTCCCTGAGAAATTCACACAAAGCTAACATCAATGCCGTTTTTCTGCAGAATTACAAACAATTGAATTAACAATGAGTTTAAACACATATAAATTAATCCAAAACCATTACGACAAAAAATTAGCAAAATAATTCATGCATAAGGAAATTAGTGAAAGGAGATAAACTGAGAAAAATACCCAGTGCCGACAGGGCCGCCGATGCCGATGGTAAATGCTCTTTCGTTGAAATCCCTATTGACAAGCGGCGGCGCTCTTCTGGTGAAGTAGCCAGGGGATTCGATGGGCTCGTGCGAGTGCGGCGCGAGTCCATCGTGGCTGTGGTACACCTTCCCGTCTGGGCCAATCCACGATTCCCTGTTCCATTTCGAGAAATTGACATCAATTTCTAGCATCGAATGCCGCAAAAACATCGAATTGAAGCGCAAAAAATTGGGGAAACTTTTTTTTTTTTTTAATGTATGCGCAGATCATATGGGTGCGGTGTTGAATTTGAAAATTTAGTACAGTACTCATGGGAATGGTGGTGGTGGTGATTGTGTCCGTGATGGTCGTGGTGGTGGTGATCGTGGCCGTGGTCGTGGTGATGGTGGTGGCCGTCGGACGCCATTGTCTTGTGGAGTCAACGATAGTCAAGCAGAGAGTATAGTTGCAGTGGAAGGCGCAAAGAGAGTGATGATTTTTATTGAAGGAAGTGCTGATAAACCTTTTCCGTTGATAAGGTTTGAAAATTGAATTAAGAGATTTTGCCCTCACCCACCCACCCACCTAATCCTCCCCGCTCCGTAGAAATGTGCACTATACGGGACGACACATTTTTTAAGAAAAATATATTTTATATATAAAATAGTGACATACAGATAAATATGTGTATAAGTTTGTAATTGTGCACATAAATTTATATTTCTTATTTAGTAGTGTGTAAATTTGTGTGGGACATCCGACTAAAGAAAGTGTGCAAATTCCAGTGGGACAGAGAAAGTATATACTTATATGGGAAAAATCATAAAATGGTTCACAAAATTGACAAAAATTACAAATTGTTTCAGGAAAAAAATATATTTCTGTGCAGGAAAAAATTACACTTCTGTGCAGATATTGTGAACCAATTTATAAATATAAATCAATTTTTTGAACCAATTTGTAAGTCACCCTACTTATATTATCAAAATAAATTTTTTATTTTAAAATAGATCTAAAAAATTAATAAAGCAATTTGTTAGAAAAATACATGCCAAATAAAATGTGAGATTTAAATTAAAATGAATGCAGTATTTTCTTTGATAAGATTTCAAATACGTGCCCAATAAAAATGCAGAACTCTTGTCTCGAGTGAATTTCTAAAAGTCATTTTCATCTACTCTCAACATAATTTGTCCTAACACAATTAACATTAGTGTTATATTTTAGTGAAAGTTCACATTTTTAATTAAATTTCATATCTAATTTTAATTATATTAATATTTATATTTCAATTAAAATTAAAGTAATGTTCCGTTAAAATTAGTATCTCATTTCATTTATATGTCCATTTATACGTGACAGGAGATTGATTCAAAAGTCTCGTGTAAGCATATTTTACTATGCAACAAGTTCGTAATTTGTATATATATTTTAAAAAAATATAATAGTTAGTTTACTAAAATATATTTATTAGTTTATTATAAAATATTAATTACAAAATATATACAAAATAAAATTAATTTACAGAGGACCAACTCTTCTAGTTGAAGAGTATCTTTTTATTTTATTTTATCATAATACCTTTAATTTTTTCATTGTCCCTAGTGTGGTTGCAATTTTGATTCCGATAAAAATGTGTATTGATAATTACAATTGCGCGCATGTACATATTACACGCAAAAAATTCAATAAACAATTAGTTTCATATATAGTATGAAATTTATATTATAAGATATATTTACTGATATCATTAGTTATATATATATATGTATTTTTTGTTGACATAATATTTTTACATTGTGACATCAGTAATTACATCTTGTGATGTAAAATTTCATGCACATAGCACCACCTTTTAAAACAATAGAAATTACAACCAGATGGGTTAGCTTACCGGTCTCCTCACTTGAATGAGTGACCCGGGTTCGATTCCCTCTGGGAACGAATTGGGAGATGTGCGATA
The DNA here is from genome assembly GCA_026898435.1 of Prunella vulgaris. Lineage (NCBI taxonomy): Eukaryota > Viridiplantae > Streptophyta > Magnoliopsida > Lamiales > Lamiaceae > Prunella > Prunella vulgaris. Next base: position 1,095,551 of record JAPKLY010000072.1, on the reverse strand, counting down.
CAAGGTTGGTTTGGAAATAATTCTTGAAGTGTTAGGAGACTTTATGAACTAACTTCTAATTACTAACAACTAACATTTACCTATAAAAAAAAATTACAAAAGATAAATTTATTCAAAAAACAAATAAAATAAAAATTACAACCCAAAATATTTCAAGTTAATTGAAAGAGTTTATTGAGAGCATTGGTTCTCAAGAAATAAGTCCCAAGTGCATTGCTCTTCCTACATGGCTCAATCATCATCTCATGATCCTTCTCATTTTCCTCTTGAGATATTTGTAAGGACATGTTTGGATCATTACAAGGTGTATCAACCCCTTGTCTTATGATGTAATCCCATTTTTCTTGAAAAAGATAGAAAATAATCATAAAAGATAGTTGAGCTGTGAAAACTATGATCCAAAGGGTTGTGTTTCTTGAACTTCTTTTGTGGTAAGCTTGTAAGCCTGTGTAAATATTCAATATCCCCACCAAGGATATAGTTGTACCTAGTATCCAATGTAAGAAACACCATATACTTCTACCTTTGCATCCCCTATTAAGAATTGAGAAAATGTTATATACAATAGAGTTGATAAAGCTGGCCGTGTTCAGTTTTATCGTAAAATTGGTTTAAGTATTTGTTATTTTATTAAACCATACCAGTTTGATGATAGTATTGTTTAATGAAAATAACTAATGCCGTTCAAAACTGCACATGAGTTTCACAGTGAAACTAGTGTACAAGAGATTTCCTCGGAAAAGGCAAACTCTCGTATGCGTACATCAGTTGCACCGTGTAATCGATGTGTAATTTTAAACGGTATGTAGGTGATTTTTACTGAACAGTATCGATTGTTTTTACTGAATAATATTAATTATGTACTAATTACACAGTACAATTGGTGCACACAAATATTATTCAGATTGGAGATTTTTTAAGATTATATATTACCTCTTAGGTCTTTTAAATCCAATCAAAACTTGCATATATATGGCTCCATATAGTGCAAGCCCTATTCTTTGATGAGTGTTGTTGAATGCGTTTTCAAATTTTCTGATTGATAGTACTGCTTCAACGGTAACAAGTAGCACAGAGAGCACCTTTCATGTATATAACAAAAATTAGTAATTTAAATATAAGAAATAAGCTAAAATAATTCAAGTTAATTAGGATATATTTAATGTGGAGGTCTCAAATATAATTCATTTAACAGTTAAAATTATTTACACTAAAAAGTATGAATAAATTACATTAAAAAGTTTATACTAAAAATCGATAACAATGTAAATTTTTTAATATTATTAACTTACACTTTTTTGTATGATTAACTCACATTTTTCAATACAAAATTTTTAAGTGTTGAACAAGTGAACTTGCATTAGATATACAAAAGATTTACTGACAAGTGACAACCTTGTCTTTATCTATTATCAGTTGCAAAATTTTAAAATATTGTGAAAATAAATGACCACTTTTTCTTTTCTTTTTTTAATAAAAGAGTGTGCTTGTACCCTTTTTCATGCTAGTAGAGACATTTTAGACTTCATCAACCCCATGCCACTAAGTAGGAATCATGATAATGTCCAGTGAATATATATATTTAATAATATAGCTGCCACTACACATTTGAAAAGAAACACAATTATATGATTACAACTAGAGCTGTTATACGAGCCGAGTCGAGCCGAGCTCACGAGCAACTCGTTTATTTTAACAACAATAAAGCTAAAACTATCACCAATTCACCAGTATGAGTGATTTGAGAATATGAATTGTATTATTATGTAAAATAGTAATATTTTATACCCTAAATTATATAATATTTATAAAATAACCTCTATTTTTCGAGCCTACCGAGTCGAGCCGAGCCGAGCTCGTTAAGCAAATGAGTATTTTTTTAGGCTCGGCTCGGCTCGTTTAACATATCGAGCCGAGTCGAGTCGAGCGTTAACGAGCCGAGCTCACGAGCGGCTCGTTTATTTTAACAGCTCTAATTACAACCAACCAAAAGTTCATTTTAATGAATTGAATGCTTTCTTTTCTTTTTAATTTACAAATAAAATCACTATTTTTAACTCAATTTCACTATTTCAAATTATTCAAACATTGCAAATGTAATATTTCAATTGCTCACAAGCTTATACTAAATATATATAATGATTGATTTGTAATATTTCAATTGTCTAAATTAAATTGCACATAAGTCAAATGTGATGATCTTATTAGTAAATAAGCCTTAAATTTACCTGAAAAACTGCATGAACATAGACCAAAAGTTTGTGCTTGGGAGGATGAAAATCATTTCTGCAACTTGACATTCTTATTGTTAGAATTCCTGCAGGAATCAACAATCCCATTGAAGCCCAAAGCAGGATTCCATGAACAACAATATCAAACACCTTCTCATCATCATATCTTTCCTGCATAAATAAATCAATAATTCTTAAACATAAAAAATTAATTACACTCACAGATTTTTTAGAGATGAACAGAGCACAATTTACACGATTTTCGACGTCGATTGCTTGTTGATGTTCATGGGATGAAGATGCAGAGAAATGTGCAAGAAAAAGAAGGGCCACCCCACAGAAAATGCAGAAATGGGACATCTTGTTATCAAGAAAGTATGAGTTTTGAGGAATTTTGGTGAATTTAATGTTGTTGTTTTTTTTTTTGGTTGATATGTGGGAAGGATGAGCCTAGATGTGTATTATTATGTATATACTTTTTTTTGCTATATGTGTTATTATATTTTCTAAGCTTGCAATGATGGAAGATGTCTTTTGATTGTCTTAATTTCCTTTTTGCATGTGAAATAAGTAGTTGAATATGATTAATCTTTGTGGTAATAATTATAGCCTATAATACCCTTGATTAAACTTTGTAATTTGGATTATCTTAGTGCATCAATTCTTCTTTTTTTTATTAGTTAAAAATAATATTCCCTTCATTCCACTATAAGTTGCTCATTTTATCTTTTTTGTTCGTCTCACTATATATTGCTCATTTGTTTTTTTTTACCAAAAAACTACTATTCATTTCTATATTATTATTTTCAATATTTTTTACACTATTCTCATTACTTTTTCACTTTTCTCCATCACATCATATGAACTATATTAATATTTTTATACACTTCTTAATATTATTACCCAAAAATTATGAGCAACTTATAAGCGGACGGAGAGAGTATATTGAACAAAACTTTTGCAAATGCAAGTGCAAACTAACTAGTTGCATCATACTATTAATGCATTATTTTATTTTTTAATGATTTGATATATGTTCTAAAAATCGACTAATTCTAGAGATCTATAATTTACCAGCCATTGGCGTAAGAACTCATATCAAGTTAGAGCAATTTTGATTAATTTTAATTTTAATTAAAAAAATGTCATCAAATATTTTCAGTGTGGTTTTCAGTCCCTCTACTGCTGTGGTATGATTATGTAACTGCGATGGACATTGCTTTAATATGAAGTCATATTTAGGAAAAAAAAATATTTAAATATATCATCTTCTTCCCTCAGACATGCCATAAAATTATTGCAATGTTTCTCTTCTGTCATTTGCTTATCCCAAAATAAGTAACAACTGTTCATATTCCATGATGCAAAATGACTTTATTTTTGAAGAAGTTAATGAAATTTAATTGATTAATGCAGATTAAAATAAAATGAAAAGTGTTTGGGTAAGGTGTTTTTGGTCAAGATTTCAAAGATTGGAAATATTTGCTCAATATCAAATTTTAAGTTGGTCTGAGGTTTTTCAGAATCACTTCAAGTCAGGGGATGTTTGGTTGGAGATTTTTGGGGTGGGTAATGATAATCAAAGTCATAGTGTGTTTGGAATGACTCTATTATGACTTTAATTCTAAAAAACTAAGCAATCAACATAGTTCATTCCATACCCTTTCCATTCCTTACTATTATACAAAACGTCCTCTCTTAGTTGTTCAATCAATTAAAAACCAGTTAAAAACTCTTCTTCTATATATTTGTGTTTTTTATATTAAAAAAAAAACTTAATTATAGGCTCTTACTAGAAATTGCAAGCACTCACTATATTACAAAGAGTAATCTATCCCTTTACTCTGGCATGATGCATAGAAAACAATGTACTCCCTCCGTTCCAGATCAATTTGCACACTTTTCATTTTGGGTTGTCCCAAACCAATTTGCACTCTACTTAAAAGGGAAACATCGATTTGCGTGCACACTCACAAAACTTTCCACACATTTACACATACACCACTACTTTATTTAAAATATACATTTTTCTTAAACCGTGTGCCATTCCAGGGGTGCTTCCCCTGGGACGGAGGGAGTATTATGGAAAAGTTTTTTCATTATAAAAAAAAAGTCAAAATTAAAATTTAATTGTAGGAATTTTGTGTGAGAGGGTTGTACTTTAATATTTGATCATATTCTCTTTTAAATTATGATTCGTCTATAGCTCATGAATCATATGGTATATAAATGAGTTTTTTTTTTTTTTAAGCCAGAAAGCAAATCCATTCTCATTATCTCATACATATAAATTTAAGAAAGTTATTATATTTACAAATATGTTCAAAATATTTACACAGAAACACATTTTTTTCTGCACAGCACCTATTTGTAAATATAGTGACTTGATCCTACATGTAAGTTACCCTAATATAAATTTGAATTTTCTTTTTGCCGATAAAAAAATCATCTTTGATCCACACTAACAAAATAAAAGGGCGAACAGACTCGGAGTATCGAAAAGAAGAAAATAAATAATTCAATCAAACATGTATCCAATAATTGTGTTTAAAAAAAAGTAAAATAGGTGTAATATAAATATTATATGGCAGAATTTTAAGTTACTTTGAATAGAATCATATTTTTTCCAAATTCCTCCATCCAAACATAATCATAACCATTTGAAATCTTGCACCAAAATACGAATAAACAAACAAAATTTTTGATTTGCACCAATATGGAAAGCAAGTCAAACCAGCTCAAACAACAGATAGACTTAAGGACCATTTGGTATAATGATAATGAAAATCATAATCCTCATATAACTAAACTGTGATTGATTCCTTAGTTTTTGGGAATTAAAATCATAATAAAATCATTCCAAACACATACTATGATTTTGATTACCATTACTCACTTTCAAAAGTCATCAACCAAAAACTACCTTAGAAAATTTGAAGCTCATCAGTCGAGCTCATTTTGAGCAGCACTTAATTCTACATGAATTGATATTAACAACTTAAACACAAATCAGAATGAGCAATTTATAAAATTAACACACATTTTGGGCTAAATACACTAATCGCGAGCCACCACATTAAGAGAGACTGCAAGAGAAACAACACAAGCATCATAAGAAGTAAAGTCTACCATATCACTAAGATAAGTAACGTCAGAACAAAAGAAATCACATACCATGAAAATCATCAACGAATAGTCGAAATAACCCGAAAAATAGAAGTCTAATAAACCATGTAAACAATCAAAGCATAGTATAAGTCCAGCAAAACTGATGATACTTTTTGCTAATTCTTTTCTGCAAAGTACTTGCCAAAATGTAGCGATTTTGCCCTCCAAGAAACGACAAAACATCTTACATGAAAAGGTTAGGCCTGGATGCCTTGTATGTGGTCTTCAACTTCCTAGTTGGTGGCCTTACCTTCCTGAAGACCAGGGGGAATTTGATTTTAGAGTCATGGAACTGCTTAACACTCTCCCTCTTGCAGAGCTTAGCTGGGATAGTGGCTGTCTTGATGATTTGGATGCAGTGAGGGCGAACCCTGTGACGAGAGGCCATCTCAGTGTACATGTGCTCAACAGCACCATTCAAGGTGGTATCACGGTACTCCTTGTACATATTGTGATAACCAGTTCTACTCTGGTATCTCAACCAGATTCCGTAATTCTTGATTGTAGTGGGGTTCTTCTCGAAAATCTAAAATGGAAAGAAAAAGGCTCATTATATTGCCACACTCCTTAAAAGTTTTTTTTAAGGCAGTTTTATAGTCCACCTCGTCTCAATCATATCAGAGCAGTTATTAAATAAATTTACATTACAAAGCATCATAAAATTAGCTAGCTCTGAAAGACATTTTGGGTAGAGGAAACTTGAGATTAAATAATGATAGTCCATTGATTTGAACTAGCTTAAAGAAAAACAGACTAAACAAAATATCAATATACACCTCGGGTTTTTTCAAATGTAGATTATTGCAAACTAGGAATAATCAACCCATTGGGATAGGTGCCAATATTGGTTTCTAGGCAACAAAGATGGTAAACAAAGTTATTTTACAGCAATATGTGTATTAAACATATTAAGTTGTGCAGCAATATCATTTCACTACCTAACAAAAATCATTCAACACCAATCACATAAATCATAAGGATAAAGACAATATTTTAGTGCAACAAAGTCCAAAATGAAAATACAATGTGCTATATCACACTAAATCAATCATCTGATGTAAATTCATACTAAATTAATCAGGGTAGATCTTTATTCCAACAAAATAGATGAAATGGAAGAATGTGTGGTATGAATCTTATACCTCATTAATAGCAAGAACCTGACCATTGCTCTTCTTAACTTTCTTGAGCTTCCTCAAAAAATACCTTCACAGAAGAAAAAATATCACCAGTTCAGTTCATATCACTTATGTAACCCTGGCAAGCAGCCTCTAATCAGCTTTCCAATCAACTCAGTGATTTTCCCTCTATTTTATATACAAACAAACACACACACACACACACAGTCATTCCAAATGATAATATGGCATCCCAATGTTTCCTACCAAGACTGCAAATAAATTGAAGTGACTAAATATCTTAAACTCACTAAGATATCATAAATTATTCAATTTAGATCAATGAATCAAATCATTATTCGCAGAGATACATAAACTACTATATATGGAGTATATTACCAGAACTTGGACTTGGCCCGGACCTCGTTGGTCGCCCACAGCTTCATACGATAGATCTTCGGGTGTTGATCGGTCTCCGTCGGCAAAGCTCTTCCGACCACCTGGTACTGGTGAAACTGCGAACACCACCATACATAAAAACCGATCAATTCTCTGCATTTGAAAATTAACATACAAAACAGAAACACTCCGATTATAGAAAGACCACACTCGGCTCATACCTTGAATGTCACCATTTTTGACGAAGTGAGTTCCTCTCTCTCTCTCTCGGGTATCTGAGGCAAATGTAGGGTTTTGTGCTTCGAGGTTATGAGGAAGGGGGACAGAAACCCTAGCTTTAATGGGCCAATAGAGTCCGACTTTTTAATTGGGCTTATATTTTGTTATTTCAATAGGCCCACTATATACCTCTCTAATTTTATGAGATACACCTACACATTATCAAATGTCTATTTTACTCTTTTTTCATAAAAAAAATACATTAAATTAAATATACATTAATTTTAATATACCTGTAAAAAAAATTGTTAAATACATATTATTTTTAACTTGCCGATGTCTTTCATGGTGTCGTGTTCTCCTAGCCTGCCCCTCCACCACCTCCCAAAATCAAGAATATATATTCAAAATGAAAATAATAAGATGATAAAAAATTAATTTAAACAACAATTTTTTTTAAAAGACTGAAATTAGTAGAATTTTTGTGGACGCTAAATTCATAATTGTTGGTCCATTTGATTACAGTGGTTTAATAACCATTATTAGTCGATTAAAATAACATATGTTAATTCATTATTCGACATTACAAAATGAAGAAAAAACGAACATTGATAGAGGCTGTGAAATTGTTGCGGGAGTTAAAGATTGATCCGTAGGGCCTGAAAAAATTCTTGCGCGGAACTGGAAAAGGAAAGAAGGTGAACAATTGAAATTGGCATATTAAAATTAAATATTATTTTTTTTAAATAACAAAATAGGTGTATCTTATAATATCGAAGGGTATATAGTCGAGCCTTCAATATTTTATTTAATATGGACCTATCATTCTCGTTTTGTTGTTTGGGCAAATTTTATGTTGTCTTCATATGGACTGCAATTAGGCCCTATTTTTTTTAGTATGCCTACTCTACTAGAATTCACCATATAAATGGTAAATTGCACAAATAATTCTATGTGAATTTGTGTTTATTAATTTAATCATTTTTAAATACAAATGGTTTCATAATTTTTTTTTATTTAAACTAATTGATTAATATGGAATCAAATTTGTTGAGAACAAAATTTTATAGAATCAAAAGTACAATTTATTTTGACGAATGAGACAAAATATGAAAAAAAAAAAAAAAAGTAAAGTCAGATTTGTAAGTACATCATCCTCAACTTCCTACTCCACCTATCTTCAATGCATCCAACTAAACCCTAATTTATTCCGATTTGGATCCCCTCCATTTAATATTTCCTTCATTTTCTCCATTTAGTGTAAATATCACTTATTATCATGGATTTCATATATGTATATATTTATTAATTATTTTAATTATGTATGTATACCTATGATAATAATGATATTTACATTAAATGCAGAAAATTGAGGTAATATTAAATGGAGGGTATCCGACTCCAATTTATTCTCTCCTTCTTCTTTCTTTTTTGCTTTCACTTTCCCAACAATCCCATCCTAGCTCTTTGGATGTTTAAGCTGAACTTATAAACTATCTTAAAATATTTTGATAAATAAAATATCTAACAATTTATAAGCAAAAAAAAATTAAAATATCTTAATTTTTTTTCCTCATCACCTCCACTCTCATCCCGAATCCCACCCGATCTCTCCAACAAATTATACGAATCACTTGAACGTGACCCAATACAATAATTGATAGTTCATATTTTGAATCTAAAATTTAAAAAAATGTATATTAATAAACTCAAATCTACTCCACCAAATTAACCACTTGAGATTTAACATATTTAATAAAATGATTAACTATCCAATTTTCTTCATCATAAATCGTACAAGATTTTTTTAAATGACTATAAGGCTTTATTATCATCTTTTTATTTTTCATATATGTTGCTTGGTTGGAATACAATTTTAATATGGACCTATAAACCAATGTGAGCTTATCTTCCAAATATGATTCTCTTTTATAAAAAATTATGGGTGATTTATATATAGGTTCAAAAAATTCATTATACTTACAAATAGGCGCAGAAAAAAAAAAAGTGTTTTTGTGAAAAAAAAAATGTTTTTCTATACAAATATTGTAAATCTATTTGTAAATATAATAATTTGTTTGATCCTATACGTAAATCACCCAAATATTATATGGTCCTTTAACCCTTACAATTTTATTGTAGATGATAAAGAAAATTGTCTACCAAAATACCCTTCTTCCTTTCCCCCCTCACCGAAGGACAAAGTAGAAATTTTCATATATTTACTACTCCCTCCGTTCAAAAACTATTTTCACACTTTCTTTATTTAGACGTCTCAACTCTTCTTTCACACACCTAAAAAGAAACTTTTCTTTCTCACAAAAGTCAACAAAATACACTTTTTCTTATTTTATTATTTAACTTTACACTCACATATTTACTTTTCCTTGGTTCGCGTGCCCGGGACTACTATGAAAGTAGTTCCGGGACGGAGGGAGTATCTTTTTATGTTTTATATCATTTTTATTGTTCCCTACTTTCGTAAAATTTTTATACAGTTTTTGATCTAATACTATTTACCAAGCAATATAATACATAAAATTATTACTAAATTTATACCCCTCTTATTTTCTTCCTTAAATTAAGAATGGCTACCATATGTAACCTATATATACAATTCCATGTATATGAACATTCACATACTTAGCACAAAATTACTAATATTAATTTAAAAAATATCACATGGTAAAACTTCAATAATGGCAGCCAAAATTGTCAATCTTTCCCATTTTTTTCTTCGTGGAAAGAATATATTCCTTGAAAAATCAAGGTGGAAAAGTTATAATGATATGTTGATTTCTTTTGTGAGATTTCTAAAAAGTTTTGAGTATTTCTCCACAATATTATTCATACAGTCAAACATCCCAGCCATGAAAAATCTGGGTAAACGAAAAGGATGTGAAAAGAAAACCCAATTACTAATTTTTCTCAACTTTTACTTAAATTATCCAAAAAAAAAAGATAATTTCACTATTCTATGTCATTGTTGCAGGTATATTTCCGCGATTTAAAGGAGATGTGTGATACAATAATTCCACAAATTTAAGATTAAATGATTAGTTCTATTTATTTATTTTAAATAAAAAACAACCATTTTCAAAGAATTGAAGCTCAAATCATATATCAAAGGAAAAGTTTTGTATAATAATAATTCATGATAAGTTTATCATGAACCAATTTTAAAGTATAAAAAATTTAACTATGTGTATAAAAAAACTCATTAGATATATAAAAAATTAATTCGGCCAGTGCTATTATGCTATAATTATTATAAATTTTATTGATCTGAATTTTTGATACTTTTGATGAATATTTTGATGCATTTGTTAGAAATTTGATACTTAAAAAAATTTATGATAAATTTTCATAAAGCATTTTCATATAAAATATACTTTATATTAAAAAATAAAAAATAAAAATCAATATGTGACTTTTCCTTTTTTTTTCATTTTTTAAGAGCATGAAACTGATTGTAGAAGTATTTTATTGTCACTCAAACTTATTCTCAAGCTAAGGCTACATTATACTAATATCAGATTGAAAGACAAATTATATATCAAATGGATGGGTTTTAAGAGACCAACAATTTGTTATATAGTTTAACTTTCGATTTTTCAGAAAATTGTCGAATTTAATCTTAAAAAAATTAATGCAAATTAATATTTCAAACTTAATATGTCGAACAATAGCAACATTTTATTTTTTATTTTTGTAAAAGAGTTGCACTTCAAAAACTAATCTAGTTTTGAAAAGAAATATCTCGCCCTCTTTTCCAAATGTTCAAATGTTGTTATTATACTCATTCTATCCACCAAATATATATATATTTCTTTGCACATGGTTTAATGCAATATGTCGGAGGATATTTAGGGATATTGTGAGACCCGTTTATGAATAAAAATCATATTTTTGAAAACTACACCATCTGCAGTTTCCAAAAATATGATCTTTATTCATAAACAGATCCTCCGACATATTGCATTGAATCACGTACAAAAGAACATGTATATATTTAATGAACAAAAAGTATATATTTAGAAATTTAATATTTTCCTTTCAATATCGTCGTCGTTAATCATTATTGGCCACGACAGTTACAGCCGACAAGAACCAGATTTACTCCTTACACTGCCATTTATTGTGTTAGAAATTGGGCCCTCTTCCTCGCCTTCTTTTTCTGTGTCTTTTGGCTTTTAAAATTAAATATTTGTAAAATTACAACCAACTTTTGTCCTTTTCAAATGTATAACTATATTTCTATATTGGTAAAATATGATATTGAAAATGACTTCAAATATGTAAGTTATACTATCAGAAAAAATATTAATTATTTTTATTACTCTATGTGGGTTACATGTTATTTTTAGGGTGAGTTATATATTGGTTAAAAAAAGTAACTATATTTATATATTGGTTCACAATATCTGCACAAAAGTATAATTTTTTTTTATACAGAAGTATATTTTTTTCTACACAAAACAATTTATAATTTTTATCAATTTTGTGAACCATTTTATAATTTTCTCTTATCTTTATAGCGTAGGAAAAATATTAGTTATTTTTTTAAAAGTGATAGATAATATGATTAAAATGAAATATAATAATTATTTTTAAAAATATTATAAAATCATTTTTAACATAAGTATTAACATTTTTTTCTATTTTATTAAAAGTAAATAAAATTTAGTTAGTAATTGATATATTTTTTAATTTTATTTTGTAATATAAGTTGATATAAATTTTACTTATTTAATAATTTATGATTTTATGTAATTAATGTATGAAACTGCGTATTCACGTGTTACCAAAAGGTTCAGATATGTGTGCAAAATTTGTTGCTTTCATATAACTGTTCTAGGGAAGGAGAGAAATTGCTGTGACCTACATTCTTAAATTAATTAATTAAAAATAAATATTCCGTTGCAAAACAACAAAGTAATTTATAACCTTGAGTTGACGAAGTAGTCAAACACCACGTGGCCAACATGCAGCAATATTTCCAAGAACTGATCAAGAATTAAAACTATGACTCGAAGATTAATACCAGAATCATCTCATTATGTTTTTACTTTTTCGATTTGATTTCATAATTATTTCAGTTTAGTTTCACAATAATTTAAATTTTACTAAAGTAGTTCAAAATCGTCGAAAATAACATAAAACGACGTCGTTTTACTCGTGTGCCGGTCACGTATTATATTTTCCGGCGAAAATGGCTCACACGGCACGCGAGTAAAATGACGTCCTTTATGTTATTTCCAGCGATATAAGACTAATTTGGTTAGATTTGAATTGTTATGGGTGTTGATAGAATTTACTAATCGGTGTATTTATGTGGCTACTTTAACATACATAATCCTATCAAACAATATCTAAGAATATTGTGTTCTTAGTGTTCTTGAGGGAACAATACAGAGAGAGAAAGTGGAGAGTTTAGAAAGAGAAAGTCTTGTGTATAATGATTGAATTGTATTGAATCGAATTGTGTGACAGTACAAGAGAGGTCTTATTTATAGGTGCGCAAATGTAAGGCGGCACCTTACGAGCCTACTTGGCTTCCGGTGTTGACGGGGGTTCCCGACCCTCGTCTTGGTCCCTCACAATGCTTCCTATCATATGCCTCGTCCTACTACATTCATATTCTATTTAAACACTTGCGGCCCCGAACCTTCGCACCGGGCGAGCTCCGTCTTGGTCCTGGGCGAGCTACCTAGGCGAGCTCTATTACCTCACATTAACCTCGCGAATGACGTGGCTCCGGGCCTGTGCTTGGCCTTCCCAGGCTGGGGCGAGCTCTCTTCTTGATGAAGGAGCTCGCCCCTGACCTTCACCCCCTCCTGGCGAGGGGGAGCTTGGGCGAGGTCTTTGTCTACCTCGCCGAGCTCTCCTGTGTTAACCTCAGGCTGAGGTGATGGGTCAGCTCTTAGGTAGCTCGGCGACCTCCCTAGCCTTGGGGTAATCTCGTGATTATTCCTAGGTAGCTCGCCATATCAACAATGAGACTAAATTGAAACATTACATAATTATGAGACAAAATTGAAACATTACATAGTTATGGAACCAAATCAAAAAAATAAAAAAATTATTGGACGATTTTGGTATTAATCCCGAAAATTAAAATATTTTCTGAGATGAATTACTTCATATATTATAACTTTCTAGTAGTAAACATGGGTATATTTTATAAATTAATTTTTCTAGGTTGTGTATTTAATTTATAATATACATATAAAAATAAGGGAAAATATAATTTTTTATCCTTTAAGTTTTGTCGACTTTGATTTTCGTCCTCTTATCTTTTGAATTTTGAATTTAGTTCTGTAACTTATAAAAAGATGACTTTTTCATTCTATGATCTGCTGCTACAGGTCACTTAACAAGTTATATGCTGATGTGTCAATTTGATTTTATATGATTACGTTAAAATCATACTTGGAAGTCTGTGATTGGTAGATGTTAATATTTGACCATTTAAATTGAAAATTCATTAAAATTGAACATAAAATTTTAAAAAAAATTTATTTTCATTAATAATTTTCAATATTTTATGGGAATTCAAATTGATTCTCCTATTAAAAAAATCTGATATCAAATCTCATTCACAAGAAAATAAAAAAATTATATTATAAATATAAAGCAAAATTTTATAATATTAATTAAAAAAATTAAATTAATTAATTAAATCTAATTTAAAAAATATGTAAATTCAAAAAAATAAATAATTATAAAACCCTAACTTAAAAGTAAGTAAAAATAAAAAAAAAAATTAATATGACACACATTGATTTAACTTGGAGTATATATAACAATATTAAAAAATATTCACGATACAGTCAAATTAAAGATATTAAAAGTTTATAATCGTTGATATCAGTATTGTAAACAACGACATATTTAAAAATATATATGTATATAATACAATATCTATATAAATTATTTTTTTCATTCAAAATTAGCCTAATATCAAATCAAATCTTTTATTTCATTATAATAAAATCATATTTGAAGTCTTGATTGGTGGGCACTGATATTTGATCATTTAATTAACAAAAAAAATTGAACATATAATTAAAGAAAAAACTCTTTTTCATTAATAATTTTTAATATTTTATGAAAATTTAAAAATAATTTCAAATTCTATTATAAATTTAAAATATCATAATTTGTATATTAATTAGAAAAATCTAAATAAAATTTTAAAAATAATTAAATCTAATTTTACAAACAAATAAAAATTTTAAAAATAAATTTCAAGTTCATATCAAATTCGGGAAAACTAGTACACATCTCTGTTATTTGAGTGTCAACTTCTTCTGATTAATACTTATATCAATTATCGTTGAAAAATCTTGTGAGATTGATCAAAATATCAATTTTAAAGTTATATATTTTCAATATCATCCAATATATTTCTCTAATTAATAAAAAAATTATGTACAATTTCAGTTAAAATAACATTTTTATTGAATTGACTCATTATTTTAAATTAGCCCCTTATAATTATTTATTATTGAAATATTTATTTTTTAAATTAGATTTAATTATTTTGAAATTTTTATACAAATTTCTTTAATTAATATAGATAAATTATGATATTTTAAATTTATAATAGAATTTTAAAATTTAATTTTTTAGATTTTCTTGTGGGTGATATTTAAAATTAAATTTTTTAATAAGAGAATCAATTTGAATTTCCATAATATTGAAAACTATTACTGTAAATAGTTTTTTCTTTAATCTTATGTTCAATTTTACTGAATTTTTAATTTAAATAGTCAAATACTAGTGTCCACCTATTAGAGACTTCCACATATGACTTTATCATAATAAAATAAGATAAAACCGACATGTCATCATATAACTTGTTATATGACCTATAATATCAGGTCGCAGGACAAAAAAGTTAATTTTTTGAAAGTTATAGGACTAAATTCAAAATTCTAAAGATAAGAGGACGAAAATCAAAGTCAACCAAACTTAAAGGATAAAAAAGTGTATTTTTCCTAAAAATAATAAGTAGTTGAAAATTATTTTTGTAGAAGTTTATTCATATTTTTCTAATGACAGAGTAAACGCGATAATAATTGAATTAAATTAATCAAATAAAATAAATATTTAGTACATTTAACTTTAATAAATTCGGTGTTCGCTTCGATACTCATATACCATCTCTCCATCTTCCGGGCGCCGAAAAAAGTGTTGAGTGAGATTGAATCCTTGTAGCGTAATTTTTTTTGGGTGTGGTGAGTTTTTTACCAAAATTCCTCTAACAAATTGGTTGAATATTTGCAAATCAAAGTGGGGAGGGGGTCTAGGGGTTAAGGAGCTTGAGTGTTTTAAATTTTTTATTTGGCACTTATTGGAAAGTGGATGTGGAGGTTTTTTTATGAGAAAAAAAAACTATGGGCTAAGGTTATTCGTTCGAGAGGGGGATCTTGTTGGGATACAAGTGGTGGGAGTGAAGGGACAGGAAGAAGAAAGATTGTAGGAGGTTGGTTGGGGGAGGTTTTAGAAGGTATTGATATGGGGCAAAATAGCTGATTTTTTTAAGGGTTAGAGAGGTGTTTAGGAGGGGGGAGGGACATCATTTTTTGGAGTGAAAAGTGGGCGGGGGAGGAGGTTTTAAGGGAGAAATTTAATAGGTTTTTTAGGTTGAGTCTTTGTAAGGAAGTTAGAATACGAGAGATGGGGGAGTGGAAAGAAGAAGGACGGGAGCTGTGTTGGAGATGAAGAAGGGAGTTAAATGATAGGGAATTAGATATGCTTAACAATCTTTGTGTTGTGATTGATAGGTACAAGCCAAGAAGAAGCGAACCAGATACTTGGTGTTGGAATAAGGCTTCGAACGGAGTTTATAATATAAAAGATGCATACAATTGGTTGCTCAAAAGAAAAATTGGTGGCAGCTTGGAGCAAAAGAAAGATTACAGATGATTTGGAATTGTAAAGCGCCAACAAAGGCTCGAGTTCATGCTTGGAAGATATTCTAACCTGACTCAATTTTGTGGACTTTGGAAAGGAAAGATGGAGAAAAAATTGGCAACGTGTACTTGGATTTGTGGTGTTTGGCTACTTTAGAAGAAAAGAAATGGTTATATTTTTAGAGGAGAACAAGTAACAGTTGATTAGGCTTTCAAAGAACTTAAGAGTTGATGTTGGACTTGGAGTCAACAAATTGTGCATTGACGAAAAGAAGGAACTCATGCTGAATGGGAGAGAAGTTATTTTCAGTGTTTTCATAACCGGACCGGTGATTAAATCGAATAGAGCACCGGTTCACGGTTCAACCGGTCCAACCGTTAAATTTATTTTGACTTATATTTTAAATATTATATATGTTATATTAAAAATAAAATAAATTAAATACTCTCATACAAAATTTTAATAAATTATATGTCACATATTGAAATAAAGTAATAAAATAATAGAATCACATACAATCGAAATTAAAATACTCAAAATAGCTCAACGTATAATACCAGATTATAATCCATGATATGTTTCATAATTCATGTATAAGTAAAATCTCAAATTAAAATATTATTATGAAAATTCAAAATATATAAATTGTAGAATAAATTAATTTTGGGATTGAGACATGTTCACGATTTAATTTAATAAAAGAATTATAAAAAAATTAAAATATAAAAGTAGACCGGTTTTTTCCGGTTTTGACCATTTTTTTCCGATTGAACTGTAAAAACGGTTTTCAGGGGGCAACCGGACCGGTTTTATGGCCGGTTCACGGTCCGACCGGTTCAACCGATTTTAAAAAAACAATGGTCCTTTTATAATGTTGAGAAGTTTGTAATACCAAAAATTATATGACTACTAGGAGCTTTAAGTTAGAATGAATATGTAATTCTTGTGTTATTAAGGTGTAACTCACACCTTAAAACAAAATTGTATTGTTCTTCAAAGATGAATAAAAAAATTTCCTCACAAAAAAAAAATATATATATATATATAACTAATTTTATACACCATAATAAGTGGGGACTAATTTCAATTCTAGCAATTTTGGTATTGTTCACACATTTATTAACCTAATCCTAGGACAAATCAATTGTCTCATATGCAATTGATATGCACTCCATTAATATTTAAAATTATTTACACTAAATATTACTCCCTCTCTCCATCAAATTATTTCCCACTTTCATTTTTTATTTGTCCAAAAAACTTTTTTCCATTTTCTTATTTAGAAACAACCCACACTCACAATATAATTTTGAACCCCACAATACTTTTACTTTTCTCTTACTTTATCTATTATTTTAATATAATACTATTTTTTATTAATTCTCGTACCCACGATAAAATGGGAAAAAGATTCATGGACGGAGGGAGTATGAGTTAATTATATTAAAAAGCATGCATTAATTATTGATTTTTAAAGTGAATATTTTATATATAATAAATTTATTATTTTAGTTTAAATCATATTAATTGTAAAGTGTATATATAATGAAACATTCACTAAAACAATAGACCAATCAGGAGATGAGGTCATTGTCAAATTGGCAATATCCGGACAAATTGCCAGTTCAATGCCAACTAACCAGATATATAAATTCAACAACCACAATAATTACTCTAAATATAAATGTCACAAACAATAAACTTTTTATTCCATTCCCTTTGAATAATGAAAGAACTAAATTAAATTACAAACCAAATCTCCTAAATATTTGCCACTCAATCATCAAATTATTTTCCAATAAATAACACAATTTATCCAAACCCCCTCTTTTTTTTAAATTGACAATTAGACCCCCCGACAAACGCTATCCCCACGTCCAATTGCAATCGAACAAATCGCGACGGCAACAAAAGAATCAAACACAGAAAGGGCATTTTCGTCACTATAGAGACGGGAATCCTGTACATCGAGGGGATAGAAAAACCCTGCAATCATCCTTCGGGACGATGGTCGGGACGTACGCGATTTCATCACAGTCGTCCGATCTATCCCTCTTGAAATCAACCAAACTGGCGAACATCGCAACGAATAGCATCAGATGATTAATGGCGTACCTCTGGCCCACGCATTGGTGGGCCCCGGCCCCGAATGCAAGGAAGTTCCTTTTGTAAACCCGGTCCTCTTGCCTCTCCTCCAAGAACCGGTCCGGGTCGAACTTCTCCGCTTCGGTAAACCCCTGAAATGACGAGTCGAACACGGATGGAAAGACGATAGTGCCCTTCGGAATCACGTAATTTTCAGTCAACGGGAAATCAACTCCAGCAATGTGTGGCACCATGGTCGCCGGAGCCCTAATTCTCACAACCTCACGCACCACCGCCTCCGTGTACTTCATCTCCCTCAACTGCTCGCCAGAGATGGCGGCGCCGCTCTCCGGCTGCCAGTTATTAGCCACCTCCCTTCTCACTCTCTCCAAAACATGAGGGTGAGAATCGAGCAGCGTAACCGCCCATAACAGAGACGAAGTCGAAGCATCCTGCGCGGCGAACAGAAAATCGAATAAATGGCCACCGAGTTCTCTGTAGCTATACTCAAACGGTTTCTCCGACATCTGTCGCAGATTCTCCTGCATCCAGAAATCAATCAAGCAACTCGGCTCTTCGCCGGATTTCATCCTCTTCTCACTCGCCTCGGCGCATCCGGCGAGCGTCTCAATGAGCCGCTCCACCGCCAATCGCGCGTCTCGGAAAGCAAATCCGGGTAAATCAATCGGAAGTTTCATCAATCCGACGTTGAAATAATTATAATCAATATTAAACCTCTTACGCGCCTCCTCATCCAAGTACGGCCCGACGAAAACCGTCTGCGAGGTCTCCAAATTCATATCTCGGCAGAGGATTCGCAACGGAAAAGATCCTTTTCCGGATTTCCGGCACCAGGCCGCAAGGTGTTTGAGAATAATTTTCTGTTGGATATCGGTGTAGGTTTGCAGCGCTTTGGGGGTGAAATTAGGGGCAATTTGGCGGCGTAAATCCTTATGATCCTGCCCAAACATGTAAATTAAATTGTGTTCTCCGAAGAGCTTCTTCCCGAAGGGGTGGCCGATGAGGTGAAAAGCGTCGGGGCGAACGTTGGCGAAGATTTTGTTGGAGAGCTCGGAGGAGTAAATGTAGATTATATACTTACCGATAATGTAATTGGCGGAGATTCCGAGGGATGTTGATTTAGCATTCAGTGATTGCAGGTCCCAAAACTTGGTCGGATTTGTGACCAGAGAAATGGCGCTTCCGATGAATGGAAAAACGAAGGTAGGGCCGGGTAAGAAGCGTTTCTTCTTCAGGTAGGAGATCTGTTCGAGGAGAAGGAGAAGAGCAATCATGGAGATGAAATAGGGAATGTAGGGCGCAATTATGCTCCATGTGAGCTCCATTTTGGGGGTTTCTGGTTCGAAAATTGAATTTGATTTGAGATTTATGGATATGGAGTTTGAAGAGGGCGGCGGTAGGGGTGGGCAGTAGGGTCGATTTTAGCCAACTGCAATAGTTATGAAGAAAGATGAATTGGGAGACCAAATTTGAATTTTTTTGCAGAGCCTTCTAAAAGGATTTAAAGGATTCAAAGTTTGAAGTCAAGGGATTGAATGGTCTTTGAAGAAATAGGGTTGCTTATGGATTTCCTTTGTTCCATATTTGGTGTTTTTTAATTTGTGTGAAAAAATTAATATATTGATGAAATGCACCATATCTTAATGATAATTCAAAAGTGTGGAATATTGTCTGAAATACGAAAAGCGGAACAGATGAATTGATTCGTACTGATAAAATAAAAGACGAGATAGAATCAAATTAAGAGCGCATTGAAATCATTAAAGGATTCGGAGTTCTTGCGACGTCGTGTTGATGAAATAAAGTACGGGATAAAATCGAATTAATTACTATTGGAAACATGTAAATGTTGGTGTTGTTTTGTACGAGAATGATTCGTTATGAGCTTATCGTGAACCAATTTTAAAATATTAAATACTCTCTCTGTCCATAAAAAATACGCTCACATATTTGCACGTGGTTTAATGCAATATGTCAAAAGATATTACGGGATATTGTGAGGTCTGATATGAATAAAGTGAATATTTTGGAAACTACACATGTCATATTTTCCAAAGATAATCTCTTTATTCATATCGGACCTCACAATATCACGTAATACATTCCGACATATTGCATTAAACCACGTGCAAATATGTGAGAATATTTTTCGTGAACGGAGGTAGTATTAAATCAGGTTTATCAAATATCTCATCATAAATATAAAAAATATAGGTCAATAATATTATATTCTAGTATTTATTATAAATTTTATTGACTCCAACATATTTTGAATATTTTGATACATTTGACCAAATATTTATTATTTTAAAACAACTTCATATTAAGCCTATCATAAATTATTTCATATAAAATCTATTCATAAATGTTGCGGAATCCTTGAATCAACAACTTTTAACTTATTTTTTTTTCATAATATTCCATCCATCTTTAATTTATTAATTAGATGCAATATTTACTACTTGCATAGAATTTAATGTGAGAGATGATTATTAGTACTATATACTATAATTTATATGAAATAAAATAGTTTTTTTAAAATATAAAAAGATTTGGACAATTTTTGAAGCAACTAGGCGTCTCTTCTTTGCAATTTTTTTTTTATTTCTATTATCCAAAAAAAAAAAAAAAAGTGTATAGTGATAATAATATTTCCTTTTGGGTTGTGGATAATGATCTGACGAATGTACACATTTGAATTTTACAATACATAATTATGCAACATATCGTATCAAACTCTTTGGAATTTGATACGCCAAAGGTTATTAAACTGATACGCAAGATGTGCAATAAACATTTGTTATTTAAAATTAAATCCATTTATCTCTTACGTTTAGTTCATTTAAATAAAATATTATTTAGAAAGTCTCATTTAATTTATTATTTCTTTTGACAGTAGAATTATTTAATTTCTAATTTGGAAGCAGCCAATGTCCTTTCATAGAAAATGTCAAAATGATTTAATTTAATTAAATGGGTGTTGTTTTGCACACGAAACTGACGCAATATTAATTTTTTTAATTTATGGTGGCTTTGATATAAAATAAGCCATTTAGGATTTAACAAAGCTCGAGGATTTATTTTGTAGGATTGTGGATTTGGAACTCAAGGGTATGCGGCATGTTATTGACACTAGCCATTTTGGAAAATACACTATTTTTAATATGTTCGACATTTGTTTTTAATTATAAATTTTTGATAAAAAATTTCAAATAAAATTTTATTTTAGCATTAAATTCGAAAAAAAATCGAAAAAAATAAAATAAAATTCGAAAAAATTTGCCGAACAAAAGTCAGTGTATTCATCCAGACAGTGTAGTTACCAAAAAGGCTAATGCGAATAACCTGGCCCATAAAAATATTGGATTAGAAATTCATAATGTGTGTTAATTTTTCAAATGAATTAAAGGGTTTTTGGTTGAATTTATTTTAAATAATTTATAAATTCTAACATCTTATAAAATACATATTTTTAAGTATTTTATAAATTGTTGAAATGTTTATCTAATATAACATATAATTTTTTTGATAATTTATCATATTTTTTTTAAAATTTTAATTTTAAATATTTGTTAATTTTTTTATGTTGAAGTAAGGGGTGGAGTGGTGGCAGAGTCCGCGTGGATGAGGGTAGAGATAGTGAAAAAAATAAATTAGATTTTTTTTTTTTTGTAGCTTATAAGGTGTACGGAGCTAATTTTAAGATATTGCTGTTAGACATCTTATTTTATCAAAAACTCTAAAAGTGCTTCTAAACAACTTAAAAATTATTTTAAAAAGCTTATAAACTCAGCTAAACCCCCCTTAATTTATACTCCATTCTTCAAAATGTTTTAAAAGAACTTGCAAATCCAAAAAAGAAAATCATTTCATAAATTTCACCCTCATAATATTTAAATATTTACACATAAAATGTCTTTTTTTTGGGCTCACGTTACACTCTATCTAACTAATTTCTTTACTATATACATAAAATTTTACCAAATTACCCTTCAAAACACTATCTTTTTTTAACGTGAGAATACCAAGATATACCCATTTTCAACTTTTAAAATTTATTTTACCCACGTCTACTTTAAAATATCTTTTATACCCAATTTATAATAAAAGATCTATATACCCTTATAAAATGGGTTAAAAATTTATTAACTTTGAATTGAGTCCCATTATATTCTCATAACTACACTACCCTCATATAGGGGGTAGATTAGACTTTATAAACTATTTAATAGGTAAATAAATATAAACGGAGAGAGGGAGAGAGTTTGTATTTTAAATATTAGAGTGAATTTTTTAATTAGGATTTTTGTATAAAAAAATTTATTAATTAATCACTGATTCGATATGCGATTAATAAAAATTAAAGTTTACAATTAAATTTTTATGAAGACAATTCAGTAGAATATTTAACATTTTAATTTAATTTTGATGTGGATAATGCTCTCGTGTTAATTAAATTTTAATAAATATATTTTCAAAGATCACAAATTAAATATTTTTATATACTTTTATAAACTATAATATTCATTAATTTCTATTAAAATTTAATTTTATATTATAATATTCATTAATATGCATTATACATTAAAATAGTCTAAATAGAGAATTCAAATAATCACATATATATGATAAAAATATTATAATTAGTTAATTTATTAAAATTGTATGTTTTAAAATATTAAATTATATAAATATCAAATAGGGTGGGTGGAGGTGGGGTAGGGTAGGGTGGAGTGTGGTGTAATAACTAGATAATAATATTTGTGGGTCATATGGGTAAAAAAGATTGTTTGAAATTGAAAATGGATAAAAAAAATTGTTTATATTTAAAGTGGGTAAAATAAATTTTGTGAAGTTGAAAATGAATATTTTGAACTGTCTCCCTTTTTTAATTTTATTTCACATTTTTTTTAAACATACTTGCTTCTATTCTCTTGCAAGTTTCTATAAAATTGAGAAACTATAAAATTTTAGTGGAAAATTATTTAATTTTTGAGGATTATTGATAAAGGCTTAGTGGTGGGAAAAGAAATCGAGTTGTGGGCATGTGATAAACAAATTGAAATGATGTGGAGAATACTTTCAATCTGTTTGTACAGTTTGCCCACATGCTGAGGTTTCTCTTCTCCATCTCTAATGTTGCTTTTGCTTTGAAATGATTTATTATAGGATTTTTTTTTTTACTTTTTCTATATAAATTTACAAAAAAAAAAAAAAAAAGTGCGATCGATGTTTTCTGATATAATTGATTATATGCAAAATAGTTTTAATTTACACTTTAGAATTTAAAAAATAAAAATTTGTAAATAAAACAACTAATGCATTTTAATTAAGCAATTAATATCATATAAAAATCCACACAAAATGCAGAAATGGTTTACACAATTGAAGTAAGAATTATTTTCTTGTGTGCTTGGATATAACTTTCACTTTTAATATGCACAAGAAAATGAAAATTTTATTTTATTTAATCAGTATTTTTGTGAGGTATGAGAGTGTGACTGAATATGAAAATATATGGTAAATTAAAATATACATAGTTCATAAAATTGACACTAATTATAAAATTGATTTTGTGCAGAAAAGAAAAATATTTCTATGCAAGAAAATTATATTTCTGTGCAAATATAAACTGTGTTGTTCAAATTAATATGTATTTTTAATATATCTAATATTACATTATATTATAATAATATTTATTATTAATAATATTTTAATAATACTATCTCTTTAATCTTGATGACATTTTATCAACAGAAATATTTATATTATATTAATAATTTGGAAAACAATATTATTAATATATACTAAGATTAAAAAAAAAATATTATGATACATTTAGTATTTTAAATATTCTTTTACAATTATCGGATCCAAATATCAGATAAATTTTCATATCTATACCTTATCTTGTTAGATGGTCGAATTTCTTTTCAAAATATTCATTTTTTTTCCTGCATTTTCCACCATTGATTATGTGGTTTCATTCCAAAGTGAGTCATTTAAAAGTAAAATGACGACTTATCTCTAAAAATACCAAACAATATTCGTGTTTGCTTGGCAGCTTTACGGGCAAGATGTGGCAACATTTCCCTTTTTATTTAAGTTCGGCTCAATTTGGTCCTTTTAAATTTTAATAAATAAGTCGTACTTTAATTTTTTTCTAAAAACACTATGTTTTCTTCAAATTTTTTTTTTAACTTACACCACTTCTACGAGAAAGAGTGAATTTTATTTGATTTGTTCTTAGTATAAAATTAATATCGTGAAATATATTTATTTATTGATATCATAATATTTACCGTTATATAAGTTTATAAATCTATAATTTCTATCAATGCATGTAAATTATTAATTAGGGTAGAAATAGGCTAGGTTTCTCACAGAAAAATTTGGGCCTAATTTATTATTGATGGCCTAAGTCTGACTTTTTATCTATTAAAGACTTTTTCATAGGCTCGGCATGAACCTTTTTAGCAAATAGGCTAGACCTGAAAGCCTTTTAAAAGCCTACATAATAAAAAAAAATTCATAACTTTTTGTTTATTATGAAAATTTCAAAACTACATCTATAAAATTAACAAATGTCTCAATAACACCAATAATAATATTAAATATTTTATCAAATCACAAATAACATCGTTAATATCTACATCAACTCACTAAGAAAACAATAACAAAACCATAAAGCATTTCAAAAAATCAATACATAAATGATAAATATCCCTTTCAATTTTCTTCAACTACTTATAAATAAAAATAAAATCACAAAAAAAAAAATTCCTTCATATTTTCTTTAACTTACCACCTTCTGTGGCTGCTGACCATGTTACATTAGAACATCTATGTATTAATTAATAATAAAAATAATAAATTAATATCTTAATTATATATTTATATATTATATTATATATATAATTAAATAGGTCGGCCTGTTGGGCTTAAAGACCTTTAAAAAAGCTCAGGCCTAAACTATTTAACTAAATAGGCTTTTGAAAAGACCTGAACCTGACTTATTTATTAAATAGGCAGAGCCTAACTAGACTTTTAGTAGGCCATGTCATAGGCCCCTGTCGGGGTAGCCTGACCTATTCTCACCCACAGTTACATGAGTCCTTTCAACTCATCATATATATATGACAAAGTTTTTTATAAAAATAGTTCATGATAAGCTTATCATGAACTAGTTTTAAAGTATCAAATATTTAACAATGTGTATAAAAAATCTCATTAGGTGTATCAAAAGTTAAGGTAAATTAAATTTATATATTGACCTTAACTTTTGATATACATGATGCATATTTTGATACACTTGATCAAATATTTGATACTTGAAAACAATTTCATGATAAATTTATTATGAACTATTTTCACACACTACCTACTATATATATATATTAGTATGTGAATCCGCAAAATTCGTGGAATAAAATAAAAGATACATATAATATTATTTATTGTACCGTAATTTTACTAACAATGTCTAATATACTCCATCCGTTCTATTTTATGTTTTTCATTTTGCCATTTTCATCCGTCTCACTATAAGTTTTCAATTTGCTTTGTACTTTTTATGAAAATTACTATTCACTTTATTATTATTATTATTATTATTATTATTATTATTATTATTATTTTCATTACTTTTTACATTATTTATATCATTTTTCACCTTTTTCATCATATTACATATACTTTTTTATTTTTATTTTAATTCGTGTGCTCAAAAGCAACGAACAACTTATATCGGGACGGGAGGAGTATCAATTAGAAAAGAAAAATGGAAGTAAATTATAAGTCATTATTTAAAAATAGACGAGGAGCTAATCGCATTAGGTGGTCCAAAAACCTACTTCATGGATTGCCATCAAAATTTAATTGCCTTGAGAAAAAAAAGTGAATCATAAATAAGATGTAAATGAGTCCAACACGTAAAGTTGTGAAATATTTGGGTGATTTACATATAGATTTTAAAAAGTTAATATATTTATAAATAGCTTTACAAAATTTGTACAGAAGTCTTTTTTTTTGTGAAATATTTGGGTGATTTACATATAGATTTTAAAAAGTTAATATATTTATAATCGTCATGCATGATTCACGAATGTAATTGTGGCGGTTCATGTGATTATATTTGTTTAGAGATATAATCATGAATAAATTGCGGCGATGATTGATGAATATTCTAATGAAATTAATACAAATATATTGTTTTTGCAAAGTATTGTATATAAATTTATTAACGAAAAGTATTAATTTTTTTATTAAGAATACTTAAAGTAGCATCAAGAGTATAAGTAATTAGGTTGATGATATTATATTTTTATTGTTGTTGATTTTTTTAATTAAATTTTTTGATATTTTTATCAAATATTTGATATTTTAAAACAGTCCCATGATAAGTCTATCGAGAACAATTTTCATATAAAACACACTCAATTGATTTCATTTCTCCATGCCAATTTAAAATTTTTGATGAGATAAAATTCTTTTACTGTATAATTCATGTTTATATATATTTTGGGTTCGATTTGTGCAAAAAATAATTTAATTCATATTAAATTATCCATTCATTGGTCTTTCTGAAGAGGTTTCAGAAATCCAATCCACAAATAGGAGAGATTGTTAAAATATTATTAATTTTATATATATTTTTTCACAAGTACAAACTTTTAAATGAAATGAAATTCTTATATAAACCACGTGGGCAAGCTCAAGTGGCTACTAGGCTCAACATTTTAGTGAGTGACTCAAATTCAATTTTTTTTAGAAACGGATCAAAAGAAATATTATTTGGAGATAAATCTCAAAGTAGTTGAGTTTTCGGTAAACTAATATTAACTATTAATATTTACTGATAAAAAAAGATGTTTAACAATGAGAGAAAAATCGAAAAAAATACCAATAGAAGTAAGGAATCCATTTGACAGTTAGAATTAGTTGTGTTATGTGCAAAGAAAAATAAAGGAAGAGGGACGTTATAAATGAAGAGAGACATTATTAAAAGATACTATCAAGTCGAATCTTTTTTGGGGCCATTGAGGTTTATTTATTGCCATTGTTTTTGCAGATTGACTATTTAATATGTTAGAATACGATTTCTTAACTTCCAAAACATGTTTATTAATTCTTTTCTTGCATATTTGATTGAAGTGTCCTATTCCTTTTACAGATGTACACACTTAATTTGGGTGACAGTTCTTATAAAATGAAGTATGTTTCACTCGTTTAAGTATATTTCTTACATGTAAGGTTGGAAATATCGGTATCAGTGAAAATATCGAGGTCTTAAATTTGTGGAAATATCGATTGATATATTGATATCGGTAAATTTAAAAAAATTATAAAAATACATAAATTTAGTAAAAGAGTTTGAATAAATTTTATATTTGTGATAAGTTTATATACATACACACTATATTTTGGATTAAAAAAAAATCCATCGATGTTTCTCGATATTTAACGATATTTGATTTAACTTATGGGATAAATAAACGATATTGATATTACAGATCGATTTTTTAATGGATATTATGGAAATATCGCTTTTATTCAATATCGATATTGGTAATTACCAAAAAATAAATATATCGTGAATGTATCGAAAAAATATTGAGATATTTTCATCCTTGCTTATATGCATGGTTCATTCCTTAAATAAAATTAGGTGAAGTATGATTCACTCTTAAATTATTTGTTTACATTTAAATGCATAAAAAGTGAAGTATGCTTCACTTTTTGAATATATTTTTTATACTAAAATGAATAAACGGTAAAATATGGTTTCACACGTTAAAATAAATTTCTTATATTTAAATGGATAAACGGTGAAATATGGTTCATTTGTTAATAAATTTTTTACATCTAAATGCATAAAGGGTGAAGTATAGTTCACTCATTAAATAATTTTCTTACATCCAAATGCATAAAATGTGAAGTATGGTTCATTTGTATTTTTTACATCTAAATGCATGAAAAGTGAAGTATGGTTCACTCGTTAGATAATTCTTTTTACTTAAAATTTGTGTAAATTAAAATAAAAAAAAGTGATTTATGATAAAGCGTAGGTTGTATTAGTTTGATTTAGTATCGGTTCATTTATTAAAAAAAATATTATTCTCTTCATTTAATATATAAGTAAGATAAAAAAAATTTCATGAAACATGTTGGTGGGTATTATCCTGATTTTGGAGATATAAAAAAGGAAGGTTCGACTCTGAAATTTCGGCACATGCTTTGAGTAAATGAACGTGGACAAAACTAGCTAGTCCGGTTGCATGAATGTTTCAAGGCAGGAGTAACTCTGGAAGTTACAAGTCCTGAATTTACTCTCTCGTAATGGCTTTTATGATCATTTAATTCGGGTAACCTAACATTAAGTGAGATAAAGCTTTTAAAAGGACATAAATGCATGTTTTTTGGCACTTGAGAAATCTGTAGAAAATAGTTGTTTCCTGCATATTAGCAAATTCTCATACTCCCACATTTCATTTCTAGTCTAGTAACCAATCCTACGGTACTCGATCGCTGGTGCTTTCGTACGTAGTGGTACAATTCGTACGAAAGACGAATTCATTTTATCTTTTAGAACATCACATCAGATCGTGTGCACTAGTAGGGACGTGTTTATTTTGCGAAAAAAGGTACAATCTTGACTCGACATTTCCCTATTCTTTTTCCTATCCTGTTCGTGTAAGTACGTGATAGAAAATTGGAAATACAAGAAGATGTTGAAGTCGAAGAATCTACCATTGAAGAAGATATTGTAATCTTTATATTTTTTCTTGTATTTTAATTTTCATCTACATTTTTACTAAGTCATCATTGGTGCACTATAAATCAAAATTATGAAGTATAGTGAGTTTCATTTATAAATAAATTGATTCTTTATACATAAAATTAAGGGTGATTTACACATAGGTTCAAAAAAGTCACTATATTTACAAAAAGGTGATGTGCAGAAAAAAAATATGTTTCTCAGCAAAAAAAATGTAGTTGTGTGCAAAAATTGTGCACCTATTTGTAAATATAGTGATTTTTTTGAACCTATATGTAAATCACCCTAAAATTAATGAACTTTTTTTGAATAAGTAAATAGTGCGGATAAAGTAACAAGCGATTGGTATAAATTGTAGATTAGAATGGTAATAAGTATCATTAGGGGGAAATCAATGTGGAGTTAGTGATTACTCTTTTGTTTAACCTATTTTGATGATCTCATTCATATATAATAAATAATGTCAAATGTTATTAATGAGAATGAATCCTCATTAATTTCTATTCATTCTCATTCTCATTCCCCATCGCTATATCCATTGAAGCTGACCCTCAAACTTTTTATTTAAATATATCTAATTATATTGTACAAACTAAAAAAGTTTATATTATCAATAATTGGACAGAGGAATTAATTATTTTACCACAAAGAGATAATTGCAAACGCTATTGGGAGGCTTTATATAAAATCATCTCGGTTATGTCTGTTTAAAAATATGATTGATGTGAAAGTTTAAATTATGCATATCAACTATAATTTTACTTCATGTTTACTATATAGTTAATCAAGAGTAAGTGCGTCCTAACTATTGACAATCTTTTACACATATTTAACGTATAATTTTTGTTATATATATTGTTATAGTACAATTATTCATGGCCTAAGGCCCAACATACCCAATACATTGACCTAACAAGTTCTGTATTCGAAGCCCATTTTAAGAGCCATGAAATGAGGCCCAGAAGATATCATCAACCCTGAGATCAACTCAGATCGGCCCTTCAGGACCTCGCCCACCTCCCCAGGCCTCAACAAAGTCTAAGGAAAATCACCTTGCCTGATCTCGGCGAGCCACAAGAAGCAACACCATGAAGACCTCAGACCTCGACGAACAAGACAATGTCCAAGGTATAGTATTTCGGATAACATTGAAGATCTTTTACATAAGATCTCCTATAAATTTAGTTGGACAGAGTCCACACTAGGATATGTGTCTTGACTAAAGAAGATATTGTACGAACGCTTAGATGTCCTCATCTCTTTGGGCCGAATCTTTTATGCATTGAGGATTTGGTTCAGTCCATGTGCCCACCCAAATCTATACATTAAATGCATTGATTCAAGCAAGACAGTAGAGCAACGTAAGGAACAATATTGTGCTATTAATATAATCTTTACTCATAATGAAGGATTCACAACCTTCAAGTCCAAATCTATGACAGACTTTGCAATTCTTGGTGCTCTTTATTGCTCTCTTAAGTATTCTTCGGTATTTAATAGCATTCAAGCATTTAAACACCCATTCATATATATTTATAATATGATTTATTATTTGTTATAGGTCTTGTAACTACATCTCATCATTTCATGATAAAATATTGGATTTACTAACAACAATATATGTATATCAATTGGCAAATAAAAACAGGGTTATTCCTAATAATTGTTTTTCTATTTTGAACTTTAAAATGAGGCGTCTTCTCCTATAATTTTTTAAATTTATATACGAAATTTAAAATATCATAAAAGAACTCTTAGGGCTCATTTGGTTCGTAATATAAAAGTATCTATCCGTAAAAAATATGCATGTTTTCGACGGATAGATACTTTTATCTTACGAACCAAATGAGCCCTTAAAAGATTAACAATTTCATAATTTACAAATTTCTCATTACATAAGAAAATACAATAATTATTTTTTAAGTAATTACATATACAATCCATCTAATAGTTTAAGCACTACGTATAAATCAAGTTAGAATAATTAAAAATTTTAATAGTTCTCAATTGATAGCATAACTTAATATATTCCATATTTCATTTAATATGGTTGATTGAATGTAAGTTCTAAGGAGCTTAGACTTTTAGAAATGTAAATGCATCAAATTTGCGATTTGACGTGTAAATATTGTGAATAAGTTTATAAATATAGTTATTTTTTAAAATTAATATGCAAATACTTTAAATTTGTTTCTTTTTGTAATGATTCTGTTTTAATCTATAACCTCAATAAATTTTCATCATCTGCACTCTGCGACGTTTATAAGTTGAACAAAAATCTCTTCATATTTAGGTCTTCTATTTTTTAAAAAATATATATAAAGAAAAACAAATTTAATACACTAAATAAAAATTGAAAAACAAATTAAATTGCAATGTTTGCTTTTATATATAAATAACATTACAAAAAAAATGGTGACCTCAAGAATTTTGAAGCCTACTGACCCTGAATAGAAAATATCATGTACTGAAATAAATACTACCTCCGTCCTGAAATTACTTTCATAGTAGTCTCGGGTACGTGAAATAAGGAAAAATAAGTATGTGAGTGTAAAGTTAAATAATAAAATAAGAAAAAATGTGTTTTGTTGACTTTTGTGAGTGAAAAAGGTTTCCTTTTTAGGTGTGTGAAAGAAGAGTTGGGACATCCAAATAAGGAAATTATGAAAGTAGTTTTGGGACGGAGTGAGTATTTAATAAATATTTTAAGATTTTGCCTTATCTATGTTTAGGATTTCCCACATTTTTTTCTTTTGCCTTAATAGTGACATCTGTTTTGTTTTTACATCATGACAACTTTTGAAGATTGCGACATATTTAACTATTATTTAAATTAAAATGATTTTTTTTATGATACACGTTTTTAAATTAATGTCAAGCCATTTGCAATTATTTGACGTTTTTAAATTAAGAAAGCTCATGTCAAGTCATTTGCAATTATTTGTCTGACAAACTGTAAATAATAAGTATGAAAATTCTGAAAATACAATAAGTTGTATGATTAAATTCGAACGAAAAAGTAAGACTGCACCTGTTTAGGGCATGTCTTAGAACAGAATATGGGTGTGTTTGCAAATAATTAAAAAAGTGAAGACTCACTTTTTTAGGGAAGTTGGTGAGATCCAACTTATCCCAAGAAAAAGTGATTCTACAATTTTTTAATCTCTTGCAAACACACCCTATATATAGTTAGAATCGCTTATTTTTAAAGTTGGTGTTACTTAATTTTTGAATTATATAAACATTTTTAGCTCTTTACTTATAACTGGAAACACGCACTTAATATAATGAGTTACAATGATTCATTAACAAACATAGTAAAAATACTGTATTTTTTTATATTAATTATTCAAATATTCACCCATACAATTGTATTAAGGGTTGAATAGTATATTTTTTCTTCCACTTTTAAATATGGTAAATGTAACCAAATTCTTGCAAAAATAAAACTTGATTAATTAAGATGAATTCAGTTGTTTGTAGCCACATAATCATCTTGTCATGTTTAATTTGTCAACAGTTTGACGCTAGAAGGAGGGTTCGAACCTCCGATTGGAATAAAATTAGAAGGTATATGGACTGATGTTCTTTGAGTACGAATCAAGGACTGCTTGTGCTTGTGTTCATCTTTTGAAGACTAGTTATTCGCACATATTCTTGAATTTAAGGACAATATGTTTTCGGGCTTGAAATAATAATTGCAATTTGAGGACAATAAGAATTAGGTTTGATTAGGAATCGACCTAAATTTATAACTTTTCAAAGTTATTGTCCTACTTTTTCAAGTCCAAAAACATATTGTCCTATTTTCCAAGCCCGAAAATAAATTATCCTTAAATTATAACTGCCCTATAATTACGGTTCTAAAAAAAAACTTTTTCCCTATAGGGTGCTATTCATTTTGCAGCTAAGAGAAGGTGATCGAAGTTTGGATTGAGATTGATTCGATTTTCATAGTTTTGGCTCTTACGTGTGGTGAACAATGGAGAGTCTCTAGTCATATGGAGAAGATACAAATTTATATGTAACTGGTCTTATACATGTGACGTGATGTTATTGTCTATTTTTATGATACTTAAACTTAAAACGTACTACAAATATACGCAAAAATAGCATATCTCGTGTATGCAACAGAAGCATGCAAGATTTTTTATCCTTTATATTAATGAGTTGGTCTCTTGTGGAACTTGAATTTTATCGTATTACTGTTTTGCATATAAATTATCGCTGTTAAAAAGTTAAATATTAAATCTCTTTTATAATAATAGTAATTGATATGTATTACAGTAATCGTTAAAAAACTACTCCCTCCGTCCATGAAATTTTTTCTCATTTCTTTGTGGGCACGGGATTTAATGAAAAGTAATATTATATTGAAATGATAGATAAAGTAAGGGAAAAGTATGAGTATTGTGGGGCCCAAAATTTTATTGTGAGTGTGAGTTGTTTCCAAATAAGGAAATGAGAAAAAATTTTGTGGACAAATAAAAAAACGTAAGTGGAAAATAGTTCGGTGGAGTGGGGGAGTATTAGATTTTGTCTATATTGATAGCGACTAAGATGTGTTCTATAGATTCAGAAAATAAACTATGTACTAAATGTGTTTGTTGTTGTCACTTTCCTTTTTGCCTGTTACTTTGGGTCCTGTTTGTTGGGCTTCTCCTTTTAGGTATTTTAGGGCTTCTTATATAGGCTCTTTTATTTCATTCTAGGTCCAGGTTATTCGCACTATCCTTTTTGGTAAATACACTAGCCAGATTAATACATTATCTTTTTTGGAAATATACTACCCTTTGTTCGTCAATTTTTTTCTAATTTTTTGGCAATTTTTTTTCGAACGTGGTGTAAAAATGAATTTGTTCAAAAAATTTTGCCGAAAATTTGTAAAAATTTCGAAAAAAATTGTCGAACATATTAAAGATAGTGTATTTCCCAAAATGGCTAGTGTCAATAATATGGCCCTTCATTCTTTTTTTCTTTTATGGGCTCGTATTCTTACATTTTTATTGTGGTCAGGTTATTGGCACTAGCTAGCCGAAAATAGGTAATTTGATTTCGAATATATTTTGTTTTTCAATTTTCCTCGGACATAGAAAAATAAAAATAAAATTCAAAAGTTTTATAAATCTTATGAAAAAATAGTCAAGTTTTTTTAAAGTAGTGTATTTATCATTTTGGCCTGGAGTCTTGCACAGAGAGGATTGTTGGATCACACACGCAAAATCACACACGCAAATCAACGATCCTCTCTGTACAGGAGAATGCATGTGTGTGTGATCCAACGTACCCCTTCTGTACAGGACCCTCCTATCAGAAGAGGATCTCGATCCCTATTAGATGAATACACCAACATTAAAATATCATATTACTCTTTTAAGAAAACCCTAATTTATAACACTCTAAAATATGTACAATGTTTGAATTTTAATTTTTTTTGAACAAAGGATATTTGTTCAAAAAATGTTTTTAAATAGGAGTTTGGGTTGAATATAATGCATGTATATATCACATTTACACCTCGTATGATCTTCACATATATTATCAAAAATTAATCGGACTTTGTCCAACATGGATCCTCTCCATTTTATTTTACCATTTCCTGCAAATTATTATGAAAAAATAAAACAAAACATAGAGTAAATAAAATTAACTACTCATATAGCTTCATATAATATACTTGCTATATATTACCAAACAACATCAAAAACACAATAACAACTGAAAAACCAACAACAAAAACCTTAAACTTCAACACAATAACATGGGAGCTTGCACCCTCTACCCTCACAAATCTAGACCAAAACCACAACCAACAACATGCAGCACATGAAGAACAAGATCGACCCGAACCCTCTCCACCTCAGCCCTATCGAACCCGATACCTCGACTCTCACGTCGTCCACCACGGGCCCGCACAACGAGCTCATATCATCCGTTCTCGTGTTGTAATACACGCTATAGAACGCCACACGGCTCCTATCCGCCTTGGCCGTGAAGTTAATATTCGCCGTGTGGAAGGTGGAATTCGAATCGGGGGTGTAGTGCACGGTTTGCGCCTGATCTCCGGCGAACGCCATCACGGCCAACGGCTGCTTGCATGCATCCGCAGCATGGCCTAATGAGAATGTCAATTTGTAGACCTTGTTTGGCTTGGTTTCCACCATTTGTGAGATTATGCCCTCCTTCCCGGATAGCAACTCCACGGCCCGTTTGCCACCCGGGACGGAGAAATGGTAGGAGTCGATGTAGCGCACTGCTCGGTTCGACTCGACGATCCAACCGGGCAGAGACGACGTCTCCGTGTCGAGGTTGGTCGGGAGGAGGACGCCGAGCGACTCGTTCCGGAACATCCACGGCCCTTCTTCGAAATCTCCGTTGAGCACTGCATTATCTGCAAATTGGTGTGAAGTTCAGGATTCATTATCAATTCATCACAAGGATTTTGCAATATGCATGCAGGGCTTTTTTGTTTACTATGCCAATGCTTTAGGAGGTAAAAAATGCTTTCCATGAAAAGAGTAGTGAACAAATTAGCCTAATTTATCCAGAGAAATGTGATTCTTTGTTTGAATAAAAAAGTTGGTATTAAAGAAAATAAATTCGTGAAATAATTTCAAATCGATATATTTTTAAATCACTATTTCGAGTTGAATAATAGAATTTTTTTTCATATTGTATTAATTTAAAAATAATATTTCAAAATGTATTATTTTGTAACTATCTCTAAATTCTTATATATCTATCGTGTAATTAAATTAATATTTTAATGTATTTTTAAACAGTTTTAATAACTTCATTATGAGAAGCATTGCTATAATTACATCTCATGTTATTATTTGGTAAAGTTTTGTACGGTTAATAATTGACTTATTCTGAATCAATTTTAAAGTTTAATCATTTAATCGTGTGTATCAAAAATCTTACCATAAGTATTAAAAAATTGGGTCTGTTATATTGTTATAGATTTTGATGACACCAATTTTTTATACTCGGAATAAAATTTTGATATACTAAAACAGTTTGATAATAAACTTATATGTATAAAACCTACTATTATTATTTTTATACATACTAATTTAACTTTATTTATTAAACTCAATTAGCTTAGGTCACCTCTTACTAAATATGAATGATTTAAAGTCCATATATTAATATATTATCTACCAACACATTTCCCCAATTTCAATAAAAAAAGTTTAGACACAATGATCAAAACTTTGGAACAAAACAAAATGACGTTACTAACCCTTGGGCTTCTCCGGCACAAACAGCTTCTTGATAGCAATGTCATCGATGATGGGCCCACAAGTGGGGTCATCCTCCATGCCGGGGTTCCTAAACACCACACGCGCCGCCTCCTCCTCCGCCTGAAAAGCCCACGCGTACGAGTCCCACCCCTGCACGCTGTACAGCGTCTGCAGATCGATGTTCTGCGACGCCGGCGGCACCGACACGTTCAGCGACTCCAGCTGCGCGCACGTCCGGGCGGCGCTGAACGTGACGGAGTAGAGCGCCCCCTTCTCCACCTTCACCTCCTGGCTTATCTCGGCGTCGTTGCCCAGCCGCACGGCGTGGGCCCCCTCCGGCACGATCAGGATCATTCCGCCCTGTTTCTGGCCCGATTCGACTAGCTCGACCGTGCCGTTGGTTTTCCAGCTCGGGATCGACGCCGGGCCGTCCGTGATTCCGCCATCGGAGGAGAAGCCGCCGGTGGGCGGCGTCTCGAAGTCGCCGTTCGCGAGTGCGCCTGCAGAGTAATGGTTAGGGGTAATCTAGTGGAAATTGTGGGAGTTGAAATTAATTAAAATAATTAGTACATAATTGCAAATAATATCGATTAAATAGATATAAATAATTGTCTTGAATTATTTGAATCACATTAAAAAAAAATTGAAGTTCAAAGTGTTTTAAAGTGCAACAAATTTTGGATTCACGTATATTAAATTAACGAAAATTTTAGTTTCATTATATATTAATATTCATATTAAATTAATACATTTAAATAAAATAATTAATACATTTAAAAAATTGTATAGAGTAACAATTCTACAGTATACAATTTAGAAGGAATATACATAAAAAAAATCATAAAGTTAAGATATTTTCTATAGTACACCCTCATCCAGCAACTACTTTTATATTTATTTTATTTAAATAGAGGCAATTATAAAGTAAATTTTGAATTTTATTACAAAAGAAGGCATTCTTAATTTTTATAATAATTATACAATCATATTTTATTTTAAGATTGCATTTTTTTATAATTTTTGAATATTTATTCTTCTTTTAAATTTAAGAAAATACTATCCCACTTTTAATTTTTTTTTCCATTTAAATATGGAGCATTTACGTATTAATTCAGAAAAATAACTATACTTACAAAACAATTCACATTATTACATAGAAGTGTAATTTTTTTATGCATATAAATATTTTGTTTCTACACAAAATTAATTTATAATTATTATAAATTTTATGAATCATTTTATTATTTTCCAAAAATGATCTTGTATTATAAAAATGAGGAA
This sequence comes from Prunella vulgaris, assembly GCA_026898435.1. NCBI lineage: Eukaryota > Viridiplantae > Streptophyta > Magnoliopsida > Lamiales > Lamiaceae > Prunella > Prunella vulgaris. The sequence goes on along the minus strand of JAPKLY010000072.1, from coordinate 1,058,083 downwards.
TAGTAAAAACAAATATCAGAAAGCGGGGCCCAAAAGCCGAAAGACTAAAATAGTGGGTCCTCTAGATCTGAACTCCACATGGGATGTATTGTATTGTAGCCAAGACCTATACTATACCCAACAATAGTACAAAAAATCTCTAGCGACTTTAGGCAAATTCAAGAAAACGCGTTAAGAAATTATCGTTTTGAGCACCGGCCCAGTGGGCCAGGGCCCAATAATCAATAAATCTAATCACAGTGTGAGCCCATCGTACAATTACTGTCCCATTAAAGTTAATGATGAGGGAAATATACAAGTTATTACTCCCTCCGTCCCGTAGGAATTTGCACCTTACGGAACGGCACATTTTTTAAGAAAAATTGTTTTTATATATAAAGTAATGACACATGGGTAAATATGTGTAAAAGTTTGTGAGTGTGCACGCAAATCAATGTTTCCTTTTTTGGTAGTGTGCAAATTTGTGTGGGACGTCTCAATAAGAAAAATGTGCAAATTCATGTGGGACAGAGGGAGTATTTTCTAAAAAGTATATAGTTTATGTTATATTACAATTAAATTAAGGAAAATTATATATTTTGATTAAAATTAATAATATTTTTCACTATGTAGCTAATTATACAATGCAATTTATGAGAAAAAGAATGTGTCAAAGCTCACTTATAAAATACAAAAAAAAAAAGATGAAGTTTTTGAGGTGTTTGGTAGAGTACTTTTAAAGATGAGTAATTCTCCATCCGTCCCATAATTATTTTCACACTTTCCTTTTCCGTCCGTCCCACAATTGTTTTTACACCCTATAAATAAAAACTATTACTTTAACTTTATCCTCACAATCCAACTAATTTTATTATTTTAATAATATAACTTTAAACAACACTCTATTTTTTTTAAAAGCTGTGTCATCCCAAAGGTGAAAATACCTCTGGGACGGAGGGAGTAACAATTAAAGTTATAATGTGTGTTTGGAATGACTTTATTGTGATTTTGATTCTAAAAAACTAAATAATCTACCATAGTTCAAATATACGAGAACTATGACTTTCATTCCATACACTTTTCAATCCTATACTCGTTCCACACTTTACAATTATACCAAACACCCTATTAGAGTTAAGCCTTTTGCCGTGAAATAATACGCGGAAGCAATTTGCACTATTGCATTAAAACAAAACATAATGCTATCACAAAATAATAATTGTACATTTAATTTATGACACAAAGTATTTATTTTAATAAAATAGTGATAAATACATATATATAAATACTTTATCTTTTAAAATGTATAAATTATTGAAAAGTATTCAAGTATTCCCGGGATGTTGTATAATCTATGATTAACTTGATTCCTACTTCATTAATTAACTAATTACCACTAGAAAAACTTTTCCATTATTTTTCAATTAGGATAAGAGATATTAATGCACATATTAATCCACGAAGCACAAAAAACGTGAACATGTGGGACCCACCAAGTGGTGAAGGCGTGAACACCATACTCATTACACAGTAGGACACTCCCTTCAAGGTTTCCATTACCGCCGAACCAAACCTCGGCTCAAACCGAAACATTCTCTTACCAGATAACAACGTTTCCACACACATTTTGGCAATCAAACTGCAGATCTTTCCATCGGTGCTATTTTAAGGTAGATTGAACTCTTCAATTTCGAAGTGTAATATTGCAAATATCTCAGAAATTAAACAGTTAAGTGTAATGAAAACCTAGAGAGAGAGAGAGAAGGAGGCGTACCGTCTTCGACAGGGGCAGCAGCTGAGAGAGCTAAGAGAGACACGAAGAGAGAGAGCCAAATGCACATTGTTGAGGTCCGAATCGTGTTTAATTATTATTACAAATACTCTCTCTTGATGTCTGGTGTTTATATTAGCAGAGGGAGTACAGTTGATGTACTGTTCTACAATAAGAATCAGACCGCGTTTTTTAGAGAGAGAAAGAGGGGAAAAGAAAGAGAGAGGGAATGGACAAAACAATTGTCCTTATATCCAAGATTCGTGCTGTTTGTTCTTTTATTAGTCATTTATTATAAATTCTACTACTGTTTCTCAACTAAAATTATTTACTGCTGTTCCACTTCAATTTCCAATTATACTTTCGTTTGTTTTGAGATTTAGATGTGTATAACTTAATTTTGAAATTTTGGGACGTGCAAATTTTAATAAATAGTAAAATTATAAATTTATTTTGGAATTTGGATAGGATAGAATATTATTTTTTATTAAATCACAGTGTGAAAAATGATTGATATTACAAATGTAATAATAGATATATAATAGGTAATGTGTGTTGTGATGGAAAAAGTAGTACTCACTTCGTCCCAATATTTTTTTATAGGTAGGGTTGCATATCAAGAAAAAATGAAGTATGTGAGTGTGAAGTTAAATAATAAAATATAAAAAAATATATTTTATTGACTTTTGTGAGTGTAAATTGTTTCCTTTTTAAGGGTGTAAAAAAATAGTTGGGACATCTATATAGGGAAAGTATGAAAATTATTTTAAGACAGAGGAGTAATAGATAGTATAATAGGTATTTTTAGGTATGAATTGAGTTTGAGATTTAAAAATCAGATGTTAAATTTTAAACTCGTGTAGAGTGTGATCACAAAGTCCTATCCACACGGGTGACCTCCAAAACAAACGTACCCATAATGATTTAAGCTTTTTTTTTAATATATGATATTTTATTTTATGTTTTAATTAATTTTAATTATATTGAAGTGTTTTATATTTAAATTTATTGTGCATTAAATACAAAATATAATATGCTTTAACAAGTTGCTTATGTTTTTACTGGAAATCATATTTTGCTCCTTTTTTTTTTTCACAAAATTTTTTCTCATTTTCTTATTTGGAAACAACCTACACTCTCAATAATATTTTGAACCCACAATACTCTTATTTTTTTTAAATTTTGTCTATTATTTCAATATAATACTACTTTTTATTAATCCCGCGTCCACAAAAAAATGGAAAAAGGATTCATGAACGGAGGAAGTAATAAATAGAGTGAAAATTTTGTCTTTAAATAATTTTAGGCCAAATATATTACTACCTCCGTCCCAGGAAAGTTTGCGATACTTTCTTGGGCACAGGTTTTAAGAAAAAGTGTAATGAGTAGAATGTGTATAGTGGAGATTGTGAGGTAAAGATTTTAAAGGTGGAGATTTAAAGGAATATTTTTATTTTGGGAGTATGCAAATTTTTGTGGAATAAATTAAAAAAAAAAGTATGCAAATTTTTGTGGGAATGAGGTAGTATATAGTTTGATGGGGCCAGGCGCCGCGCGCATAGGCATTTCTGGAGTGTAGGAATTAAAGAAATTGAAAAGCAAATATCACTTTACAAAAATTGATTAAAGTGGAGAATATTATTTGATGGGATTTTAAATTAGGCGCGAAGGGTTGGATTAGGATTAGGATTAGGATTAGGATTAGGATTGCACGATGAACGATGAATGGGAATAATAATACTAATAATAAAAGAATAATATAGTGTCAATTGGTAGTCAAAAAAGTGTTGAAATTTTGAGCACAAAATGTGAAACTTTGACGCAAAGAGAAGGGGCAAAAGTAAAAGTAATTCCTCGATATTGCTATATAATGTGTCATCTTGTATATGTCAACATCATCCCATAAGATGACTATTTTCGTATTAAAATAATAGATCGATACTGACATTATAAATTTTCAAATTTTTTTTTTCATTTTAATTTATCCCGTTTTAAATTTTTTATTGAGCATACATTTAAAATGTTAATTGAACATAAGAGCAACATTAAAGAAATTTGAGAAATTTTGGCTCAAAAAATTCATGAAGATTCAATATTTTGGCTCATTTAAGAAGATTGGGCTTAAGAATACACAAAAAGTTCAAGAGATATAAAATTTCTTAGGCCGAAAACCCATTAATTTGTTGAAGCTTCCAAAAAGCTGATTTTTGAACTTATAGCTATTTTCATCTTATTATATTTACTAATTTTTAGTATAGACACTTTTTTTTAGTTTATTTAGGAGTGGAATACGAAACTCTATAAGTTATTGAGCCAAAAATAATTTGTGGTACATTTGTGAAGAAAGCAGTTGTTTATTAGTATAAAATGTAAAATAATTGAGTGATTATTAGATAGTAAATAAGAAAAGATTATGAAAAAAATTGAACATACTTATAACTTTTAACAGATGGAGAAAGTACTTTTTATAAAAAAAAAATTCATACCCTTTAATGAAAAATCTCACCCTTCAAACTTATTTATGCATAACGAAATTTCTTTTTATGCTTTACCTAATACATTTTGTTGATAATTTTTATGCTATTTTTACACTATAAATAAGATATTCACTTAAATTTTCTTATGGAGAACCAAAACTAAAATTGGCTTGATCTTCATCAAATGAAATAAATACTAAATTACTCACCAAGAAAAAATTCTCAACATAAATAGAATCAACATCAATATAAAAAAAATTAAATGGTGTACCAAGGTGATTATATTTAAAAAGAATATTAATAAAATGGAAAAAACATATATAATGGGCCGAGTTAAGTATAACAAATCAATGATTTGAATAAAATGATTTGGGTTCATTAATAACAGGCCAACTAATTGGGCTTTTCAAACTAGTAAACACAAGGATGAACATTTTCAAATTGGGCCCGGTTATGTACACGGGCCAACTAATTGGGCTTTTAGAATTAATAAACGGTTCAAACTATATACCCCTTTAATATTATAAGATACACCTTTGCTAATTTTTTTAATAAAAAATTATTTTAATATATCTCTTTCAACCCATCAACTTCACTTTCCTTTCTTCCCCGTTTCGAACTGCACAACAACTCTCCTAAATTATACGGATCAATATTTAAGTCAATGCAATAATTTTATAATCCAATGTTATTTTTTTTTTATTTTGTAATGTTGAATAATAATTTGTTGGAAGGCGTTGACGGCAAATATAGAAAAATATGTATTTAACAATTATTTTTTTAGAATGTATTAAAATTAATGTATGTTTAATTTAAATTTTATTTTATACAAATAGGTAAAATAGATATTTGATATATTAATTTTTTTTTTATAAAAATAGATAAAATAGATATTTAAGAATGTATGTAGGTGTATTTCATAAAATTGGAGGGTATATAGTCAGGCCCTTAGTTAACCTCAAGGATAATCATGGGCCCAACTATATAGCCCGATACCCCCACCCAAAATATATTTATTCTATTTTTTTATATATTTTTGTTAATTTATTTGATATTTTAACAAAAATGTGTGAAATATATATTTGGAAAAATCGCAAAAATAATAATTAAGTAAATATCTGTTGAAATTTAGTTAATTTTTCGACAAAAATATAGTAAAAGTAAAATTTATACATTAAAAGAGTGTTTATCTAATAAGAAAGAAAAGGTATATAGTTTGGGCCGATAATCATTTTCAATTTGGCCCCGGTTATGTACATCTCAAACTTTAGGTGACAAAACTACCCTTCATGTTTTTTTTTTTATATTTCAAAATAATTTTGAAATATCTAAAATGCCTTTAATTATTAAAATAAAATCATATTTTAGAGTAGAGATTAGAGATGTTAAACGGACTGACCCTAACCTTACAGGGCTCCGGGCCTGAACGGTTCGGGGCCTTAGCGGTTCATCCTTAACGGGCGGCTATATGCTCGGATCTAACCCTAACCCTAGCGGTCCGCGGGCTAAACGGGCCACTAACGGGCTCGGGGTAAATTTTTTACAAATTTAAAATTTAATAAAAAATTGAACTAATGATTTAATAACTAAAGTTCACACAACCCTAAAAGTTTTGAATTAATTGAGATCTAATATATTTACTTATTTTTTATTTTAATCTGTAGTTAAGTTATTAGTTAATAATGAATTAGTAATTAATAATTAATAAAAATTTAATTAATAAAGTTTACAATTACGTAACACAAGTGAGGAGAAATCAGGTCAGCCCACAGCCACAGTACACAGGCCCACGGCCCACACCTCCACAGCCCACAATCACTTTCCAATTTTATTAACTTATATTATATATTAATTATTTAATTTAATTAAAAAAATGGGCTACCGGGCCAGCCCGATTAACTGGCGGGCTTACCGATCCGGGCCAAAAAGACCCGATTTTATACGGGCCGCCATATACTCGGACCTAACCCTGTAAAAAACAGGGTTAAACGGGCCGGCCCGCCAGCCCGCGGCCCGTTTAACATCTCTAGATATTACTGAATAAATTGTTATGATATTACTAATGAATATAATAGTATATATTTCATACTAATGATATTACTAAGTTCAATTTTTTATATTATAATTAGGTTTTGCTGTTTTTGTTTTTATGCAGTCGCTAAAAAGTTTATATTTTACTGGATAAATTATAAATTTTAAATTTATATTGCAAATAAATAGAAGTACATAACAAGATGTAGTTTCCCAATAAAAAATAAAAATAAAATAAATGATACATAATAATATTACTAAAAAAACACACGTTCATGGAAAAGTAACAATTCTTTAATGTCATTTATAACTATTTTTCATCTAAAATACAATTATATAAATAAATTGTTAATAAAAAGTATGGTGATTTACATATATGTTCAAAAAAGTAAATATATTTACAAATAGGTGCTGTGCAGAAAAAATATGTGCTTCTGTGCAGAAAAGAACGTGCTTCTGTGCAAATATTGTGAACCTATTGATAAATATAGGTAAATCACCATACTTTTTATTAGCAATTTATTTATATCATTGTATTTACATGTAGGTTCAAAAAAGTCAAATATTGTGAACCTATATGTAAATCACCCTAAAATGTATGATATTTTTATGTTAGAAATTAATTTCACACATATGTTAAGCTTTATGCTAAACAATCTAAATTTAAATGTACTAGAAAAAATTAACCCTAATTCTTATTACTTATAATTAAGAAAATGGTCGATTCTACATACAGATTTGCAACCCTTTTAACATGTCTAAGTATGATAAAAAGAAAAGAAGGCTTAGTCGTTTGCATAAGAATAACAGTGTAAATGAGTCGAATCGAGTCATTCACGATGTTGTTCAAATATATTTGAAATGTGTTATCAAGTTTTAGAATTTATATTTGAGCTTGTTTATATGTAATTACTCGATTCGCGCTCGATTACTCGAGCTGAACTTTAGTAATTTGATATTTTTACATTTATTTAAGGGGAAATTTTCTTTTTAGCCGTTTTTGCTTGATTAAATTTTTTTGGGCATGTAATATCACAAAATTCTTTTTTAGCCATTTTGATAATTGTTTTATACAAATACCACTCATGAAAAAAATTGTATTGAATTAAAATATTGAGACTACTAATGAGATTCATTCTCATCCATTCAAAATCATTCCCGCAATAAATTGTAAGTCCTTCAGCATGGGTCATAAAATGACATATACGCAGAGAATCGTAAAAACATCACATACCTGGAGACCCTATATTTTCCAAATCAAGCATTGAGATCACTAATTATATCAATTCCCAACAATTTCAACTAATTTCCTTGTATTTCAGTATGCGAAATTGCAAAATGGCTAAAAAGTATATTTTTGAGTCAACATGGCTAAAATACAATTTAGTTCATATAGCCCATGGCTAAAAAGTATATTTTTGATTGAATATTGAATTGTTTGGTTTGATTTTCACTCATACATAAAAGCATATAGATATTTTCAACAAGCTTCATATACACCTAGTGTACCAAGTTTAGATCCAAGTACTTGCCCCCTTTTAGTTATTTTTACTCTAAAATCAAATGCACATCAATAACTATCCTAAGGTCTAAATGGGGGTAAATTGCACAAATTGTCTCATGATCATTTGTGCTCATGAATTTGCTCCTTTTTAATATAAATGATCTCATAAGATTTTTTTCGTTAACACTAATGGATTAACGTAGGACTAAATTTTTTGAGCTCAAATTCTCATGAGACCATATGTACAATCTATTTAACGGATGGAACTAATATGCTAGAAGAAAAAGAACCATAAAAGAACGTGCAGCCAAATCTGTTGAGTACAAATTCTCATGGGATCAAATTAAAGTGCAATTTACCAGGTCTAAATAGGTGGAACTTATAATGCACGCCCCCCTCATAAATTACACACTATTTGGATCTTATGATAATTATTGATGTGTACATGACCTTAGAGAAAAAAAGAAGAACAATAAATATTATCTTAATCGAAATATAGTTCATAGCTTATATATTAATTAGGTAACCTACAATAAACAAAAACTTTCCCCATTAATTTCTTTTTCTTAATTGACATATTATCTATTGACCTACACGAGACGTAAACAATTCACACAACATAAATTGGTAATCCATCAATCATATATCGTGCATGCAATTTCTGCAGTCCTAGTGGACACCATATTATTAAAATTTTCTCTATTGAACTCAAAGACCCTTTTGAATATATATGATGAATGTTGTGCTAAAAAAACCCTAGACACAAGTTTCCCAGTATGGTGGTGGAATTATTACAGGGCCACCAATAAATATGATCAATAAAAAAAAAAAAGATTTCTGATTCGACTTGTAAAAAGATATTGTGTGACATGGATATGTTCATTTCTCTTGTAGTGGCTACACCCTTAGGATAGCATGCTCGATATCCTTATATGCATTGGGACTGATCCCCTTTTATGCTAATCGATGCATGGTTGAAATCGGGGTCACGGTACTCGATTAGAGATTGATTGTGCGCTCTACAGTCAGTCAGTGAGGAAAGTATCATGTGTATTTATGTAATGAGTCCTTTTATGCCAATCGATGCATGGTTGAAATTGTTACGGTACTCGTTTAGAGATTGATTTTTTTTTTATAAGTAAAAAAATAAATTTTATTAAAACTAGTTTTTGGGAAAACAAGATGTGCACAAAAACCAGAAATCAAGTTATACAATAATATCAGAGTACAAAGAACCTTCAAACGGTTCCATCTTTGACTTCAACAACACAACACTTTACTAGTTTTCTAGGCTCCATGACCCAATCTTTGAAAGAAAATTTTTGAAGGTTTATATATCTCACTGAGCACTAACTCCACAATCTTTCTCTAATTTCGTCTACAATTTTTCTCATCCCAAACTCCATTGTCAAAAATCACCTTATTCCTCCATCTCCATATCACCTAAACTGTGCAAATCCACACCCAGCAGCAAACTTCTTCACATTTTTTCCAAAAAATAAATGCAATACGTGTTGAAAATGATCAGCCACTTGGTTATGTAATACTACTGAAACATTCATCCACCTGATTGATCGTGTGCTCTACAGTCAGTCAGTGAAAAAAGTCTCACGTGTATATGTGTAATGAATTCTTTTATGCTAATCGATGCATGGTTGAAATCGGGGTAACTGCACTTGACTGGAGATTGATCGTGCGCTCAACAGTCGGCCAGTGAAAAAGTCTCACGTGTTATGTAATGAGAATTAATCAAATATTGTACTTCATTTGAAACTTGACTAGATAAACAAACCAAGATGAAACGCAATTCTTGAAAATCAACCATGATGTTCAATATCTCTTGTAGTGGCTATTATAACATTAATTGTGAGGCTAGCTTTGTTTTTGTGTCAATCAAAGGTTGAGATAGGGGTTATGTTACCCGACAGCGACAAGAGATTTGTCGTAATGGAGAAAAATTCTATGTATTATATAATTAATGATTCAAAAGAAAATATGTCATATGTATTCTTTCAAACTCATTCTATAAACACACAAATTAAGTTGAAACACAATTTTTGAAAGTCAATATATTAAAAAAAAAAATTAATAATGAAGTGATCATATCTACATTGATTCGATTCATTTATAATTCTATATATGGGGAAAAATCAGACAAAAATTCTTTCATTATTTTCCATGCATTTTGAAGAATAATTCAAATGATAATCAATAAATTCCACGAAACTATTAATGGGAGAGTGACATTTTATCGTACAATGATTGCAAATTGGATTTGCCAGCATCCCACCATGCAATAAGCATGCTTCTTCCCTCGACAGAGACCACTCTTTTCATGATTTTTTTTTTTTTTTTTTTTTGTGTGTGTTTACGAGGATTCCAATTTATTAAATGCACGAAAGAAATTGCACGTAGATGAGAAAATAAATGACACAAAATTTATGTTTACTCACGTGTATTAAGATATCTCACATCGGTAGTGAGTGTGTTCTTGGATGGGCGTATAAGCCTAGGCAATCCTCTCACTTACAATCTGAGTTTTAAGTATAGAGTTAGGTCTTCATACTTGATATTAGAGCCACATTTCTACTCGATGTGTGGATCTACCTGTGGAACCATGTGTCGAGCTTGATGAGCCTCATACGTTAAGAAGAAGGGTATTAACTATTAAGATATCTCACAACCTGGGTTTTGAGTTATAGAATATATAGAATAATCTAAGCCAGATAATATAGTTGTTTATAAATCCCTAACACAATGAACCTCCAACACAGACTCAAAACTCAAACTGAGGCCAACCAGCTCTACGCAGGTTTCAGAGCATCCAAAACAATTTCTATAATTATTATTTAAGAAAATTTATCATCATGTAATAATTTTCAAATCACACAAAAAGGATAAATTACATGCCAACTAGTAGGGTGGGCGTTCGGTCGATACGGTCGGTTTTGAACTATTTTTTAACCGAACCGAAATAATCGAATTTTATAATTCAGAAACCGAAATCGAACCGAACTTTTTGATAACCCAAATACATTTTGGTTAATTCGGTTAAAACTGAATTTTTTAATATTATTCATAATTTAGTGTACAATCTAATTTTTTCAAGCATTTTTCGGTATTTACAACACTAAAATCAAAATGAAACCAGGGTTTAGAAATAAAAGTGAATAAATATTAAACTAAGATAAATAATAATATATATTATTTATATAATATATATATAATATAAATTATATTTATATTAGGTTATTTCGGGGTTTTCGATTTTATGGACACATAACCGAATCGAACTGAAATAATTTCAGTTATTAAAATTATAAACTAATAAAAAAATTTAACCAAAATAACCGAATCAAATTAACCAAAATATTTCGATTCGGAAATTCGATTTTTTCGTTTCTTGGCCACCCTACTAATTAGGTAACTTTTGAACGGCGAGTTCAACCTAAAAAAAAATATACAAAGAACATTCTAGAGCATTAGATGAGTCAATAGATAAAGCCTAGTTTTTATGTTTATCCGTAATATTCTCACAATTATATGATTCAGTTGAAATTAGATGTATCTGTAGAGATCTTCTCATATTTGAAAATATATACATTTTGTATTCTATACTTCCTCTTTCAATAGAAATTTGCACATTTTTTTTATTTGAACATCTCACACAAATTTGCACACTACTAAAAAAAAGAAATATTAATTTATGTTCACATTTACAAAACTATACACATATTTACTCATATGCCAATACTTTATATATAAAACATATTTTTCTTAAAAAATGTGTCGTTCCGTAGGGTGTAAATTCATATTGAATGAAGGTAGTATATACTATACTATTGGGAATTAATTAATCAATTCAGTTTCACAATATCCTTGATCTTATTTGCTTCTATAAAATGTAGGCGAGGGTTCGAAATTGTGACATTTTATGTAGAAAAGTTCTTCTTTTTTTTAAAAATAAAATAAAATAAAGTGTATCACTAGTCAAGTTTTACCTTAAAATGTGTGTGCATGTGTGTATAAGATTCTTATGTGGATAGTTTTATAGTGAATTGCTTTAATTTTATTTATAACATAGTTGAAAACTGACAAAATTTTGTTGAATTTTGGTTTACAAATTTGAGATTTGTGAACTGCTATATATGATCCTGGTCAACGAACTCTAATATAGATCTTATTAACAAGTTTTGTTAGACTCAATTTCTAAACGAATCAAAGTTCACGAGTGTTAACAGTGATAGTGTATATACATGATAGTGATAATTGAGAACCCGAGTTCACGGTAAACTCGGGTTCATACAAGTTTTTATCTTTATATAATGTTGTGGTGAAAATAATTAACATTATATATTCAGCAAAACTTTTAAAAGTACACATTAATTATAGTGAAAATGCGCAAAATTGCCCATTTTAGAGAAAACCTTTTTTTTTTTTTTTGCTCTCTTTCAAGAATTTTCTTTTTCCAATTTGAACCTATGTTTTAAAACATCGGTCGGACCGGTCCGACCGCTAACCGGACATAGTAACGTATGGTTCAAAAGCGTTCGACCGGCCATCTATTAAAGCGCTTGAGAACCGGTCAAAAACGGTTTTAATCGGGTTGAACCGGTCCAGGTCGAACCGGTCGAACCGGCTACTAGAAATATTTTTATAAAAAATATAATATTTAGGGGTTATTTTGCAATTTAAGAAATTTCTTGATGCCCTAATATATTTATTGAAAAATCTAAAAAATACGAAGAGCATGATGCCTAAATTCATTGACGTTGACATCCATCTCCGACAGTGTGATGAGCGTTGCAATAACTTTAAACAGTGCAGCGTCTTCATCCAGTGTCTTCATTATATATTTAATACAAAGGATTAAATTATATAATATTATAATTTATATATTATATAATTATGACATCATAACGGCTCAACCACTTTATTAACGGTCTGACCGATCAAACCCGATCCGACCAAAAAAACTAAGGTGTCCGGTTCAATGTCCGCTTCCGCTTTTTAAAACATAGATTTGAACATAAAAAGTCCATATTACCTTTATTACTTAAATTTTAATTTATAACCAAATCTAATTTATTACACTCATAACCAAACACAATCAATTCTAAATTCTAATTTATTACACTCATAACCAAACTTATCTTATATGATAGTTTATCAACCTGAATTAATATTGGAGTATAGATATAATGGACTTTAATGTCCATATTGGACAAAAAAGATTTTTTTTGAAAGAGGGTCAAAAAAAAGAAGAAAATTCCTCTCCAAAAAAGGGAAAAAAGAAATTCACCCATTAATATATACAAAATTTTGTCATCCATATTATTTTTTTACCCAAGCACGGTCTCAATACATTTGATTTAATACTCTCTCCGTCTCATTTTAAATTGTTCAAAAGTCTTTACACAGAAAGTATTTTTTTTCATTATCTAAAACAACAATAAAATAACTATATATACTCTCTAAACTGAACCTCTTACAAACATATTTTACTTACAACTCCCGCCACTACATTTTCCAATATACTCTCGAACAATATACCCCAAAATTTCACTTCATTTTCATATAATTGAAAGGATAATATACCCTCTAACTTTATATTTTTCAATACTAATAAATCATTTTCTTATTAAAATCTTTGTCAATTTTTTTTTGAACAATCTATGAAATGAACATTGTAACGACTAACATACTTTCTAGCATAAGATGTGTTGTCTATGTTGAGATGATTATTTTTTTAATTGAAGAAATAAAATCCCACCTTAATTATATATTTCTCCTTGTAAAGAAATGGAAAACTATAATCCTTTATCTTTCTCAAGGTGCTTTGCTGCATTAAGCACAGAGACACTTTCTATGTGAAAGGAAAGTACAATAAAGTTGGAAATATACATTTTAAGATGCTCACTCAATTTATGTAACCTAAGCCTATGCTTGCTTCCCATTTCTTTTTCTTCTTTCCAAAATCCAAATTTTAAATTACTCTCTCAATTTATATATTAATCACCCAATATTTCTACCTATATATAATCCTCAATACTATTCATCCTCTCAACACTCTCAATTAATTAATATTAATAATAATAAATATAATGTGGTTATGATCCGATCAGTTGTCTTGACCCATGCCCTATCGCGGGTTCCATTTTCGAGTGTCATACCTTCTGCATCGAGCCATGGGCTGAACCACTAGCGAATCTATAAGCCATGATCGAGTCGATTTTCTCGAAGTGCAAGGTGCGCTTCTAAAGTGCCCAATACGACTTAGGTGTGACATTTGCATGCCCATTTGGGTGCTGTCGGTGGAATCTTATAAGTTAGCTCGATTAGACCGTAGCACCATCAAGATTACATTTTCCATATATAACTCTACTTATATGGAATTAATTTGAATAGACTCTTAGATTGCGTTTGAATAAACTCATTTGAAATTTAATGAATTTGAAAATGAATGAATTTAAAAATTCATGGATTTCCATTTCAATTTTCATTTCAGTTCATGATCGATATTCCACCACAAAAAATTTATTTTGACTATATTGTTATTTAAACTTGTATATTTTCATGACTATGTCATATCAACAACACATGCTTATCTTTATATACTATATATATTTTCTCTTATATATATTAACATAATTTTGAAAGGGAGATTTTCTGTTTACTTTTGTTCAAATTTTGTTTTTAGAAGATCATTTTGACATGATGTGACCCTGAACGATTTGCAAATCTTTGCTATTTTTTCAAATATATTCATATTACATGTATATTATTGCACAACCATATTTTTTAGGTGACAGACGATGATTGATGAACATAGAATTAAATATGAATATCATGGAGAGTACTATACTACATTTGTAAAATAATATTAATAACAATAATAATAATAGAAATAATAATAATAATAATGATAATGATAATAATAATAATAATAATAATAATAATAATAATAATAATAATAATAATCAAGATAGTTGGTGCAAAAGGCACATGGGGTTTGTGCCAAACTGAAGGGGGGCCTTGACATGGAGAAACAGATTTGGTGCTCTCTATATTTTATAGTACAAAACACTAATTATTATATCCACTACATATACTTTTGAAATAATTAGAAAAAAGGTATACCAACTCTCATTTAAAAAAGAAAAATAAAAAAAATCTACCTACCTTCTTTTTCAAAAAAAAAAAAAAAAACCCATTTTAAATTAAATATACACATATATTCTTGTTAGAATATATTTAAAAATTCTTACATATATAGTTCACCTCTTATTCCTAATTTCTTGAAATGACCGGTTGTTTGACCAAAGGATATTGCATAATCGCCTCGTTTAAAAGTGGAGAGGAGATTTATTAAGCGAATTAGTACATATTTATAAACTTTTTTTTTTAATGAAAACTAAATAATGGGTGAGGTTTTTCTTTTCTTTTATGGTTAAAACTTAAAAGAAATTGTTACTAAAGTGGTATTTTACAATACCTAGTTCTCTTCTAATTATCTGAATTAGAAAAAAGAAATCATATAATTTCAAGAAACCCTATTCTTTTTCATCATGAAATCGATGCTATATATAGCTTGCATGGTCTTGGGCTTTTTCTGTCTGGCTTAGTAATAAAAAAATATGTGCACGCACGTTATTATCGTGGTAATTTATCATAGCACGCGGATATTTCTCTCCCTCCCATTGTCCACTACTTCACCACCATAAATGTTTAGTTTATTTCCATATTTTTTCAAAAATATACATGCCTTTTTCAAGTAAAAATTATAGTTGTAACTTCACCCTCTTCGAAAATAATGTTCGAAAATTTTGAATGAACATTTGTCAAATGTTCAAAAAAATTTCCGAACATTTGATAAATGATTGGAAATTTTATGTTCCACCAACCAGAGCTGAACATATGTATACGAAAAATCACAAAAATAAAATGCGTGAAACTTGTTTGGACAACATATATTCATTGCTACAACATGTATAATACTAAAAAAAATACTAATATACTTAAAAACTAACAAATACACTCAAACAAACATAAAAAAAATTCCAAAAAAAATAATACGAACATTTTCATGTATATATGAAGAATTATTATCATCTTGTGTTAAAAGAATGTGAGCATATGATTTTCAAAAATTTTGTCCAGATTAAATAAATGGTGTTCGAATTTTTTCCCCAAAACGAGCGAATGCTGTGATTCTAGGTATGAACAGGGTTGGGGGATGAACTGATATGTTTACAATTTAGAAAAATAAATTTAAAGGGTATTTTTGTCTTTTAAAAATTATTTTAGAAATGAGAAATCAAGGGGGTTGAAGTACTTAAAAAAAGGATGGAAATATTGGTGCCCTTTATCATATCATCAAATTATAATCTTCTCTTTTAATCCTATAAATGTTATTTCAAGTGTCACTATATATATTTTGCATAGTTTAAAAAATATTTTTGATCTGTCCTTAGTAATATATTTGTATAATCATTATGATATATAAATATAATATTAATATTTTGAGAAATCAAATTTATGTAAAATTGAGTTGAGATAAACTTTTGTATTCTATTTTAATTTGAAAGTACGTGAGGCTTGCTTGCAATTTATGGCACTGAAAATGTTAAATATTTTCAGTTTCTCATCACGGTTCAAACTTCCTCACAGAATAAAAGACAAAGTTTTGAATAAAAATTATTCATATAAATTTATGAGAAAATATAAAAAATGGTCCCGTAACTTTGTTTGAGTCCAGATTTAGTCCTTTATCTTTTTAATTTCTCGATTATAGTCTTTTTTTTTATAAAAAATGGTCCTTTCCGCCGGAAATTATAAAAATTGGCCGGA
>JAPKLY010000072.1:1024312-1041071 GCA_026898435.1 Prunella vulgaris | reverse complement strand
ATTTATACAAAATTAAATTTATTGAGCTTAATTATAAAATTATTATTTGTATTGATATTTTATTAAAAAAATTAGTTTGGGCTCATGAATTAAATTGATGAATTATTTGGGTTCAATTATAATTTTGTTACTCATTGAATTAATTAGAAACAAAATTTTGGAGGTTCAAAACCAAATTATTTTTAATTTAATGATAATTGTATATCTTTAACTCGTTATTTTGATTTTCAATTTAGGGCTTGAATTTTTGGATTTTACGATTCAGCAAAAAAAAAAAAAAAACACTCAGCGCCTAGTCGGCGATTTGGGCGCCTAGACCCGACTAGTCGGCGTCTAGACGCCGACTAAAGGCCCAGACGTTTTTTTTGGCCGATTTGAGGTATAACGGGTCGGCCAAGGGCCGACTAGCGACTAGTCGCCGACTAGTCGGCCGACTTGGCCGACTTTTAGAACACTGACTACGGGGCGAGCTCCTAGGCGAGCTCGGAGGTGGGCTCCTGGGCGAGCTCCAATGTCATTGCACGATCTCCAGGTGCTGTGTGACGACAAACCTCGGCGAGGTCCTCGCGGGGTAGAGACGAGTTCCTCAGACGAGCTGCGCAGGCGAGCTACCTCCACGTGGGAGAGCTCCCTTGCGAGCTCTCCTTCCTTGACTCGATTCGACCATTGAGTTACGGGCCTCTGTGGGCCTGGGCGAACTCCGGCGACCTACTGAGCCTTCGTGATTATCTGAAGTCAATTGTACTAGTTCGCCATGTCAACATTTGCCCCCCAGCTCGCGTGCATCATGACTTCGTCAAATATATGGGCGAGCTGGAGAACTCGAACCTTGGCGAACTACCTTCGGGCGAGTGCCTAGCTGTCGTGCGAGCTCCGCCATGGCGGTTGTCTCGGCCGATGTGGTGCGGGATCCCAGGTATCGTGCACGCCTTTTAAGACCTCGGTTCCCGCCCTCAATAATGACAACTTTCAAATTCTTTGCAAAGAGGCCCTCGTACTTTCTGAAAATCGCACCTCGCCTCGACGCTTATAAATAGGGAAAGGTTAGTTCATTCCTCACTTTTCCACTTCCGAGTTTTCAGAGCAACTTCCGGAGAACGGCACCCATGCACCCGACGAAGTTTCCGGCGTTTCTCAAGGTAGAAAACTCATTTCTTCTTCTTTTTTTCTCTTTTTTCCTTCGATTTCTTTGAGTTTCCGGGAATTTTGAACATTTCAGGCAAATTTTGGACTTTCCCGATCAAAACTGTACCGTGACTCCGGCGACTCCGGACTTCAGACTGCCCTTAGAACCTTTCAACCTTTGCCTTGACTATGTCGACTCACGAATCAAGTGGGACCCTCTCGAACCGTAATCCCGAGAAGCAATCGATGGTTGAGAATGAGCCCCCTCCTCCGATCTCGTATGTGGAAATTGGTTCCAGCTCCGAGGCGACCTCGGTAGCTCGCTAGGTCTCCGGCGAGCTACCCAGCGAGGTACGCCCTGACCTGGAGGAAGGAGCCTCCAGCACCGTGTACCGCAAGTTATGGGAGGAAGGCGATGAGGTCGCCCAAGAGGAAAGGGTTGCCAGTGGCAACGAAGAGCCTGAGGAGGCCGGCGAGGAAGCAGCCGAGGTCGGCGAGGAGGGCGGTGACCTGGAAGAAGTTACGCTCGAGTGGTTCCGCCGCATTGGTTTCCCGGAGCCCCAATTAGTCGAATATCAGGTCCCCGCCGAGGTCGTTCATCCCTTTGACTGGGACGAGTATGTCGCCGAGTACGCGGCGAGCTTCCCCTTCCTGGACCGGGTACTCTCCACCGACCCCGCCAACCTAGAGAAAGTCGCCCCATCTGATTACAGAGCTGGCGTGGTGGTGAGCCTCATCGATGAGTGCGACCTTCCCCTCATTCGTAGGAAGTATCGCATTCCGCTAGACATCTTCATGTATGCCCCAGTGAAGAATGAGCGGGCTGACGCGCCTCCCGAGGGGTTGATTGCCTTGAATGTCGACGTACTCAGGGTTGGGCTCACATTGCCGTTGAACCCGATCATCGGCCATTTCCTCGCTGACAATAACTTGGCCATCACTCAGCTCACTCTGAATGCATGGAGCAATCTTCTCGCCGCGTTATCCGTCTTCGGGTTGAAGGGTTACGAGAATGCGACGACCTGGGCGGACCTGGGCGAGCTCTTCGCTGTTACCAAGCAGGTGAAGGATGGCGCGGGATACTACTACCTGAAAGCTCGCCCGGGAGAGAAATTCCTCGGGGACTTGCCAAACAAAGTCCGTGACTGGAAGGAGCAGTTTTTCTTCATAGGCGGAGACTGGCGAGCTTCCAGCACGTACCATGGGCTAGGTGACCGTATTCCCACTCCGGAGGGATACGGGGAAGCCAGCAGTAGGTCGCCTATTTCGGTGTGTGGGGGTTGAATTAGATATACTAATTCTAATATTTTTTCTTTTTGCAGTTCCGAAGTGCCACAAGTCCAGCAGGGGCAAGCCCAAGGTGTCGGTCGAGTTCGACGTGGTGCGTGCCATTTGCTATTTGAGAGGCGGGAAGGATAGACAGATCTCCCACCTGTGCACGCATCATTGTTTGCGGCTCGCCGGGCTTCTCACCTTGCCACACCACCTCGATATCAAAGGTCTCGAGCTCCCAGGTTTACAACTCTTCCGAGCTAGCCTATAGGGGGCTAGTTCGCCCATTATGCTGACATTTTCTATCTTTGTGCAGGTGATAGCTTCGTCGCCTTTCCCATCGCTGAGGTTCCCGAGGCCTATCAAATTGTCAAGCAGCGCTTCGAAATGGGCCCACCTCGCCCCGCCGTCGGTGCTCGCACTGGAGGCAAGTAAAGAGGCGGAGCTCGCCCCCAAAAAGGGCGAGGCAGGAGGATCGGGGGCTCCGAAAGAGCAAGCAAAGGCCCCTGCAAAACCCAAGGCCAAAGAGGTCGCCAAGACCAATCGAGGTGGCGGGCGAGCTGGCGCCGCTCCTGAGCGAGGTCACGGGAAAAGGGGCCTTCATCGGGGCGATGGGTCCCGAGTGGGTGACGAGGACCCACAAGTTCGCAAAAGGACCAGGTACACTGGTCTGGTTGACGAGCACTCCAATCGAGCTGAGAGAGTCTCGGCGAGGTCCGGGCAGGGAGGATCCGCTCAATCCACTGCTCCGCTGGTGACTGCGCCCATTCAGAGTTCGCCCCCCTCATCATCTCCGTTTGGTGTGCGAGCTAATGACGACACGCTTCTTGGTTGGGACCCCGACCGAGCTTAGTAAGTAGCTCGCCTCCCTGGGTCTTCGTCATGATTGTTTTTCATTTCTCTAACATTTTTTATCTGTTTTGATCTCGCAGTTATGCCCCCATCGCCTTCCTGAACCGTCACGAGGCCCTGCATGCCTTCGAGCGATCTCGCTCCCTAACGTCGATGTGGAGCCTCTATCCGGGCCTAGTCCGGAACACTGTGAGCGAGATGCCGAGGCACTGGACGGCTCCGCTGGTGGCGACTATCAACAGTCAGGATCTGAAGGAGAACCTCCTCCTCTCGGCTCACCACGCGAGTAAATTAATGCTCGCCAACCAGAAGGCTTTTGAGCATGTCGCCGAGCTGGAGGCTGGTCGCTCCGATAGGAATAAAAGGATGCTGGCCTTGGCGGACACTGCTGACAAGGCGAAGAGGCAGGCGCAGCTCACCGAGGAAAGGACCGAGGCATCCTTGGCTGCCAAGCAGGGTACCCTGAAGCAGCTGGAGGATCTTCAACGCAAGTTCGCCAAGCTCGAGCGAGAGGCAGAGGCCAAAATAAAGGCCAAGGAGGATGAGCCCGCCGCCAAGCTCGCACGGTTGGTCTGCGAGCTTGAGGTTACAAAGAAGGACCTCGCACTGCAACGGGGCCTGGTGAAGAGCTCCGACATCGAGTGTGCGAGGTTGAGAGCCGAGCTGGAGGCGAAGACCAATGAGGTCGTCGAGCTGTAGAATGTTGCGTCCTCTTCGCCGGATCTGGTGGCTGTGAGGGCCGAGGCCTCGGACAAAGGATATGTCCAATGCTACGCCGAGGTCCTGCGAACACTTTGGTGGGCGCGAGCCCACAAGGACGACGAGGTCGAGGCTGTGGTGGGCGACTTCAAAGCCTGCCTGGACCGGGTTTCCTTCCCCGATGGCACCGAGCTGGACGTCGGTGACCTCCCCGAGCTCGGCATTCCCCTTGACTTTGTGCCGGCGCACTTTCAAGTTATCAAGACCATCTCGGTGCCGGAGCTGAACATTGGCGAAGAGGAGGTCGCCGGTGAGGAGGTCACTAATGAGGAGGAGAGTACCACCCCCACCATGGAGCAGATGCAAGAGGTTTGTGGGGACGTGATGGTGAAAATAGGCAAGTTCGACGCTACTGGGCTCACTGGTAATATCACTACTGAAGCCGAGCCCACTCTTCCGTCTGATCCAGTTGTCCCCGCGGCCCCGGATGCTTAGGCATTTTTTTCCTTGCTTTTCTGTCTACATTTTTGCAAGTGGTTGTAGTTCGTCGGGCTGCGGAGCTCGCCCAGAAGGAGCTCCGTTTTGTAGTTGGTTGTAGCTCGCCGGGCTTTGTATAGCTCGCCCAGAAGGAGCATACTTTTGTAGTTCAAAGATGGCCAGCTGGTCGGCCTTTGTGGCCAGCACCACTTCGAACACTTAGGAATTTTCAAGTATTTTTGCCTTGAAAATTTCCTAAGTGTCTTTTGAATAGAAACCGAGCATCTTTTGTCCAACTCTTCGCACTTCGTTTTTGCACTTTTACGTTATAATTTTCAAAATAGCTCGTTTTTATTTATTTTATGGCTACTTAACTGTTCATCTTATTCTACTTTGAGAAGCGAATCGTTCGTTTTACGTCACTTACGACAACGAATTGTACCTCTGTTTTGAGAGTGCATATTCTTCGACATACACCACTTAGGGCCGCAAATTGCTCGTCTTAGACCACTTAGGGCAACGAGCTGCACCTCGATTGATTCACGTTGGGCCGTTGGTTTTCATGAACCTTGCCTTAGACGTTTTTCGTCTTTTTCACGAATTTTTTTAACTTGTGGCAGTAGGTGCTTAGCAACCCTTTAAGAAGGGTACCTTCGCGACCTTGGGCACTTTGGCCTTTGCCTTCGAGCTATTTAATTACAACGTTTGGGACCTTGGTCCTTGTGCATCACGGATTTTTGAGTGCTCGGGCGAGCTGGGGTTGGTGCGCTCTTCTGGGCAGTGGGCGACCTGAGGTAGCTCGCGTAGGGGGCGAGCTACGCAGGTCCGGACACTTGGCAAATTTTTCTGATTTTACAAATTCTCTAACTTTTTATAGCGACGTAATTTACACTGGTTGCCATCAACATTTCTGATCCGAACCTTCGACTAGTCTATTACAGAATTCTAGTCTATTGGTAGAACTTTTCAGGTGGGCCGCACTCCAGGTTTATGACGAGGCATTGCCTTTTGCGTCTTCGAGATCATAAGTGTCGTTCGGCCAGGCTGCGGTGACCTGGAACGGTCCTTCCCAGTTTGAACTGAACACCTGGTGGGGCCATCAACTTCTTTTTCAACACCAGGCCTCCGACCTTGAATTTTCGGTCTCAGACCTGAGAGTTGTAATACTTTTTTGCTCTACGCTTGTAGGTGGCGTTCTTCACTTCTGACGAAGCTTTGGTCTCTTCGATCAGATCCTTCTCTACTGCCAGGGTTTCGTCATTCTTTTCGTCATTATATCCTACCACTTTCTAAGTCTTGTTCTGAACTTCGATCGGGACCACGGCTTCGGTCCCGAAGGCTAGGGCAAACAGGGTCTCTCCGGTGCTGGCTCTGTAGGAAGTTCTGTAGGACCACAGGACCTAAGGGAGTTCGTCTGCCCAGCTCCCTTTCTTCTCCTCGAGGCGGAGCTTCAATATGTGTTTCAGGATTTTGTTCACCGCCTCGACCTGACCTTTCGACTGTGGATGGTATGGAGTTGAGTAGTGTTTCTTGATGTTCCATGAACTACAGAAGTCTCTCAACTTTACAGTCGAACTGCCTTCCGTTATCTGTGATGATCGACTGCGGAAGTCCGAACCTGCAGATCAGGTTCTTCCATATGAAGCCGATCATTCTTTCTTGGGTTATTGTAGTGATAGCTTCGGCCTCAGCCCACTTAGTGTAGTAGTCTACTGCTACAACAACGAACTTTACACTGCCTCTACCAGGTGAAAATGGGCAGATCAAGTCGATACCACATTTTATGAAAGGCCATGGGCTGAAAACCGACTTCAGTTGGTTGGCTAGGGAGTGGATGTTCGGTGCGAAAAGTTGACACTTTCGGCACCTTCGTGCGAAGTTGATGGCATCTTTGCGAAGGGTGGGCCAATAGTAACCCTGCTTGATCGTCTTATATGCCAATGCTTGCCCCCCAGCATGACTCCCACAAATCCTTTCGTGAATTTCTTCTAACACTTCGGACCCCTGTTTCTTGGTTAGGCACTTGAGTAGGGGTAGAGAGAATCCACATTTGTAGAGTTGACCGTCCAGCAGCGTATATCTGGCAGCTTGCTTTATTAGCCGGCTAGCTTCCCAAGTGTCCACGGGGGTTGTTCCGTTTGTCAAATATTTTTGGATTGGAGTGCACCAATCTTCACCATCTTCACTTTCCTCCTGCCCCCCACTCGAGGTTTGATTTACTTTGTAATCGAACGTCGAGGGGTTTTTCAGTGTGGTGATCACAACTTCCGTGAATTCGGCTTTGCCATTGCTGGTAGCTAGCTGGGCTAAGGCGTCTACTTGTGTGTTTTCTAGCCGCGGTATCTGGTTGATGTAGACCTGTGTGAACATCGAGATCAGGTGCGCGGCTATCTTTTGGTAGGTCATCATCTATTGGTCCTTTGCCTCATACTCCCCCCGGACTTGGGATATTATTAGCTGGGAATCTCCGAAAACTTGAAGATTGGTTGCCCCCACAACTAATGATAACCTAAGTCCAGCTATCAATGCTTCATACTCCGCCTCGTTATTGGTTGCTCGGAAGTCGAACCGGATCGCGGAGGTGAAGACTTGTCTGTCCGGACTGATCAAGACCACGTCGGCGCCTGCTGCTACACTGGTCGACGACCCATCCACATAGAGGTGCCACGGAGCTATACGCCCCCTCGTCGGATCTTGTGGGAAAGTTAGCTCGACGATAAAGTCAGCGAGCGCTTGTCCCTTGATCGCTGTTCGGGGTGTGTAGGTTATACCGTATTGGCTAATCTCCATGACCATTTTAGCAGGCGTCCGGCGGTGTCCGGGCGTTGTAATATTTGCCTTAGTGGGAATGTTGTCAATACCTCCACTGGATGGTCAAAGAAGTAAGGCCTCAATTTTCTCTCATCACCAGTGCATAAGCCAGTTTCTCTGTTGGGGTGTATCGCAACTCAGCTTCGTGTAAGACTTGGCTTACATAGTACACTGGTAGGTGTGTTTTCGCCTCTTCTCGAACCAGGACGGAGCTGATGGCCACCTCCGATGCGGCTAGGTAGAGGTATAATTTCTCTCCAGGCACCGGCTTTGACAGGACCTGCGTATCCGCCAGGTATGCCTTAATGTCTTCGAAGGCTCGTTGGCATTCACCCGTCCACACGAAGTGTTTGTTGAAGTGGAGCTTGCCGGCTTTGGCCGCCTCCTTGTACCTTCGCGTGTTTGCTTTGATCGCTTCGAAGAATGGGCGATTTCTGTCTCCAGACCTGGAGATGAACCTGTTCAGAGCTGCCATGCACCCAATCAACCTTTGAACTTTTTACACGGAATCAGGCACGCCCATCTCGATTATGCATTGGACCTGCGTTGGGTTGACCTCAATTCCACGTTGGCTAACTAGATGCCCCAGGAACTTTCCTGAGTGCACGCCGAAGCTGATCTTCTTGGGGTTTAACTTCATGTTGTAGTGGCGCAGTATGTCGAAGGTCTATTTTAGGTGTTCTAGGTGGTCCTCCTTCCTCAAACTCTTGACAACTATGTCATCCACGTACACCTCCATGGATTCACCAATGTGTTGGTCGAACATTTTATTTACCAACCTTTGGTAGGTAGCCCCGGTGTTGATGAGTCCAAACGGCATTCTTTCCCAGCAATACATGTTCTTGTTGGTGTAGAACGTCGTATTTTCCTGGTCGTCTGGGTGCAAAGCTATCTGGTGATAGCCCGCAAAAGCTTCCATGAATGTCATCATCTCATGACCTGCGGTGCTATCGACTAACTGATCGATGTGAGGTAGTGGGAAGTTGTCATTCGGGCACGCTTTGTTTAGGTCCGTGAAGTCGATGCAGAGCCTCCACGTCCCGTTGTGTTTCTTCACCAGGACGGGGTTCGCGACCCACTGCGGACACAAAGCTTCTTTGATGAGTTTGTTGTCTAACAACTTCTCCACCTCTACAGTTAGAGCTGCGTGTTTGTCTGGTCCGTATTTCCTTCGCTTTTAACGTACGGGTCTCCTCGTTGGGTCTATATTAAATCGGTGACATGTATGTTCCAGCGGGATTCCCATCATGTCTTCATGAGACCAGGCAAACACGTCCAAGTTGGACATCAAAAACAGTTCCATCTTCGACCGGTACGGTTCAGGTAACTCAGAACCAATGAAAAGTTCTAAGTCCCTTTCCGGGTCCACCGGGAGTGCCGTCAATTCTTCCATGGGGGTGGCTTTCCTCTTTTGATTTTTTCACCTCGAGTCGCTGATGAACTCGTCCCACTCCTCTTGTGACATCTGCGCAGGTTCGTGACCTATACGCGGTTCGAGGTCATCGGGTTGGCTTTCAGCTCGAGTGGGTTTATCAACTGTCAATACCTCCGGTGGTCTGTCAACTTGGGATGGTGCGGTGACCTGGGGAGTTGGGTCAACGTCCATTGGTGTTGGTTCTTGACCTCCCGCAGGTCCCCCATCTTGGGCTTCATCAACCACCTCCATGGGAGCAGGTTGTTGTTCCTGCATGCGCAGGTCCCAACACTTGCGCAGGTCCCAACGCTTGGGTCTCCTCCAATCCCTCCATCGGTGCCGGTTGTGTGTCTTGCACAGGTCCTGTGCCTTGGTTGATTTCCGACAAATCGCCTACCTCCATCATCTCAGTTTTGACCGAGATGACATCTAGGATGTTTGGCTCGTCTGCCAGGATCTGTACACCCTCTTCAAGGATGTGGACCTGCGTAACAGACTTTTTTACCAGACCGTCTTTGATTTGGAGTAAACATTCTCGGGCCTTTTTCTGGTCACCCTTTACAGTTCCGGCACCTTTTGGAGTTGGGAATTTTAAACAGTAGTAGTAGGTCGAACACTCCACTTTGAATTCATTAATAAACGGGCGGCCAAGGAACCCGTTGTAGGAGGACTGCTGGTCGACAACTAGGAAATCTATGAGCCTAGTCAGCCTCCGCTCCGGGTCCTCGGGCGATACAAGTTGGACGCTCAACCTAATGCTACCTAGGGGGACGGTTACTACCTCTCCGAACCCCACTATCCTAGCATTGCTAGGTTCTAGATACGACTCAAAATCACCTAAGGCATCTAAGGTGGATTTGAAGAGAAAGTTGGTGAATGCGCCGATGTCCACAAGTAGTCTGTGAACTCGGACGTTCATGATGTTGACGGTTATCACCAACGAGTCATTGTAGGGCGTTAGTACCCCCTCCAGGTCCGCCGAGGAGAATGTCAGCTCATCAGTGAGCTGCGCGACGGTCCGGGAGCTGGAGCTGCCTTCCTTGACCTGGTTTATGGCCCGGATCTCGGCCTTCCTCTTTCTCCTGGACATGGAGGATCCCCCGTCTTGGAGACCTCCGGCAGCTCCGATCTCCTCCTCGAGAACCAAGAGCTCTCGGGTGGGCTCCATGTTTTGCTGAGGTTGGGGAGGTGCCCTCCGTCTGTTCTAGGGACCAGGTTGGTCTGCTTTCTCATCCTCATCATCGGAGGTAGCACTCCTCTCGAACCTTGGCCTCTTAGCTGGGGCCTTCTTCACGAACTCGGCTAGCTTCCAGAGTTGTTTGAGGAGGTCTCTGCACTCGCTGGTGAAGTGGCCGATGACCTGGTGGTAGACGCAGTATTTATTGGGGTTGAGCCTCGTGCGGTCCTGGCGGATCCGCATCGGCTCCTCCAGCAGGGCCTTGTCTTTGACAGCTGTGAAGACGTGGTCGACGGAGACGGTGAGGACCTGGTTGAGCTTTTCCTTGAGCTCGTCCCCGTTGCCAAAGGCCTTTAAGTTCCGGGGGGCCTTGTATGTGCCCCCGGACTTCTTCCCGTATGGCTTCTTCTCCTCCGGGGTACCAACTTCTTTCAGCAGTGCCTCCTGCATAGCCACGAACACCCCCGCCTTATGGCGGAATTCATTGTAAGTGTTCGGACATGCGAGGTGCATCTCCTTCCAGAGGTCGGTGCCCTTCCTGAGCCTGGCCATCACCGTGACGACCTTGGTGTCCTCGCTCACTGGCTCGCCCTCCAACAGTATTTTATCGAACCTCTCCAGGTACTGCTGGTCGGTCTCATTCTCTCCTTGGTGGATGTTGGCGAGGCGGTGTTTCTGGGTAAGGTAGGACCTGAACCCGGAGAAGTGGGCCAGGAACTCCTGCGAGAGTTGGCCAAATGAGTAGACTGACCCCGGGGCGAGCGACGAGAACCAGCGATGGGCTCGGTCCCCTAAGGTCAGCGGGAAATTCAAGCACTGGGTGGAGTCGGTGGCACCGACCGAGATCATGAAGTCTGCATACTTAGCCAAGTGGACCTTCGGGTCGGACTTGCCCTCGTATGCGGACATCACCGGGAATTAGATTTTCTTTTGGACCGGTGCTCGGAGGATGGCAGGTGCCAACGAAGATGTGGGAAGAGTGGTAGCGTCAGGTCTGCCAGACTTGGCCGCTACTTGTGCTTGTAGCATTTCGACGGTCTTTTTTAGCGAGGCCAGCTCGTCATCGCGGGTCACCTCCGGTGGAGGTTGCTCGAAGGTCGTGCGTCTCGTGGATGCACGTCCCCAAAGTGCCTCACTCTGGGGTGACCTCTCAGTGACGGGCTGGAATTGGCGTCTGCCATGGGGGCCCAACATGTCGGTGGCGGGCCTTCTCAATCGTTCATGGGCGGACCTGCGAGGCTGCAGGTCTGAGTCTCCTCCGTGGGACGCGACCGAGGCGGCTGTTCGTTCATTTTCTCTGCATCTGGGCCCCATTCTTCCTTGGAGGACCTCTCTCCTTGTTGATTGGTGGGTGCCGGACACCTCGGTGTAGGCCGAAGCTCGCCCGGTGTATGGGGCGGGCTCCTCCACCATCTTGGCTTTTCCGTCCCGTTCTCGATGTTGGCGGGCTTAGGCTGAGCTCGCCTCCTGCTCAGTGGGGAGAATGTTGTACTCCCCACGGGTCTGGGTGCCCTGAGTGGGCCTCGCCTGCTCCCGGGTCTCTGCTGGAGCTCGCCTAGGTACTAGGGCGAGCTCATCGTTCTGCCTCTGCTGCAACCTCTATAAAGTTGCGATGGTGCGCTGGAGCTCATCGGGGTTGTTGGCCAGGTCCATCAGGGCAGGGCTCAAGTCTTCTTGGGTCAC
This sequence comes from Prunella vulgaris, assembly GCA_026898435.1. Classification (NCBI taxonomy): domain Eukaryota; kingdom Viridiplantae; phylum Streptophyta; class Magnoliopsida; order Lamiales; family Lamiaceae; genus Prunella; species Prunella vulgaris. Next base: position 1,029,561 of record JAPKLY010000072.1, on the reverse strand, counting down.
TACAACTCGCGGAGGTCGCGGAGGTCGCGGAGATGCAGTGCTCTTCTGGGGAGGTGGGTGCGAGGTTTCCACCACCTGGCGTGAAGTTTCCGCCTCGGCCTGGTTTTGGTCGTTCCCTCTGGACCTTCCGGCAGCTGCGGAGGTCTGTCCTTTGGCGGCTCGAGTGGTAGCCATTTTTTATTTTTGGAGGGGGTAACTTGCGGAAGATCGCCGAGACGGGGGGAGGTCGCCGGGGTGATGGTCGTCCAGCTTAGGTAGCCGGGGTGATGGTCGTCCAGCTTAGGTGGAGCTGTGCAAATTTTCGTCTAGCCTCGCGGGTGACGAATTATCCGAAATCCGGTTTATTCATGTACAAGCGCACGTTTGAAAACTTTTTCTGGGCAGAATTTGTAAATTCGAGAATTCGGGTTTTCGCCAGAAAATCTGGGTTTTTTGTTCGAAGGAATGAATATGTATGTGTATCTTCAAGTATTCTTGAGCTTTATCAAGAACACCTTCAAATCTTCAAACAAACCCTAACTTTTGTTCTTGAAAATTTTTATTTTTCAGATTCGTCGTCCTTCCTCTAGCGCCAAATTGTTGATAGAATTTCGTAATCGTTGTTTGTTTATGTGGCTTTATATCGGATTAATTCTACCAAACAATAATCTTATGATTGTGTTCTTGGAGGAGATTATGTAGAGGGAGAGAGTGAGAGTTTAGAGAGAGAAAGTGAAGTGTAGAAAATGTATTAATTGTCTGAATAGTACAAGAGAGATCTTATTTATAGGTGTGCAAGTGTGAGGTAGCACCTTACGAGCCTATTTGGCTTCCGGTGTTGACGAAGGTCCGTGACCTTCGTCTTGGTCCGTGACCTTCGTCTTGGTCCCTCACACTGCTCCCTATACCGTGCCTCGTCCTACTACTATGTCTTAGACTAGATGGGCCTCGTTAAAAACCTCGCCGTAAACCACCCTTGTGGATAAACCAGACGGAGGGAAAAAGAGTGCAACCATCAGGATCTAATAGACTACGGGGCGAGCTCCTAGGCAAGCTCGGAGGTGGGCTCCTGGGCGAGCTCCAATGTCATTGCACGATCTCCAGGTGCTGTGTGACGACAAACCTCGGCGAGGTCCTCGCGGGGTAGAGGCGAGTTCCTCGGACGAGCTGCGCAGGCGAGCTACCTCCACGTGGGCGAGCTCCCTTGCGAGCTCTCCTTCCTTGGCTCGATTCGACCATTGAGTTACGGGCCTTCGTGGGCCTGGGCGAACTCCGGCGACCTACTGAGCCTTCGTGATTATCTGAAGTCAATTGTACTAGTTCGCCATATCAACAATGTTTTTTAAAAAGTCACCACAATATCATTGAAAAGCATCTTCTTATTATAAAAAAGTCACATCTTATTAAATTTAAAAAAATGACTTTATAATAACAATAAAAATAAATTTTTAAAAATATATTTAAATTATATATATAGTACACATAAAATACAAACAAACATACTCTTAACCATTAAAAGGCGCAAATAAATTTGCCCTTTATTTTATTTTAATTATGTGTCGCATGTGTTTTTTGTTTTCTTTTTGTAATATATATTTTTGGAACAGAAAGTAAAGCAACTGGACATTGAGGACCACGATTCATTGGACCACAGTGTCCCATGCCTCAAAATTAATCCATGGTCAATGGGTATTCCAACTCCTTCTCCCTCTTCAATTGTTGAGTATAAAAATATAAATAATGTGATAAAAAAATATAAGTGATGTGATGAAAAAAAGTAAAAAGTAGTGTAAATAGTGAACTTATTAAAAATAATAATAAAAAGGTGAATAGTCGTTTCCAAAAAATAAAAAAGAAAATGAGCAACATATGATATAGTGGAACGGACGAAAATGACAAAATGAGCAACTTATAGTGGGACGAAGGGAGTATTTATATTCCCTCAACTCTGAGTATACTTTTAAAACTTTGCTTTATTTAAATGTTAAAAAAAATATACATTCATAAATATTAATAAAATATTACTTTTAAATTTTATTATTTAATTTTATATTTACATATTCTCATTTTCTTGATTCGTGTTATCATTTCAAAGTGTGAAAGCTGTTTGGGACAGAGAGATTACCTATTATAATATAACATTAAATACAGGGAGTTTGTCATTTTAGATCAATATATGTACATAAAAATTATGGTTTTTTCTTTTAAATACTTTCAAATAGAGAAATTTAGTAATAAAGTTTTATCTTGCCTCTTAAACAAAAAGAAAGGGCCCATGTGGATTTAATGTTTCAAATATAAAATTATGAGTAGATCAATTGCACTGAGGTTCAATTTCAAAGACAATGGATAAAGAAAATAATGTGAAAACAAGATTTCCCAATCTGTAAAGTGGGGCCCCGAAAATGTTTTTGGACCTTATCAGTCGGTTCTCCTGCAATTAATGCTGAGTGATTGCCTTCCTCGCACGTGGCCTAATCAAAATATTATTTGAGTTTGATTCTAACATGAAATTAGGTGAGGGCATGTATGAAATTATTGAGATTGAGTTACCTTAATTTAATCATATATGATTTATAAAATAAATGTATATGTTAGACATTGATTAGGTGGTGAAATTTGTGTGGGTGATATGTTGAAGTGGTTCAATTATTGTATGATGATTATGATCAGAATCTGGTTCAATAAGAGCCAAATCAACTGTTTTACCCTCACTCTATGGAAGTTTTGGATGAATGTGTGGAAAAGCAGTAAAGACGGGAGATTTGCCGAGTTTGTTGTGAGGTTTGGACTTGAAGTTGTGTCTATTTATATGGGACGACATGTGAGGACCTATTTATAAATTTGCAAAGCATTGTGGAACGTCGTCCACGGTGGTACCCATCGTGTGTACACTGAGCATAGAGCCTGTACTAGGGGTGCACCTGAGATGCGTTGTTGGTGACATGTAGGACAAGGATGGGTAGTGCACCTGAGATGCATTGCTTGTGTCTCTAACATTTTATAAGTTATTTTAAGAGTTTATAAGATTTATTTTTATGTAGCTTATAACTTGTTGAAGTGTTTAACCAATATAACGTATAAGTCGTTGATAATTTTATCATAATTTTTTAAGAAATTAGTTTTGATAGAAAAAAAATATATATTGAAGTAGGTGTTGGAAAGTGGTGGTGGAATTTTGGGTGGGGTGGATGGGTATAAGTGGAGGTGGTGAGAAAAATAAGTTAAGATATCTTAATTTATTAATTTTATTTTTATTTTTGCAGCTTATAAGTTGTAAGAAACATATTTTAAGATTTATAAATTGTCAAACATCTTACTTTACTAAATACTTTAAGAGAGCTTATAAGCTTTTAAACAACTTATAAATTGTATCAAAAAACTTATAAACTTAGCCAAACACGCTACTAATCTGTAAAGAAATGATACCAACCAAGATAAGTATCAATGTTTAGAGAGGTGTTGCTTTGAAGTGTGTATTTTACAAAGAGAAAGTTGAGACTGTTAGACATATCTTCTTTAAATGTAAATTCTCTTATAATGTTTGTTGTGAACAAGTTGGGGGTAAAGACTACGTTCTCATCGAATGCCCTATTTCTACTATTACTAGAAAGCCGCCCCTATTATAATTTAATATGGGTAAAATTTTAATAGTAAATATAATTTTTTAAAAATATAATTAAATTACAAAATACATTTAATGCATATAGATTAAGCCAAATTATTAGGAAACAGGGTTCGTGCAGTTTATTGAAGTACAAGAGAAAGAAAACCATTTGGGAGTAACATAAGTTAGGTTATTTTAGAGATTGCAAATAAAGATTGGAGTTAATTAGCTATGAGGATTAATTAGTTAATTAAGGGGAATGCTAAAAACTAAATTAATGTGTTCGTAAGGTTGATTAATTACATGCACACCATCATGTTTGTTCTGTTTGGGATATTAATTTCAAAGGGTAAACGATACACAAAGAAGACATATAACAATAATCATTAACATAGAAATTTTTAGGTGAAAAACTTTAAAATTGGAGAAAGTTTATGGACCACGAAAGAAACATCATTGTATGGAAAATTCATAATCATATGGATATCCTAACTTTCGCTCGACACCCTACATTATTACAAGTCTATATAATTCTTATATAAACGATACTCCCCTGTCAACTAAATATATGCATATTTCTTTGCACGTAATTTAATACAATATGTCGGATGATATTTTGGGTATTATGAGGTCTGTTTATAAATAAAATGAATAATTTTGGAAACTACGTATAATATACTTTCCAAAAATATTCACTTCATTCATAAACGAACCTCGCAATACCCTAAAATATCTTCCGACATATTGCATTAACCCACGTACGAAGAAAAGTGTATATATTTAGTTACCTATTATCATACACGAGTAATACATATTGATAGGTGTATTTGTAAATAAAACACCAAATCTTCTTTAATAGCATTAGAAAACTTTCTTCTCCTGTTAACAACCAATATGTTCATAACTCGTATGATATAGTAATTAATTAAGTAATCTCTATAAGGACAAAATAAAATATCTCATGTTATTAGAGCACCAATATGTGTGGTTAGATTATGAATTCAATTATTCAAGCCATTATTGAACTTGTTGAGTTAACAATGATTGTTTGAAATCAACTAGAATAAAGAAATTGAAGAACACCAAGATTTACGTGGTTCGATCAGAAATGATCTACGTCCACGGATGAGGCACCTCTCTCACTAATCAATGGAAGATAATACAGATTACAAGTATTTGTGTGGATATCTCTCTAAGTATGATTTTCTGTGTTGTTGATTGTTCTCTATACATATGTGCGTATATATATATATATATAGGAATGAGAACCCGAATTAATCCTTGAGTTTGTAACCACCCAAAAGTAACTGCTACAGTTGCAACCGAAAATGAATAATGATTAGAGCTCAACGGTTTTCAGTTTTGATTCTGTTAAACTGATCGCCAGTTGCCCAACTTGAAAGTTTAAACCGCTTCGTAACTGATTCTTGGTTAATTCCTGACTTGGAGTCAGTATGCTCCTTTCAGTATGCTGATGTGATATGTCCTCAGCTGAGTCTGAGTACTCAGCTGATATCATCAGTAGACCTTTATCAGCTGATATCATCAGTAGATCTTCATCAGCTGATATCATCAGTAGATCTTCATCCTAACTAACCAGTCCTGACCATCATCTTGACTGACCATCCTGACCAGTCATCCTGACACCTCAGCTGACCTCCTC
>JAPKLY010000072.1:1003834-1024302 GCA_026898435.1 Prunella vulgaris | reverse complement strand
TAGACTTCCCAGATGATCTCGGCTGACCCCATCAGATGACCATCAGCAGACCTATCAGCTGACCTCATCAGCTGATAGTATAATGTTCAGTTAATCAGCAGTACTTGCTCATCTGATCTTTATTTCACTTTCTTTGCACCCATAACAGAACTTATAATAAGAAATTCTATTTACAATATAAAATAATTGATCACATACATATGAAGAAGAAAAATAGACGAGATCATGAAATAAGATAGAGTAAATATTCGTTAAAATTTGCTCACCATATAAATATGATATGATAGATTCATTCAGTTTTAGAGATAAAAAGTTTTTTGGTCCCATAACTTATTGAGTGTCCAATTTTGGTCCCAAAAAATTTAACTTTTCAATTGTGGTCCCGTAACTCTTAGAGTTTGTCCAATTTTGATCTCATTTTTACCGAAAATGTAAATAATGTTATTTTTTGCCATGCACAACGCATGTTATGGTTGAATTTGAAATTTTCCGACACTCTTACTGACGTGGTTACCAAATAATTTATGATAAATATGAACATATATTTTACTCAAGAAAATGCAGACCCTAGTAAAACGATTATGCCTGCAAAAATTTATAAAAACTCGAGTTCATGGTGATTCAGTTTGTCAATTATCAATGTTATATATATTCACTATCACTATTAAAAAATTAAGTACAAAAATTATAATTAACAATGATAGAATATATAAATGACAGTGATGTTGATTATACATAACAGTGATATGATCGGTTCATGTGAACTCGGATTTACAAGAGATGATCGGTTCATGTGAACTCGGATTTACAAGAGACTACTCGAAAATATTTGATATATAAGAGCAGATGCAAAGATATGGCATGCACATGTCGACAAATTTTTTTTTATCAGCAAAATTAAAGAATTTATTATCATAAAAATTGGAGAACAAGGGGTGATCCAACCCTTATATATCGACAATTATTGATGTTACATATCGATAATTATTGATGTTAATATCTCTAATTACTGTTCATACTTAATAATGAATGTAATGTTGGGGCAATTTTTCTTATTTAGATATGTTACAAAGATACACTAATTTCGTGTAAGACCATCATCACATGAAAACCAACTTAATTTAGTATAAAGTTCGAGTAATACGACAGAGGAGCGTGTTTTGTTTAAGAAGGATATTAGTTTTTTCATTTAAATACTATCAATTTTAAGATCAATAAATATATATATATATATATTTGGAGATATTAAAGGAGCTGATTCTGCAGGCCTAAATAATCACAAATATTAGTGGATCACTAATAATTGGAATTTGCAGGTTAAATGAGTCACTAGCGAGCTCGGATAAAAAAAATTAAAATTTTAAAATAAATACAAAATTATAATTATAATTTGATGTTATTCAAACTTGGAATTCAAACATTGATTATAAATTAATGGAAAATTACATCAAAACATAGCTCATAAACTTTAAAAATTAATAATTAATCCATAAAATGAAAAAATTAACAATTAACATAATTTATGATTGAATTGGACGATGATTGAATTGCGCGAATCGTAGTGTCAAAGTGGCAATTGAATAGTACAATTTTGGTCGGTAGAAAACAGATAAAATACAATTTTGAATATATGAATATATATATATATATATATAAGCGAACTAAATGTTTTAGGTTAAAAATGTCCAATCTTAAACTGTCATTATATGCTCATATCAAATTCTGTAATTTTTAGAGCTAAACGGGTCAGCCCATCATCCCACGACCCGTTTAACATCTCTAATATATAATGTTCAATTTAAGTTAAATATTAAATAGTGGTATATTTTTTAATTAAATAAGTTTGTACTTTATCCCCATTTCAATTTTATTTTCACATCTTTATTATTACACATTGCATTTTTTTTTTTTTTTGGGGTGGGGGAGATTGACTTTCCTAATAGAGTTAACCAAATTATGATCACAATGTATAAATATAAGAGTGAGTCATTAATGTACTATAAATTTTTAATTTAGATAATCTCCATTGTTGAGTGATTATAATTGTACTGTGATTATTTGTTTGAGACTTTATAAATCAATTGTAAAACTGATTTACAAAACACAAGACTTACCTTTTCCCCATCAAATTATCAAAATACTCGATAGAACATGAATATTAAAAACGATTGATATATACAATTTTCGTTATTATGCATGCAACTCAAAAAAAATTAAATAAGTAATTTTGATTACACATTTTTATTAAGTTCGTATTTTATAATGAGACGAAATTCTTTCATGACATCAAAGTTCAGGCTCGTCAACCCAGTAAATTTTTTGGACAGGGACGGTGGAGGTCCCAAATGGTGGGGTTCACCATTAAATAAAAAAAGAAAAATAGGACAAAAATCAGTGCCATAACATCCTGGGAAAATATCAGAACTTCACATTACTGCAACTCTCAATCCAAAATTGGTCGGTTCGCACATGAACATCAACTACATTTCAGCATATGTGAGAGAGAGAGAGAGAGAGAGAGAGAGAGAGAGAGAGAGAGAGAGAGGGGGTTAAACATATGGCCCGAATCCATTTCAAACATATGGTTCTAATTGCACAACATCAACAACAAATATAAGACAACTTCAAACTTTCAATTTTGTCCCTGCACTACTAAGCAAACACAAACACAAACACATACACACAAAGCATTGAGCTTGAAAACTTGTTCTCTTCTATCCCATAATCCTCATTACATCTTAGATCACGATGAACGAGCCTCACACGATGTCGAGCTCGTAATTATCGTGCTTTATTCGACGCCACCTCCATATGATCGAGGCGATCATATGCCCACGTGGCGTCTCTCATACTTATCGACTTTAGAAAGAAAAAACTATTATGTCCTATCTTTCAATCAACGCAATGATGGCTACCTCATCTCCTACAACGATGCAGTACGAGATGAAACACCAAAGCGAAACGAAATCCTCTCCAACCACCACGATCCCATTCTTTTCGTCGCCACGATAGAACTCAATTTGTCCCCCACTTCAGCTTTCAAAACATGGAATAATTCCCATCTCAAGTTACTACACCTTTTGTAATAACATGTTAGCTCCACAGCCCTTTCCAAAAACAACCAAAGCACGCAGAGAAAGCCCATCTTCCATAAATGGAAAGCTAGAAATGAGTAGAGAAAGCCCCCCCTCGTCGTCGCCCCCCTATATATAAGCCCCCGATTCTTCAACCACACCACACGCAGCCGATTATCCCTCACAGCTCGAACCACAGATGTCTCTTTCACGTGCAAAAAACGTGCTAAGTCACTTCTGCAGAGCAAAACAGAGTGGCTTCTTCTCGAGTGACCTCCTTCCGTCTCTTGGCGCTCAATTTAATCGAGCAACGAAGCTGCGAAAACACATAATATCCCCATACAATCCATGCTATAGGTGAGTACATATATTCTTGCACACACACACACATATATATGACTTACATTGATTCTGTTTTCACTTTTCAGGGCATGGGAGATTTTCTTGGTTGTTTTGGTGATCTATTCGGCATGGATTTCGCCGTTCCAGTTCGCCTTTCTAACGTACAAGCAAGACACCCTTTTCGTAGTCGACAACATTGTCAACATTTTCTTCGCAGTCGACATTGTTCTCACATTCTTCGTAGCTTATCTCGACACCCAATCTTACATTCTCTTTGATGATCCCAAAAGAATAGCTATAAGGTAAGCACAAGTGATTTTCCATCTCCCAACATTTTCTTGAAGACTAATCAAGAACTCACACATTCTTGAATATAAACTTTCTCTCTCTTTGTTTAGGTATTTGTCATCATGGTTCATCTTTGATCTATGCTCAACTCTCCCATTTCAATCTCTGAGCATCCTCTTCACAGATCTTCACAACGACGGATTAGGCTTTAAATTCTTGAGCATGCTCCGGTTATGGCGTCTAAGACGAGTAAGCTCCTTGTTCGCGAGGTAAATCAAAAACCCTTTCTTGATTTTTACTAAAAGACAAAGGGTTTTTATCTACGACAACGCTTTCACCAACCGTTGTTGTTTCTATGTTGTCGTTTCATGAAGTTCAAAAGTTTTTTATCTCATAATTTGTCTCTATTGTCCAATTTTTCCAAAATCATTGAAAAACTGAAAACGGTATTATTTTTAAAAAAAGTTAACTTGATCACTTCCATTTTTAGACTAGAAAAGGACATCCGGTTCAACTACTTCTGGACCCGTAGCGCGAAACTCGTGGCCGTAACTCTGTTCGCTGTGCATTGTGCTGGTTGCTTCAACTTTTTAATAGCGGATCGCTACTCCAACCCGAGACGAACATGGATCGGGGCAGTTTACCCGAATTTCAAAGAAATGAGGGTGTTGGACAAATATGTGGCTGCTTTGTATTGGTCTATAGTCACTCTGACAACGACAGGCTATGGCGATTTGCACGCGGAGAATCCGAGGGAGATGGTGTTCGACATTGTTTACATGCTCTTCAACCTTGGCTTGACATCTTATCTCATAGGAAATATGACTAACCTTGTGGTGCATTGGAGCTCTTGCACTGCAAATTTTGTAAGTTTTTGTGTGGAATTTTTGCGTAATATGTTCGCCTCTTGTGCACTAATTGCACGAATCGTGAAAAAATAGTATACGAACTTTCGACTATGTGCACGTTTCGTCTTTTTTACTCGGCACAAAGTTTGAAAGTTTGTGTACTAATTTTGCTGTTCGTGAACCTAGTGCACAAGAAATAGGAATAGGGGTGTGTTTGCAATCACAATTGCTAGTTTAAAGGGTTCCTGCAAACTCTACCCCCTAGCTTAGTATCACTTTTCAAAAGTCATTGTTAGAGATAATATGGCATGTTTTGAAACTCTATAAAACTGCTTCTGAAATAGAAGAGGAAACTTAAAAAAAAAAAAAAGTTTCAGAAGCACATTTAAGAGTTTTAAAATAGGCATAGAAATAAGTGATTCCGTCACTTTCCTTGAGTTTGCAAGCATTCTTAGAAATAATGTTTTTTCAAATCAAACCACTTTCAAAATGATTGTAAATTATTTTTAAAGTTTTCTTTTTCCTGTCACTATCTACTTCTTTAAAAAGCTCAAAGCATTTTATTTTCAAAATTCCACCAATGCCTATTTATGATTTTACTACAAAACCATTTTTTCAAAAGCACAATCACTTGCAAACACCCCATAAAATCACCAATAAATCTTCATTTTAAAAAAAAAAACAGCTAAAATTAGGTGAAAATTATGTCAATTTGGTGGTGCAGAGGGACAATGTAGCAGCAGCTTCAGAATTTGCAAAGAGAAACCAGTTGCCCCCAGATATTAAAGACCAAATTCTGTCACACATATGTCTTAAATTCAAGACAGAGGGATTGAAACAGCAGAGGATGCTTCAGGAGTTGCCTAAAGTCATTCGATGCAGCATCGCGCATTACCTATTCTATCCAATCCTACAAAATGTTCGTCTTTTTCGCGGCGTCTCTCATGATTTCCTCATGCAACTGGTACTTCTCTTTTGATGCATTAGCTTAAGTTTTATGCATGAATATTTGCAAGATTTTTTTTCTAATTTTTTCTTGTTCTTTAATTGAAGGTTGCAGAAATGGAAGCTGACTATTATCCTCATAGAGAAGAAGTAATTCTGCAAAATGAAGTGTCAACAGATGCATATATACTGGTCTCTGGATCAGTGGTAAGCAACCAATAAATTTTACCTAGAGTAAAAAAATTAAAAACAAAATAATAATAATGTTTCATGATTCTATATTACAATGATTTATGATTTTTAACTTAGAGGTAAAAAAAAAAAAACCCATATTTATTATCAAACTAAAAATCCAAAAAAAAAAATTTCTTTCGACTGAATACTTTGAACAAACTATTAAATATTGGGACTAATTGAAAAAGGAAATTTTTTAAAATATTTCACAAAATTGACACTAATTATAAATTAGTTCTGTGCAGAAAAAAATTGACTTTTGTGCAGAAAAAAACTGTACTTCTGCGCTAATATCGCGAACCAATTTATAAATTTAGTCATTTTTTTAACTACTCAATTGAAAAAAGTTGGTAGTTTTAGAACCAAAATTGGACTGCAGACAATTTAGGAGACGGTATTTATTTGAACTCTTTAATCTTATGTCTGAAATAACTTTTTTTTGCAGGATTTTATTGCAAAGATTAATGGACATGATCAAGTAAGAGTTTCTACATCATCTCATGTGGGCACATTTTTAACAACATTTTCATTAAAATAGTATATGACATTTTTATTTCTATTTATGTACATATTAGATCATGGGGAAAGCTACTGCAGGGGAAATGTTTGGAGAAGTAGGTGTTCTGTGTGGAAAGCCCCAGCCGTTTGGTGTCCGAACGAGTCGAATTTCGCAGATATTACGCCTCAACAAGACGACGTTTCTCAGCATTCTTCGAGCGAATCCTGAGGACGAACGCTGTGTAATGAACAATCTTTTCCAGGTGAGTTCTGTTTTTGTGTCATCAAATATCTATGTTTCGTGTGTGGAATCAATCTGAACTTCTTTTTCTGGTGTGAAGAAACTGAAAGAATGGAAAGTGTTCGACGTGGAGGGCTGCCAGCCCGATCCTAATCTTATCCTCGAAAATTCGAGTTTTCAAGATTCAAGATTCATGCACATGCACCAATTTGATGATGATCAGATAGTATCTGCCCAACAAGGCCACCTTGAGATGGTCAAGAACCGTCATAGGATCAAGGACGAAAGCGTCGAGATGAGCAGCCCGCGAAAAACGGAGAAGAGAGTCACCATCCACATGAATTTTCCCAAGTTTAAAGTTTTGGAAAATCGGCCTCCCAAGCTAATAATTCTGCCTGATTCACTAGAAGAGCTACTTAAAATAGCAGGTATGAATGCATGCCTTCTCGAGTATCACTTGTTATATTTAAGAAGTGTTGGTAAAAAGAGATTTATTATACTTTGATTTGAAGAAATTTTCAATTTAACAGAATATATATTACTCCACTGCTTAAGATCAGTTTCATCCCATTTTCATCCTTTCCAAATTATACTTCAATTTACTATTGAAAATTTGAAAATATGCTATTTGAAAAATACCAAATTGAAGTGGAGGATTTCATTAAAAGTATTAAATATTTTTAATGGACCAAAATATCTCTATAAATTGAAGTTGACGTAAATTTTATCCTGTGCAAGACTAAAATAAGAAGAATATGAAAAATATTAAAATTTTGATGACATAAATCTATTTGAAAAGTTGTTAAGTTCATCCTAATGGTACACAATAAGTATTTGCTTATTTTAATTTTGGGAAATACTAGCTTAAAAATGCAAATGTCTCGTATGCAATTGGTACACGGTGCACATGAGTATAGCTAGAGATTTGAAAATAGAACTACTGAATATATAACAAAAACATTTCTTACATAAGGGGAGCATGTAACATGATCTAACTTAGACTTATAGTTGTGTGATCATATCATCTTCGTCGACACTGCAGGCGAAAAATTCGGAGGCGAGAGCATTGCAAGAGTCGTGAATGCGGAGAACGCGCAGGTAGACGACCTAAGCGTCGTGCGCGATGGCGATCACTTGTTTCTTCTACCAAGTGTGTCCGGAGAAGATTAAGAGCCTGTCTTAAGCTAATGAGTATTGAAGCCCTGTAATATGCAAAATGCATAGCAGAGCAATGAGTTGTTGTTAAGCAGTGGTAATTAATTGAAGAAAATTAATGTGGATTATAAATGGGAGTAGTATTACATGTGGAAATGCATGTGTTTGTGTGTAGATATGTGGAATTAGTGATGCACACTAATTTGTACATAAAATTCAGAAGACTAAAAGACTTTAACTTATGTAAAACTTGAACACATAAAACATTTGAAATCAGAAAAGAAAAGAGGGAGGGAATGGACAAAACAATTGTCCTTATATCCAAGATTTAGTATATGCTATTTTATTTTATATATTTTAATTAACTTTAATTTTTTACATTTTTATTATACTAAATTTTTTTATATATTAATTATATTTAAATCTATTATGCATCAAATACAACATATAATATATGTTTAACGAATTACTTATATTATTACTGAAAATCATATTTATTTAAATAAAAATTTATCTCTATTACGATTGTTGATGATTCTAACTAATAACGATAATTATGTGGTTGGATTAACACTTAGGAATCATCGATCAATATTGCTGAAATTTGGTGTTACTTTAGCGAGATATATGCGAATAAGTAGAAAATCAAATATAAAAATCTCCCTTCTATATTTAGGGTGGAATCTCTTTATTTGTACATGTTTTACCTATTAATAGGTTTACAGGATGATGAGTTGTCGTAATCTAAATATGCATGACTTAATTATGGGACAAATTTCTTTATATTTGTCACTTTATGCCTTATACATGTGTAATAAGGTAATTTGTACTAATCTCATTTGGAGATGCATTTTGGTCGGGCTCTATGGCATTGAGGGTAATTAGTACATCTTCGACATAATCTTTATTGGGTTGCCTTTATATGTGGATAGACTGCGATCATCTATTTGTAGTTGTTAATTTTTTGGGCAGATAAGCGAGTAGTTTTTTATGTCTTCGCATTTAAGTTATTCGCTTTTGGTTTGTTTTTTACTCTTACCCACCAAACAATGTGCACATGCGCTATAATCATCCTTGTGGCTTCTGCTCGCTGATACTTAATCTTAATCATATTTTTTGGAATCTTGGTTGCCTATCAATAATGATATAGTAAAAAAAAAATGTGATTTTTAATAATTTTGAATATAATTGTAAAAAAAAAAAGTAAATTGCAATCTGATAAATAGAAAACTAAGACCTGATATTTTTGGGAATAGGGGTTTTTTTGAAATAAGTTATCAAAATAGGAGAAAAATTACAGACATTATGAAAATAAAACTAGTAATTGCGTTCTTGCTTATTTTGATAACACCACAAAAAACAACCACATATTGATAAATTAAATTTTAAAAATGCAATATTTTGATCAAAATGACTTAATGAATTCTCTGTATTTTTTTTATATAGTTTTGTATGAGATATAAATATATCAATCCCTAGTAAGACTTTCACTCATGTTCTTTTCCACGTTCAAATATATTTGGGAGATTTTTAACTTCCAGGCTTTTCCGAATCCTCCCACGTCCCAGTAAAATATATAATGGATGTCATCAAAACAGAAATTATTTAAATAAAATAGAACATGATTAAACACATAAAAAAAATACTCTCACCGGAATTACAGAAGGTACGCCGGAAAGCTTCAACCACCGGAATTAATGTGCGCAGTGTCTTATCTCCTTCAGTCGGTAGTGTAGTTACTGACTGACTCACCAGTCGGTACTCTGAGTACTGACTAATTTTTATTTTCATAATGTCTGTATTTTTTTTCCTATTTCGATAACTTATTTCAAAAAATCCCCTATTATTGCCGAAAATTTTGTCTTTGATAATTTTCTGCCAAACGTATGCTATAGTTTGGTGGGGCCCATACATAGAATAACAATTAGTCAATTACACCAAACGACGCAGTATTTACCCAGCATCGTTCGCGCCCAGTCCCTTAAACCCTTGGCCGTCTGCAAGCGTGGGAATTGAAGTTTTTTCCGCTAGGGTTTTTGTTGGCAAAGAGAGAGAAAGATGCTACGAAGGAACGTAAGGCTAAGGAGAGAGTATCTCTACCGGAAAAGCTTGGAGGGAAAAGAGCGATTGCTCTATGAGAAGAAGCGCAAAATCCGCCAAGCTTTAGAAGGTCAGTGCTCCTGAATTTCCGGTGTTCAATCAACTACATCCTCGTCTAATCAAATATTTGTCACAATGTTCTGCTAATTTTGATTAGAGGGAAAGCCGATTCCTACTGAGCTCCGGAACGAAGAGGCCGCCCTTCGCCAGGAAATTGACCTCGAAGATGAACATACTGCTGGTATGTATGCTTTTCGTTATGGTTATTTTCGTTTTTTGTTAATGTTCTTTTGATATTCTTCTACGGCTTGAAGTAGATGTTGAAAATTTGACGATTGGGACATTTGTTAAATGGAGTAATTGAATGATGAGCCTACGGGTGTGAATTTTTGGGTTTAAATATGAAGTTAACTGAGTGATTTACTTGACTGTAGTTCCGTATTCAACCATTGACGATGAATATGCAAATGCGGCCGATAGAGATCCTAAAATTTTGCTTACAACGTCGCGCAATCCAAGTGCTCCGCTCACACAGTTTGTGAAGGTTGTCAAGTTTAAAATTTTTGTTTGTGTTCCAAGTGTTTGGGTTAGGGGTGCATTTAATGAAGTTATATTTTTTCTGTAGGAATTGAAGTTTGTATTCCCGAATGCAGAGCGAATGAATCGTGGTGGTCAGGTTGGTACACTGCAGATTTTGCCATATTCTTCTCATTCTTTTTGAAATTATCTTCTTATTTGACTCTTCTTTTAGATTAGTGTCATGTTATTAATATTGAATTAGACTTCAACTAGAATAGAGATGATGATATGGTCATTTTTTTTAGTGAG
Organism: Prunella vulgaris; assembly: GCA_026898435.1. Taxonomy (NCBI): domain Eukaryota; kingdom Viridiplantae; phylum Streptophyta; class Magnoliopsida; order Lamiales; family Lamiaceae; genus Prunella; species Prunella vulgaris. Next base: position 1,013,749 of record JAPKLY010000072.1, on the reverse strand, counting down.
ATGCTGTATGAATGACTATTTCCATTTTAATATTCATGGATGTTGCTACACTACTCAAAAAAGAGAAAAACTGAAACAAACCATGGACTTACTTTAAACTGTGAAATAAAAGCAGTCGTTGATTTTTTATTGAACACGAGCATGTTTGGAGTTGCATATACACACTTATATATACAGTAGTAGGTCTTTGTTGTAGGAAACCATTCATCACAATTTGGTAGATTATAAAATAGTAACTTGTGTGTTATAGGTGACCATCTAACAAATTGCACCAATAAACTATTCTCTCTTAAGTATTAATCAAGGTTAAGATGTTGCATGGAGCCAATGCTCATGTTATAGTGGGCATTTCTGAGTTTTCCTTAGCAGATATTTAACTACCTAGTAATTTTTGTTACTCTTTTTGTAATTGGATTGCCCTAGTACTAGAATTTGTATAAATTAAATTTTTATTAAGTGGATCAGTAACACATGGAGAATCTGTTGTCTACTCTACATTGTTGGGATTAATCATAATACGACTTTTGATCAGTTTTGCGTATGTAAATAACATGTGTAAATCATGTCACAGGTTATATCAGAAATAATTGAAACCTGTCGGTCACATGACTTTACAGATGTTATATTAGTTCATGAACATCGTGGTGTGCCAGATGGCATGATCATAAGCCATCTACCTTTTGGTCCCACTGCATACTTTGGATTGCTCAATGTGGTGAGTAGGCTTGCTTTTTAACATGTACTGCTTCGTCATCTTGTTTTTGTATTATCCTGATATAAGAATCTATGTAGGTTACGAGACACGATATCAAGGACAAAGATGCCATAGGAACGATGCCTGAGGCTTACCCACACTTGATTCTTAACAACTTTTCTACTAAGGTCATACTTTGCAGCACTATTCTGTACATTCATTCGTCACGAAATTTGATTTACTACTATTTGTTCATGGGAAATATGAACTTAAGAGGGTGTGTTTTCTGCTATTGTACCTTCATCAATGAGTTATATAGTCCTCTTAAGTCAGAATACTATTTATAAATATTTCTGGTGAAATCAATTCATGAAACAAAGAATAATTCTTCCATTGCATTTGGATGTTGCCATTTTGTCTTGATATCTAACTTTTTTTTCCAAGTGAGCTAGCTTATGGAGTTTGGAATTTCCACTTTATAGTTTTGTGTTATATTGTTTGCCAGTTTTATGTTTCCACTTTCCACTAGGTACTCTTACAGCTATTGCAACCAACAACCATTTTAAGTACCATTTCAGGAGATTACAAACCCCAACAGTAAACCTTTCTGTCAGTGCCCATAAATTTATCATCAATGCGAACAACTTACTCCACTATTTTCTCACTAGAACATATTAATTGCCTTTTCACTTGCACCTTCCAGATTTATGGTTTTTGGACTGCATTGGATTTGGCCTTTGTTGTGATGTTGATGGTTTTGTTTATCTAATATATACATGTACATTTGAGTTGTATTAGATTTATGAGCTGAGTACACATGAACTAAATAAGAAGAAAAATTATTTTCAATTATTTGCGGAGCTAAAAAACGAATGCTGAAGTTCAATATATTTCTCTAAAGTTCATACTGGAGATAGTTTTGTGAAATTTTCTTGTTTGTAGCACTTTCTATCTTGACATGTTTGCATGAACCATTCTTCTGCTTGCCCCCTGCTACAGCCTACAAGAAAAACAATACACCATTAAATTCAGTAGATCATTAGAGAAGAAACACCTTCAAGTTTGACTAATATCCCAGGTGTTTCTTGTAACTTTACCAAGGATTCTTGCTGTATTTAGCTGAAGAATCATCTTTTTTGCTTTGATTATATTAGTTCTAATTATTATGGTTGTATGAAAAACTAGAAATACTTTTTCGAAAGGCAGCAAACATTTAAAGGTTGTTTGCTTTTCATATTGGTTTTGACAACCATGGAATTGTAAATCTTTGGCAGCTTGGCGCAAGGACGGCAAACATTATAAAGTATCTTTTTCCTGTACCCAAACCAGATACAAAACGCATTCTCACTTTTGCGAATCAGTCAGATTATATATCGTTCAGGTTGGTGTCTTTTTGTATTATAGTGAGATTCGAGCTCATTCATATTTCCGTTGTTCGTTAAATTATATTATTTAGGGATGAGGAATAAATGGTGCTAATTTTTAGCATCACAGTCCAGTTTTTTCAATGTTCATTATTTTTTTTCTTGCAATCTTATCTTGACCCATTTCTTTAAATTTTAACTATATGATGTCATCTCTACCAAACAAGTAAAATTATCTGAATCAGCCTCATGTTATTGTTCATAGCTTATGTATACTCTAAATAGCGCACCAACTGTTCCAACATTTTTTAACTCCATTCAACTACTCATAATAATCACGACATTTGTTTAATCTGGCAGTCTCAACTCTCAAGGTTGATAAAACTTTCTTCTTACGTATCTTATTAGGGTTCACATCAAGCTAGTCAAAGTCAAATCTCCAACATGCTCAGATATTCCTACTTGCTTTCTTTATCTAAATTTACTTATTACTTATTACTCAAAAAGTTTGGCTTTTGATGTGCATAATACTTGTAAGGTATTAAGCTCATGGTCTAGTTCTATCCTATTGAAAATAATTATAGCTTTAGCATCTGGCATCTGTAAACTCTTTGGTTGTGTTGGTCGATATGACCATTATATCCTTCTGTTACATTATCACTAGGCATTTTGGACCTTTTAAATACCTATCCTGCATCATAATGAACATCAGCAGTGTTGGAAGTTTTTCTTGAACATCAATTACTAGGTTTCTTTTTCAGCATGTCATAAAAACTCTTGAAACAGTAAGCAGGAAATACAAATATTATTCATAAAGGGAGTTGTGTGTCATTTTAACTCTTGAAAAGTAAGTGGGAAATGCGAATGCTATTGGAGTTGCTAATAATTGTTCAAGCCAAACAAATACAGTGGATACATAAGCTCTGAGACAAATTTGTGCGTTCATGATTTTCTTTCTCATTTGTGGTTCTAACATAGTTGATTGTGCAGGCATCATGTCTATGAGAAACGTGGAGGTCCGAAATCAATTGAACTGAAAGAGGTTGGTCCTCGCTTTGAACTGCGGCTTTACCAGGTATACTAAACTTACTTGAGATACTTGACTAAATAATTTGGATCCCTATTAAGCATGCTATTGAATCCTTTTCTGTATGCTATTTTCTTCATGCTGCATTTATTTTGTACAGTGGTGCTGCTTGAGTTGAATTTAGATAACTCACTTTAATTGATGATTATGCATACGTAGTTTTGTGTGTATTTGTATGTGTGAGTGGGGGTGGTTTGTAAACAACATAGTTGAGGTGGTGTTGGTTTTCCCATTGGTTTGAGATGCAATGCTCTGCATAGACTTGTATGTATTTGACGAATATTTTATTTTGAGGAAGTCTCCTATGAGGCTGTTTGAGCCCCAATTTTAATTGAACATAACTCATTTGACTCAATTCCAACCTAACGGGTTATGTGGCTGTCTAATGAAATGCGTTTCGTGAGACCATCTCACTGATCTTCTGAATTTGCTCTGGTTTGCATTTTACCGATACACATCTCTATTCTCTGTTGACTAATAACGTTGCCACTTCCACTGACTTTCTTCGTTATTGTGACGTTGCGGCAATTCAGATAAAATTGGGAACAGTGGATCAAGATGAAGCTCAAACTGAATGGGTTATTAGGCCTTACATGAACACTACCAAAAAACGCAAGTTTCTTGGGGAATGATGGAAGAGCTATCTACGCATCTCTTTTTTGGTTTTATTTTTTGTCTTAAATTGCGGTGTAGCAAAGATACTTTTGAGTTGATTTATAGTCTAATGGCTTATTTCGTAAAAATTCGTTTTGCATGTTAAATTTTATAACAGATGTATGTAGAATGATCAAAAGAGTTTGTGGACAACAATCGACTCTTTTTAATATACTTATAATTTGTTTCAAATTGTTTGCACTAAAATTTGCAACAAATTATAATAAATAAAACTATAAGAACAGTGTCCAGTTTATTACCTTCAACATGGACACCTCTTCACCGTTTGACACTATTGAGCAGTTTAGCATTGAATAAACCCATATACCATATAGTTTTTTTATTATATAATAGATGACAAATTTTCATTCCTCTGTTACTGGTTAATGTTCCACAACATTTGATATAATGTGTAATAAGATCTGAATTGCCAAAATAAATAATTTACATTTTCAATAAGATTAAAAAAAAAAAATTATAACCAAGCTTATCTCCACAAATCAAACACCAAGGACCCCATATGATTGCCACAATCCTGTATATTAAACCAGTTATTAGCCTTCCCCCCAAGAGTTTGTTTGCTAGTTTTAACTTTTTTCATTACCCTGAAAAAAGAAGAGTAGCATTTCATCACCAGTTACATTATGCAATTAGTATAATTTTGATTAGAAATTCTAAAATAAGCAAACTGTTTTTCTTTTTTCAAAGCAAATTGAGTGTACCTCCTAGAGTATAATAATGATAGTGAATATACATATAACAGTAATAATGTGTCTACGTCTTTGTAGTATTTGAATAAACCAAATTCACGTAACTTCGGATTTACAAAAATTTTCATCGTACAATTTGTACACTGAAAAATATCAATATTGTGTAATCAACCATGAGATTTCCCCCACATCTTCAGAAAATACCCTTTACACTTGCTACAGTTTTCATTTTCAAACAAATCAGATATGGCCCACTTGAGTTTGGGCCCCACCTGGGCCCCACCCTGCTTAAGATTGTGCCTATACTCAACTGCAACTTGTTCAAAAACTTCAACCTCAAACATGTTAATTTTTAACTTATGATGATTCATTTTGTCCCTCACAAATGCAAATGGAAGTTGATCTCTATGGTTGAATGCTTCCAATTCATTGAATAGAAGACAAGAGAAGAGATTTGTGGATGCACTATGTTTCCTCAAGATTAAAGCACTGTCTGGAACATCTGCAAAAAAGAAATATATAATGAATCTTTGAGACAGGAATCTTGCAAAGATATAAATGTTAGCAACAGTTTACTAAAAGAAGATTCTAAAAGAAGAAAGGCCCTCTCAAAAAAAAAAAAAAAAGAAGAAGAAGAAGAAGAAGAAAGGCAAATTGACTCTTGGCTAATGTGGGGTCCAGGAATGAATGTTTTCTTGGTAAATACTCAAGTTAATATTATTTGAAAACGGGCGCGCCTATTAACACTCACGAAATTGTTGAATACAGTCGCTTTGCAGTTGTATGGACAGCTTAAAAATATTGTATGTATATATATATATATATTCAACAATTCTCGAAATATCAATAGCTGCACTCTTTTTAGATGATCAGAGGGGTTTCAGTCTTCCTAACAACTTGAAAATTTTACTATTTAGATCTTGTCGTGTTTCGATTTTCTAATATATAATGAACAAATACGAGATGAAACATTAAATTAAAATGTATATATCATTGTAACCTAAAGCTCAAGAACTTAGATGTTTAAGCTTACACTAAAAGCAACCTCAATAAACATAAGCTAATGTAGGTGTTCTTTTTCTTTTCTATTGGAGTAGCAATTATTGGAATGATTAGGTGATATAGTTAAGTACAAGTCATGCATAATCTCATCATAGTGCCTAGAGACAGCTCAAAAAGGTGGTTCTTGAGAATTCATTGTAATAACAATCTCAACATTAAACCAACCACATCTTAAATAGGAGCAAAAAAGTTCTTTTGATTGTGCAAGAATTCTTGATTTTCATTAGCTTTTGTGAAATAACAAGACTCAAACACAAACCAATTATATTTCAACTGATTTGCAGTCTCTGTGTATTGGTAAACAGTATTAGTTGTTTCATTAATATAAAGTGAAAATTGGAAGTAAAAGTGTTAGCATGGGATGAAGCAAACACTACCTGTGGGATAAGGCTTGCTTGAGCTCCAAGGCTCCAACCCATGCTCACAATATGTCTCCATTTGCACCCTCAATCCATCAACATCCCACCATTTCTTCCATCTAGCAGTTGCCACAGCCTCCTCCATCGTGTGCACGAAAAACGGGTGCTTCGACAGGGCCAAGTCGAACTCCCCCTCCACGACGAGAGAGTCGAGCAAGAGAAGCGGGTCGACCACCAGCTGCAGCTTCGCGTCGACCCAAATGCTGTACTTGGCATTTGGGAAAAGGCGATGAACGAGGTGCTTCGGTATCACCCCGTTCATCGCCGCATTCGAGTACAAACCCTCACTAGAGACCTTAACAACTCTCCATGCACCAATCTTGGCCTCCCCTGTTTCCCCTGTTTTGATCACATTGTAGGAGTGAAGTGATTTTTGTGTTGCTTCATCTATGAACATGAAGAAGCATGCTTCATCCAATGTTGTTGGTCCTAAGTTCCTTGGCTGTCGGATTTTGTCGTGGTCGTTGAAGATGGCTGATACAATCACCAATCCATAGCAATTTTGCATGGAAACCTCATCTGAAAAATCAAGAAAGTTCAATACTGAATGAATCGATTCCACACCTTTCTACAAGTTTCGACGAAAATCTAACCGGAATGACTGATCGGAAATCTTTGCAAGAACCCACATGGAATTTCAGTTTCAGCTTCATTGAAATAAGACATTCTCTTCTGAAAACTGAAATTTCCACCAAAGGTTTGAGCTTTCCCCTGCATATACCTCAGAGACCCCTCCCATGTCGAATTCCTCATCTTTTTTCGCATTTTCTTCAAAACCATCGAATAATCTAACAAAATCACGAAAACCCCATTTCGTAAAAACCCAAAATTTAATAAAAAAAAGATCAAAATTAAAATAAATAAAAAATTAATAATACCTGAGAAAAAAACAGGGGAATTGCATGAGGAGCGAGTGGTGGGGATGGCGTGCTTGTGTTCTCCGTACGATGGAGGATAGGAGAAGAGAGGGGCGTCGCCGGAGGTTGATCGGGAAATGCATTTGGTGGCGGAGAGAGAGAGGTAGACGGCGGAGAGAAGGTAGATGAGAGAGAAACAGAGGAGTTTTGATTGGAGGAGTGAGGAAGAGAGTGTGGTCTTCTCCATGGCCATATCCTTTTGGATTTAATAAGTCTTTGTATAATATTGTTCACATTGTTATGAAATTAAATTACTTATTGTTTGTATGTTCGGAAAAATCGATGTTTCATGAGAGAGAAAAGGAAGAGAGAGAGAACTCTTTTCTACAGCATTGATATACAAAGGCTATATTCCGGTGGGAATGTCAACTAGCATGTTTTTTTCACATTTAAGGCTTACATATTTAGGTTTCAATTATCACAAATTGGTCTCATTTTCAATAGGTCCAATTCTTGTACGCTACTATATTTATCGAATAATATTAGTTGCTTTATCGAATAATATTAGTTGTTTTATCGAATAATATTAGTTGTAATAGCTATTTTTAGTAAAAATATTTGAATTTTATTTACTTAAAATTTTAGAAATTATAATTGAGAGAATCCACCAAAATTAAAGGCTTTAAATAAAAAAAAATATCAAATTCAAAATTAAAGGTCTAATATAAGGAAAGAGTCAACTAAATTAAAGTGCTAATTTAATTGAATTTATTAAATTATTCAAAAAATAATAATATTAATTAAAAAAAATTTGGAAAAAATATATGAATTAAGCACGCCCGGTGGGACTCGAACCCACAATCGCCTGATTAGAAGTCAGACGCCTTATCCATTAGGCCACGGGCGCTTATTTAATATTAAAGAGCTAATAACCATTAATAAATGTTCTTATTTAAAACGATTTCCCAAACTTTTATTTATATTTATTTATTCAGCTCCTACTCTATTGGATCTGGGATCCATTATTATCAAACATATAATTCAACAACTTTTTTCTTTTCTTAAATATGTTTTAAGGTACATATATTTTGCAAGTAATAATTTGTGGTAATATATATTGTTGAATGTGTTTTTTGTAACATTTTATTTATTTGCATAATCATAATACTATCCAAAATTACTACCCATCGAATTAATAGCAAATCTAAGACTTACGCCCTCCGTTAAACTATAAGTTGCTCATTTTGTTATTTTCGTCTGTCCCACTATATGTTGCTCATTTGCTTTTTTACCTTTTTTGAAAACTATTATTCACTTCTTTATTATTATTTTCAATAATTTTTACACTATTTCTTTTACCTTTTCACTTTTTCCATCATATCACTTATATTTTTCCACTTTTACCTTAATGCGTGGGGCCAAAAGTAACGAGCAAGTTATAGGGGGACGGAGGGAGTGTTATTGTAACCGTTACTAATTACTAGCTAATCAAAGACTAATTATGAATTTACAAACAAAAATAATTTCAAAATTAGAAGAATAAATTGATACATATAATAGGAAATCAAAATATAATCCTCAATTAATGTTGCTATTCTTAAATTTAATTCATAAATTTATTATCTCTTCTATTTGGAAATTACTCCTTCGCCTCTCCAAAATGTTTTATTTCAAAATACTCAAATCTCATGTAATGTTATTCTAATTTTGTGGAATATTTTATATGTAAGTTTGACCCAATCACATAATTTAATTAAATGATTTTGATGTATTTTTTATAATTTTGATTATTATCTAATTTAAAGATATAATAAAATTAAATGCTTTTATATTTTAAAAAATCAATTAATTTAAAATTATGTTGATGTTTTAATTTTGGAATAATATTAATTACTATAATTACTAATTAATTTGGATCATGGACGATTGTAATTAATAATTAATTCTTTTCTTCTATTTATGCGTAATTAAATTTTGGATCATGAAATGATACTAATTACTAATTAATTCTTGTTTATTAGGATACTAATTACTAATTAAATACTAGGTTTCGTAATTTCAACTTTTTTCAATAATAATAGTGAATTGACTAAGTTATTTATCTAATTACTTAGAATTTGACTGCTAATTTAATTAAATGGTTTTAATATAATTTTTAAATTTTCGTTTACAAGCTTAATTGCATTTATTAAAAAAATAGCATGATCAATTGATTTAAAATTATGTCAATGATTTTTTTTTTTTTAATGATATATACTAATTACTTAATTTACTAGTTTCATTAATAATTGAGTTTTAGTGTATGTAAAATAGACTAAGCCATTTCTAATTAGTTATGGATTATAATGCATTTTTTATAATTATGGTTACTATTGTATTTAAACTACGACCTCATTTGGTTCGTTAGTTAAGCTAAGATAAATTAATTATCTTATCTAATTTGATGTTTGATTTAATGGACAAAAGTCCAAGATTAATAAAAAGCTCAAAACTAAAACTCAATTATCTTATGAATGGAAGATAATGGAAATAAGAATCATAATTCACTTTATTTTTGTTTATGATATAGAGGGTAAAATTGTCAATTGTATTTTTTTTTTTATTATTAATCTTACAATCCAAACATTCAAAATAAAATTATCTTACATTAATAATTATCTTAATCCATCAATTCAAATATATTATTTAACTCACAAATAACAATATCTAGATTATAATTTTGTCAAATCTATCTTAAATTATTTTATCTTGTTCATTGAACCAAATAAACCCTAAATGAATTACAATTGTTAATTGAATCATCTTTACTATGCAATATAATGTAACACGCGACATTTAGGGCAATTTGAACTTTAAAATTAGCATGCATACATAATCACATTAATTTAGTACGCATATATAATTAATAGTAAATCTCTTGTATACCAAGTACACAGTGCAAATTAAATGTATTTTTTAAAGTTACACGTATTATTACTGAAAAATATATATTTAAAAATAACACGTTTGATTTTTCAGTGATAAATGATATAACTGTTTAAAAATATACTTGAATTGCACGATACACT
>JAPKLY010000072.1:954730-990499 GCA_026898435.1 Prunella vulgaris | reverse complement strand
GTCCGGTTTATCCACAAGGGTGGTTTACGGCGAGGTTTTTAATGAGGCCCATCTAGTCTAAGGCATAGTAGTAGGACGAGGCACAACATAGGTAGCAGTGTAAGGGACCAGGACGAGGGTTACGGACCCTCGTCAACACCGGAAGCCATATAGGCTCGTAAGGTGCCGTCTCACACTCTCGCACCTATAAATAAGACCTCTCTTGTACTATTCACACAACTCTTACAATTCTGAAAACAAATACAACTCCCATCACAATATTTCCCTCTCTACTCTCCCTCCTCATAATACATCCAAGAACATAAAATCTTGGATTATTGTTTGATAGAATTAATATGTTGAAAAGCCACATAAAGAAACACCATTAATAAATTCTGTCAACAATTTGGCGCTAGAAGGAGGGTCCGAACCTCCGAACCTGAAAATTAAGAAATCTTCAAGAACAAAAATTAGGGTCTGTTGAAGATTTGAAGATTTGAAGGTATTCTTGATAAAACTCAAGAACACTTGAAGATACACACACATTTTCATCCCCTGAACGAAGAACCCAGATCTCCGGACAGAAACCCGAATTATCGGATTTCGCAAAATCTGCCCGGAACAAGTTTTCAAACGCACGCGTGTACACGAATAAACCGAATTTCGGATAATTCGTCAACACGCGAGGCTAGACGAAAATTCGCACAACCCCACATAAGCTGGACGACCGTCATACCGGCGACCTCCACCATTTTGGCGACCTCCCCCTACCTCGGCGACCTGCAACAAGTTATCCCCTCCGGAATCCAAAAATGGCCAACACTCGAGCCGCCAAGGGACAGACCTCCGCAGCGGCGGGAAGGTCTAGAGGGGGCAATCAAAACCAGGCCGAAGTGGAGACCTCACACCAGGTGGTGGAGACGTCACAACCACCTCCCCAGAAGAGTACCGCAGCCCCGCGACCTCAGCGAACTGCGGCGACCCAGGAAGATTTAGCCCCCGCATTGAGGGACCTGGTCAGCAATCCTGATGAACTCCAACGCACCATTGCGACCCTGCAAAGGTTGCAGCAGCGACAGCAGGATGAGCTCGCCCTAGTACCTAGGCGAACTCCAGCCGCCGAAACCAGGGAGCAGACCAGACCCACCCAGGGCACCCAAACCAGGGGAGACTACAGTGTACTCCCCACCGAGCAGGAGGCGAGCTCGACACAAGCTCGCCAGCGCAGGGAAAGGACCGGTAAAGCCAAAATGGGGGAGGAGGGTCCCGTTCCTTACACTGGAAGGGAACCGGCCTACACCGGGGCGTCTGGCACCCACCATTCTCAAAGGAGGGAAGTCCTCCAAGGTCGCCTGGGCCCGAGGTACGAAGAGAATGAGTGTGCGGCAGCCCCAGCTGCGTCCCAGGGGGACTCTGACCAGCAGCCGCGCAGGTCAGCCCATGAAAGGCTGAGGAGGCCCGCCACTGACCGACTAGGCCCCCACGGCGGATGCCAATTTCAGCCCGCCACTGAGAGGTCACCCCAGAGTGAGGCACCTCGGGGACGTGCATCCGCGAGACGCACAACCTTTGAGCACCCTCCGCCGGAGGTGACCCTAGATGACGAGCTGGCCTCACTGAAAAAGGCCGTTGAAATGCTGCAAGCACAGGTAGCAGCCAAGTCTGGCGGACCTGACGCCACGACTCTCCCCACCTCTCCATTGGCACCTGCCATCCTTCGCGCACCGGTCCAGAAGAAAATTCAATTCCCGGTGATGTCCGCATACGAAGGCGAATCGGACCCAAAAGTCCACCTGGCCAAGTACGCGGATTTCATGATTTCGGTCGGCGCTACCGATCCCACCCAGTGCCGGAACTTCCCACTGGCCCTAGGGGACAGAGCTTACCGCTGGTTCTCTTCACTCGCCCCGGGGTCAATCTGCTCTTTCGGCCAACTCTCGCGGGAGTTCTTGACCCACTTCTCTGGGTTCGGATCCTACCTTACCCAGAAGCACCGACTCGCCAATATCCATCAAAGTGAGCGCGAGACCGACCAACAGTACCTGGAAAGGTTCGACAAGATTCTGCTGGAAGGCGAGCCGGTAAGCGAAGACACCAAGGTCGTCGCAGCGATGGGCGGACTCAGGAGGGGCACCGACCTCTGGAAGGAAATGCACCTCGCATGTCCCAACACTTATAGCGAATTTCGCCACAAGGCGGGGGTGTATGTGGCTATGCAGGAGGCACTACTGAAAGAAGTTGGTGCCCACGAGGAAAAGAAGCCCTACGGGAAGAAGTCTGGGGGCACCTACAAAGCCCCCCGGAACTTAAAGGCCTTCGGCGAGGGAGACGAGCTCAAAGAAAAGCTCAACCAGGTCCTCGCTGTCTCCGTCGACCATGTCTTCACTGCCGTCCAAGGCAAGACCATGCTGGAGGAGCCAAGGCGGATCCGCCAGGACCGCACGAAGCTCAACCCCAACAAATTATGTGCCTACCATCAGGCCATCGGCCACTTCACCAGTGAGTGCCGAGATCTCCTCAAGCAACTCTGGAAATTTTACGAGGAGGGGAAATTGGTCGAGTTCGTGAAGAAGGCCCCAGCTAAGAGACCAAGGTTCGAGAGGAGGGCTACCTCCGATGACGAAGAGGAGGAGGCGGACCAACCTGGTCCCCAACACAGACGGAGGGCACCTCCCCAACCTCAGCAAAATATGGAGCCAACTCGGGAACTCTTGGTTCTTGAGGAAGAGATCGGAGCTGCAGGAGGCCTCCGGGATGGGGGATTCTCCATATCCAAGAGAAAGAGGAAGGCCGAGATCCGGGCCATAAATCAAGTCCAGGAAGGCAGCTCCGGCCCCAGGTCCGCCTCACAGCTCGCTGACGAGCTAACATTTTCTTCTGCGGACCTGGAAGGGGTACTGATGCCCCACAATGACTCGTTGGTGATAACCGCCGACATCATGAACGTCCGAGTTCACAGACTGTTTGTGGACACCGGTGCATTCACCAATATTCTCTTCAAATCCACCTTGGATGCCTTGGGTGATTTTGAGTCGTACCTGGAACCTAGCAATGCTAGGATAGTGGGGTTCGGAGAGGCTGTAACCGTCCCCCTAGGTAGTGTTAGGTTGAGCGTCCAACTTGTATCGGCTGAGGACCCCGCAAGGAGACTGACTAGGCTCATAGATTTCCTAGTTGTCGACCAGCAGTCCTCCTACAACGGTTTCCTTGGCCGCCCTTTTATTAATGAATTCAAAGCGGCGTGTTCGACCTACTACTACTGTTTAAAATTTCCAACTCCGAAGGGTCCCGGAACTATAAAAGGTGACCAGAAAAAGGCCCGAGAGTGTTTACTCCAAATTAAAGATGGCCGGGTCAGGAAGTCCGTTACACAAGTCCACGTCCTCGATGAAGACGTACAGATCCCTGCAGACGAGCCAAACATCCTGGACGTCATCTCGGACGAAACTGAGATGATGGAGGTAAGCAATTTGACATAAATCAACCAAGGCATTGGACCTGTGCAGGACACGCAATCGACACAAATGGGGGACGTGGAAGAAACCCAAGTGTTGGGACCTGCGCAGGGGTCGGGAGCTGCGCAGGGGCAGCAGCCAACTCCCATGGAGGTAGTTGATGAGGCCCAAGGTGGAGGACCTGCGGGAGGTCAAGAACCAACGCCCATGGATGTTGACCCAATCCCTCAAGACACCACACCATCCCAAGCTGACGGACCACCGGAGGTGTTCACAACCGACAAGCCCACCCAAGCCGAAAGCCAACCCAATGACCTCGAACCGCGCATAGGCCACGAGCCTGCACAAATGTCACAAAGGGAGTGGGACGAGCTCATCAACGACCCGAGGTGGAAATGTCAGAAGAGAAAAGCAACCCCCATGGAGGAGTTGACGGCACTCCCGGTGGACCCGGAAAGGGACTTAGAACTTTTCATCGATTCTGAGTTACCTGAATCGTACCGGTCGAGGATGGAGCTGTTCTTGATGTCCAACCTGGACATATTTGCCTGGTCCCACGAAGACATGACGGGGATCCCGTTGGAACATGCTTGCCATAGGCTTAACATAGATCCGACGAAGAGACCCGTACGCCAAAAGCGAAGAAAATATGGACCAGACAAGTACGCAGCTCTTACAGTTGAGGTGGAGAAGTTGTTAGACAACAAGCTCATCAAGGAGGCTTTGTGTCCGCAGTGGGTCGCGAATCCCGTCCTGGTGAAGAAACACAATGGGACGTGGCGACTCTGCATTGATTTCACGGACCTGAATAAAGCATGCCCGAAGGACAACTTCCCACTACCTCACATTGACCAGCTGGTGGACAACACTGCAGGCCATGAAATGATGACATTCATGGACGCTTTTGCAGGCTATCATCAGATAGCTCTGCACCCGGAAGACTAGGAACACACGGCGTTCTACACCAACAAGAACATGTACTGCTGGGAAAGAATACCGTTCGGACTCATCAACGCCGGAGCTACCTACCAAAGATTGGTGAACAAAATGTTTGACCAACACATCGGCGAATCCATGGAGGTGTACGTGGACGACATAGTTGTCAAGAGTTTGAGAAAGGAGGACCACTTGGACCACCTGAAACAAACCTTCGACATACTGCGCCACTACAACATGAAGTTGAACCCCAAAAAGACCAGCTTCGGCGTACACTCTGGGAAGTTCCTGGGGCACCTAGTTAGCCAGCGGGGAATCGAGGTCAACCCAACACAAGTCCAATGCATAATTGAGATGGGGATACCAGACTCCATCCAAAAAATTCAAAGACTAACTGGGTGCATGGCGGCCCTTAACAGATTCATCTCCAGGTCCGGCGATAGAAATCGTCCATTTTTCGAGGCAATTAAAGCAAACACACGGAGGTACAAAGAGGCGGCCAAAGCCAACGAGCTCCACCTCAAAAACCACTTCGTCTAGACAAATGAATGCCAACGAGCCTTCGAAGATATCAAAACATACCTGGCGGACACACAGATCCTGTCGAAGCCAATACCTGGAGAGAAGCTGTATCTGTACCTAGCCGCGTCGGAGGTGGCCATCAGCTCCGTCCTGGTCCGAGAAGAGGCGAGAATACACCTCCCAGTGTACTACGTGAGCCAAGTCTTACATGAAGCCGAGCTGCGGTACACCCCAACAGAGAAGCTGGCTTATGCACTGGTGATGAGTGTTAGAAAATTGAGGCCTTACTTCTTTGACCATCCGGTGGAGGTGCTGACAACGTTCCCACTGCGCCAAATACTACAACGTCCAGACACTGCCGGACGTCTGCTGAAATGGTCACTGGAGATCAGCCAATACGGTATAACCTACGCACCCCGAACAGCGATCAAGGGACAAGCACTGGCCGACTTCATCGTCGAGCTAACTTTCCCACAAGATCCGACGAGGGGGCGTATAGCTCCGTGGCATCTCTATGTGGACGGATCATCAACTAGCATGGCAGCAGGCACCGGCGTGGTCCTGATCAGCCCCGATAGACAAGTCTTTACCTCCGCAATTCGGTTCGACTTTCGAGCAACCAACAATGAGGCGGAATATGAAGCGTTAATAGCAGGACTTAGGCTATCATTAGCTGTGGGGGCAACCAATCTTCAGGTTTTCGGAGATTCCCAGCTAATAATATCCCAAGTCCGGGGGGAATTTGAAGCAAAGGAACAGCAGATGATGACCTACCAGAAGATAGCCGCGCATCTGATCTCGATGTTTACACAAGTTTACATCAATCAAATACCACGGCTAGAAAACACGCAAGCAGATGCTCTAGCCCGGCTAGCTACTAGCAACGACGAAGCCGAATTCACGGAGGTTGTGATCACTACACTAAAAAAACCCCTCGACGTCTGATTACAAGATGAATCAGACCTCGAGTGGGGGGCGTGAGGATAGTGAAGATGGTGAAGATTGGTACACTCCAATCCGAAAATACTTAGCAGATGGAACAACCCCCGTAGACACCTGGGAAGCTAGCCGGTTAGTAAAGCAAGCTGCCAGATATACGCTGCTGGATGGCCAGCTCTATAAACGTGGATTCTTTCTACCCCTACTCAAATGCATAACTAAGAAGCAGGGGTCCGAAGTGTTAGAAGAAATTCACGAAGGGATTTGTGGGAGTCACGCTGGGGGGCAAGCATTGGCATATAAAACGATCAGACAGGGCTACTACTGGCCCACTCTTCGCAAAGATGCCATCAGCTTCGCTCGAAGGTGCCGAAAGTGCCAACTTTTCGCACCTAACATCCACTCCCCAGCCAACCAGCTTAAGTCGGTTTTCAGCCCATGGCCTTTTGCGAAATGGGGTATCGACTTGATCGGCCCATTTCCACCTGGTAGAGGCGGTGCAAAGTTCGCTGTTGTAGCAGTGGACTACTACACTAAGTGGGCTGAAGCCGAAGCTCTCACAACCATAACCCAGGAAAGGATGATCGGCTTCATTTGGAAAAACCTGATCTGCAGATTTGGACTCTCGCAGTCGGTCATCACTGATAATGGAAGGCAGTTCGACGGACAGAAGTTGAGGGACTTCTGCAGTTCATGGAACATCAAGAAGCACTACTCAACTCCATATCACCCCCAGTCGAACGGCCAAGTCGAGGCGGTAAATAAGATCTTGAAACACATATTAAAGCTCCGCCTCGAGGAAAAGAAAGGAAGCTGGGCAGACGAACTCCCAGAAGTCCTATGGTCTTACAGAACTTCCTATAGGGCCAGTACCGGGGAGACCCCGTTTGCCCTAACCTTCGGAACTGAAGCCGTGGTCCCGGTGGAGATCCAGAACAAGACTTGGAAGGTGGTGGGGTATGATGAAGAAAAGAATGATGAAGCCTTGGCAGTAGAGAAAGATCTGATCGAAGAGACCAGAGCTTCATCAGAAATGAAAAACGCCACCTACAAGCGCAGAGCGGAAAAATATTACAACTCTCAGGTCCGAGACCGAAGGTTCAAGGTCGGGGACCTGGTGTTGAAAAAGAAATTGATGGCCCCACCAGGTGTATTTGGTTCAAATTGGGAAGGACCATTCCGGGTCACTGCAGCCTGGCCGAACGATACTTATGATCTAGAAGACGCAGAAGGCAAAGCTTCGTCGTACACCTGGAGTTCGGCACATCTAAAAAAGTTCTACCAATAGACTAGGACCATGTAATAGACTAGTCGAAGGTTGACATAAAAAATGTAGAGCAATCGATGTAAATTACGTAGCTATAAAAATTCAGAAAAATTCCCGAGTGTTTAGACCTGTGCAGCTCTTCAACCAGACGAGTTGCACTAGGTCGCCCACTACACCAAGCCCAGCTCGCCTATGTGCTAAAAAAAAAAATGCGGTGCGCAAGGACCGAGGTCCCAAACGTTATAATTGAATAGCTCGAAGGCAAAGGCCAAAGTGCCCAAGGTCGCGAAGGTACCCTTCTTAAAGGGCTGCTAAGCACCTACTGCCACAAGTTAGAAAAATTCGCGAAAAAGATAAACGTCTAAGGCAAGGTTCATGAGACCCAATTGCCCAACGTGAATTAATCAAAGTGCAGTCCGCTGCCCTAAGTGGCCTAAGACGAACGATTCGCGGCCCTAAGTGGCATAAGACGAAGAATACGCACTCTAAAAACAGAGGTATAATTCGTAGTCGTAAGTGACGTAAAACGAACGATTCGCTTCTCAAAGTAGAATAAGACGAACAATTATATACCGGGAAAATAAACAAGAACGAGCTATTTTAAGAAATTATAACGTAAAAGTGCAAAAACATAAATGAAAAAAGTTGGACAAAAAATGCTCGACTTATATTCAAAAGGATACTTAAGAGATTTTCAAGCCAAAAATATGCTTGAAAAAATCCTAAGTATGAGTAGTGGTGCTGGCCACAAAGGCCGACCAGCTAGCCGTCTTTGAACTACAAAAATGGAGCTCCTTCTGGGCGAGCTCCACAACCCGGCGACCTATTGAAACTAGGGAAATAAAAGCTAATCTGAGAAAGCAATAGTAAAGCCCTATGGTTTGGGGTCGGCGACCTCTGGAGTAGGGGCGACCTGGCGAATTGGCATGACAAGCTCGGCATTAGGAGTAATATTCCCGGGTGATCCGCTTGTGTCGAGCTCGCTGATGTTTACCATCGCATCCCCGCAGACCTCCTGCATCTGCTCCATGGTCGGCGGGACCTCACCTCCAGCTTCCCCCTCGGCACCTTCGGTCTCTTGGGCGAGGTCGGCAGTCAAGACCTGCTTCGTCTGGATAATGTTGAATTTCAGACGAGCAGCATCGAGATTGATCCCATAGCCCGCGAGGTCTCCAATATTTAGTTCCGTGCCAGGGGGAATCGAGGACTTTTCCAAGCAATCCTCGAACTCGCCGACGAGGGCTTCCCACTCGCTGTCGTTATTAATCCGCGCCCATTGGAAGGAGCGGATAACCTCAGCAAAGCAGAGCACGAAGCCCTTGTCGGTAGCGACCGTCTCAGCGAGCTCAAGGGCCTCAAGCTTGATTGCAGTGTCAGATTGGCTCTTGAGCTCGGCAACCTCCAGAGCTTTTGCGGCGACCTCTTCTCTCAGCCTCCGACACTCGTCGGAATTCTCCCGGCTCTGGTCCCGGAGGATCCCCACCTCGACCCGGGTCAGGTCGAGCTCCTTGTCCTGAGCAGCAAGTGCTCGGCGAGCTTCTTCGAGCTCGGCCCTTTCTTTGTGGAGGTCGGCTTGTAGTTTTTCAGCCCTCCTTATGGCGAGTCGCTCCGCCTCTAACGAGGCCTTCGCTTTGGCCTCCATCCTGGCGAGCTCCTCGAGAGCTTTCTTTCGCTCATCGCCCACCTTTGTCAGCGCCCTTTTCGTGTCGCTGCGAGCTCTGTCGGCAGCAGTAATGTCATCGGCAATGAGCTGGGCCGCCGCCATCGCCGCACTGGCGTAATGTATCGCCAACTTCGCCTTGTCGGCGGGCTTCTGCTTCTCGATCATGCCGAGCTCTGAAGCGGAAAGGTACTTGGGAGCCTCAGTAAAAACTCGGCGAGCTGCCCCCTCGGGAAGATCTCTCGATGAGCTCAGGGCTTTGGATCACTCGGCGGTATGGAGAGAGCTGGGTCGTTGCGGGAACTCGGCAGGAGTATACCTGCACACACTTAAAACCAGTTAGCAAGAATTATAGAAACCGCTAAGGCTCCCAACTTCAAAAGAGGTCGCCCACTTACCCGAACCTGTCGGGGTTGAGCCCGAGCAGGGTGTCATCCCGAATAGGGACCGCATAGGGAGGCGGCGAGGGCGCACTCTGAGGAGTTGGGGGCACCGCAGAAGATTGGACTGCGAGAGCTCGCCCTGACCCCGCGGGGGTTGATCCAGAGCCACCCTCAGCCCTAACCCGTTTGGCAGGGCGGGTCTCTTCCTCGCTCACCCGCGAGCCATCTCCTCGGTGGAGAGCTCGCCTCGTCGGTTGGGGGGGTTGGGTACCCCGTTCAGGGTCTGAGCCTCGGCCTGCCCCCTTCTTGGTGGCGGCGACCTTCTCTTTTGGTTGGGGAGGCGCCGAGATCTTTTGCGAGCCCGAGCCCCCGGCCTTATCAGGAGCCTTGGCGAGCTCAAACTTTTTGGTGGCGTCCAGAACCGCCCCCGAAGGGATACCTTCCCTCCCTGGATGAGGTTTGCCCATCCTCAGCTGCCGAGCTAGAAAATGGTAAGCTTTGGGAACTTCGATAGGTGGGAGCTCGGCAACTCTACCTACACCTGCATCAATTAATCAAGTAAGTTCGGCGACCTCGAACACACGAGATAGCGACCTGAGGAAACTTGGGAAAAATTCGAAACCTTGAGCGGCGAGGTGATGTGGCGAAGTAATGAGACCGGCGAGCCTGCGGCAGTGGTGCTGGCACAGGTGTACGATCTCACGATCTTTCTTCTCTCGCAGACAACACACCGTCCGCACGAACTCAAAACCAGTCGAAACTTCAGGTTTCCCACGGCTCGACTTATGACGCTTCAAACCTGCAAAAAGATAGATTAGATCAGTAATCTAATCCGACGCACACACACTAAGGTACGTCACCTATAGCTCACCTCCCCGTAGGACTCGGGGGTAGGAATACACCCTCCACGACCATCAGAAGCTCGCCAATCCCCCCCGATGAAGAAGAACTGCTCCTTCCAATCTCGGATTTTATTGGGGAGATCTCCTAAAAATTTGCCCCCCGGTCGAGCTTGAAAAGAATAATAGCCCTTCCCCTCCCTCACTTGTCTGATCACGTTGAATAGCTCGCTAATCTCTGCCGTGCTTAGCCGGTTTTCATAACCCTCGAGCCCGAAGACAGTCAGGGCAGCCAACAAATTACTCCATGCGTTCGGAGTGAGTTGGGTAATGGCGAGGCCCGTGTCAGCCAAAAACTGCCCAATTATAGGGTGGAGGGGAAGGGTGAGCCCAGCCTTTAGGGTATGATAATTCATGGCAGTGAGCCCGGCAGGGGGGAGGTCGACCCGCTCATTCTCCTCGGCAGGATACATAAAAACATCCAGCGGGATACGGAACCGCCTTCGAATATTCGGAAGGGCGAACTCACTCATGATACTCTCCACCCCGTTGGCCTTCAAGTCAGACCTGCCAGCGGCTTTTCGAATCGGAGCTCGCCGAGGTAGGGGAAAGCTCGCCCCATGTGTCCTCACATACTCGCTCCAGTCGAACTCGTGCACGACCTCGGCGGAGATTTGATGTTCGGGGAGCTTGGGGAAGGGAAAGTCAATAAAACGGAGGTATTCGTAAGTAACCTCCGTCCCTGTATCCCCGTCGATCTCTTCATCGACTTCACGGACCAACTCGGCAACGATATCATCGGCCACCGCCTCGGCAACCTCCTCCCGAACATCGGTCTCAGCGACCTCTTCTTCGACCGGGGCCGCAGCCCCTCCAGAAACTCGCTCAGAGTAGTCCCAAAGCTCGCGAAGGGGGGAATACCCGCTGGAACTAGTAGCTTGCTCGCTGGAGTCAGAACGTACTGACCCCAGGAGCTCGCCACTGTTCGGGGACGTCCCAGAGCTCGTCCCAGGGCTCGAAGAGAGGATCACGGGTGCCTCTCGAGGGTTCGGAAGGTCATCGGTCCTTTGTCCTTTACCCAAATCTCAACGCGGGGGGGAACGGCTCGAAGAGTTCTCAGACATAATTTAGACGTTCGAAAATAAAGAGCAAGGAAAGAGAGGAAGAATCCGAGTCTCTACCTTGGCAGACGTGTCTAGAGCAGAGGATTGACCAGAAATGCGCTCTGAGAAATGAAGGAAGCAAAATGAGGAAATCCTTCGTTTTCGCCTATTTATAGACGTTGGGCACAAGCTCGAAATTCCCGACAGATCAGGGACCTCTTTGCAAAGAATTTGAAAAGTTATTATTACAGGCGCGGGAAACGATGCTGAGGGAAACGCATGTGACGTCTCGAATTCCACCCACGGGAAAGCTCGCCCAAGAGTCCTATACCAGCTCGCCGACACATGCCACAAACCATGGTGAAGGCGAGCTGGGGGGTAATTGTTGATGGGCGAGCCACTCGAGGTAATTCGAAGAATCAAGAGGTCGCCTCTGTAGTGCTGGAGCTCGCCCAGGGCTCACCCCATACCATCATGGAGATCTCGCCAGAGTTCATCATCAAGCAACACTCACAGATCACGCAAGGCAATAGAGCTCGCCTAGAGATCGCCCGACTCGTCTAAGAGCTCGCCTAGAGATCGCCCGACTCGTCTAAGAGCTCGCCCATGAGCTCGTCCTTAGTCTATAGGATTCCGGTGGTGCGCTCTTTTTCCCTCCGTCCGGTTTATCCACAAGGGTGGTTTACGGCGAGGTTTTTAATGAGGTCCATCTAGTCTAAGTCATAGTAGTAGGACGAGGCACAACATAGGTAGCAGTGTAAGGGACCAGGACGAGGGTTACGGACCCTCGTCAACACCGGAAGCCATATAGGCTCGTAAGGTGCCGTCTCACACTCTCGCACCTATAAATAAGACCTCTCTTGTACTATTCACACAACTCTTACAATTCTGAAAACAAATACAACTCCCATCACAATATTTCCCTCTCTACTCTCCCTCCTCATAATACATCCAAGAACATAAAATCTTGGATTATTGTTTGATAGAATTAATATGTTGAAAAGCCACATAAACAAACACCGTTAATAAATTCTGTCAACAATATTAATTAATTTTTTTAACAGTGCGATCGCCTTATGCATAGTGCAATCGCCCTAGTGTAAAGTGCAATCACTTCAAAATAATATTGTACATTAGATTATGAATCTAACAGTATTTAGGGGTTTACTGAGGTCAGGAAGGGCGAAGCCTTCCTGACAATAGAAAGACCCTACTCATATATATATATATATATATATATATATATATATATCCCAGAAGGATTGGCAAAATAGTTATATTTTTTGGTAAATTTTTTTTTTAGATATGTATTGGTAATTAATCTTTCAAGACTTAACATGATAAAAAATTAAACTACAAAATTAATTTGATTTTTAATTATGAATTCAGGGGGGTGAAATTACTTTTATGATACTAATGTTACTTTAGTATGATCCACGTTTACTTGGGGCTGTTTGGTATAATCGTAAGAAATGGAAAGGGTATAGAATGAAAGTCATAGTTTTCATATAGCTGAACTATGATTGATTCCTTAGTTTTTGGGAATCAAAGCCATAGTAAAATCATTTCAAACACATACTATGACTTTGATTACCATTACTCACCTTCAAAAGTCACTAACCAAACATCCTCTTAGTACTACCTCAATCCCATAAAAATTTGCGGTACTTTTGGGACCACAGCTTTTAGAAAAAAGTGTAATGAATAGAATGTATATAGTGGAGATTGTGAGTTAAAAATTTTAAAAATGAAAATTTAAATAAATATTTCCATTTTGAAAATATGCAAAACTTTTATGAAATAAACTAAAAAGAAAAGTATGTAAAATTTCGTGGAGAATAAGTGTATGTACAATAGCCCATCAGCCCGCTAGTGGCCACGTTTGGGAGTAGAGCCCAGCTAATGGCCTAGTCTTCAGCCCTAAGTTTGGCCCATTAATTAAGGATATAGGCCTATGTATTTATTTAAGTTGTACGATTACATGGGCCCCCTATAAATACTAGGGCCAAAATTATTGACACCAGCTTCTTTGAAAAATACACTATTTTAAAATATATTTGGCAATTTATTTTATTTAAAAAAAATAAATAATCAAAAAAGTGTAAAATATACAAAAAATAATTGTTAAACAGAAGATAATTTATTCATTCAGATAATGTATTACCTAATTTGGCTAGTTTCAATAACTCTTGGAAATACTAGTAGTATACAAAAACTCCTCCATATCAAGTCTGGCTTATTTCTCATATACTTTCTCTAAGCATTAAAAAAAAAAACTCACTTATTTACCTATAATTTAATTGATATATCGAAGGGTATTACTCCCTCCGTCTCGTAAGAATATGCATTCTACGGGATGATATATATATTTTTTAAATTATATTTTATATAAAAATGGAAATTTATTTCACACATGTGCTCAACATTTGTCGTCTTTTTTTTTTATCGGTAAATGTTAGTTGTTAGTAGTTAGATTAGTACACCAAGTCTCCAAACACTCCAATAATATCTCTAAGTCAACCTTATATTTCCCTTCTAATTTGTCGCCTCTTTTATTTTCTGATATTATTTGAATTATTTGACAAAGAAAGACATTGAACTCACTTCACATACAGACATTGAATTATGTTTATTTTCTCATAAATTAATTCAATTTGATTAGTTACATAATAATAATATTCTGATTTATATCTATAATTAAAAAAGCATCATTAAATTAATATATTAAATTTACTATAATTGATATTAATTGACATAAATACCTAATTAAAATATTATTAATTAAACTAAAAGTAGAAATTAAAATGTATCGTATATGTAAATGTGTATGTTATAGGCTAATAGATTGATAGCTGAAGTACAATGTTAGTATTTTATTATTTTATGTATTTTGACGGGAGCCTGCTGAGAAGCTACTATTACACACACACACATATATATATATATATATATATATATATTTAGAATTTGGATATTTTAAAATAAAGGTCTATAGAGAAATGACATTGATGCAAAAAAAAAAAAAAAGGAAGATAAATTTTGTCTAAAATTCTTTAAAGTATAATGCATGATATCCCTATAGTATATATGTGCAAATTGAATATAAAAATATTAGTTTAGACTAACATTATGAAATTATATTTTTAAAATAAGTTAAAACATTGGAATATATTTTATTGAAAATACATTGATGCTCTAATTAATGAATCATTACTTATTTATATTTTGCAGAGAAATTTAATAGTCACTTAAATAAGACTAGTCTTTTGAAATTTTAATATGAGTCATTAAGTTAAATAATAATATTTATAATTTTTTAAGGTAAAAAGATTTTTTTATTATGTAGTTATAGATAACTTTGGAAATGACCATTCATTTATTGATAGACACAAATCTATGATTTTTATATAAAAATACATTATGATAAGCTTATCATTAAGTGTATCAAATATTTTATAAAAGTATCAAAATTTTGAGTAAAAATTCAACAAGACCTAAAACCTTAGTCTTTTATGTATCATGTGCTTCGTGCAACTCAAATTTATTTTAAAAAATTACACAAAATATTATCGAAAAGTCACACATATTATTATTAAAAAAAATTATCTTTAATGACTTTTCAGTAATAATTTATAGTATAACTTTTTAATAATAAATAATGTGACTTTTAAAAATAAATTAAATTGCAAGATACACTTGATGCACAAGCTACTCAAAACTAAAATATAATATCAATATTTTTAATTTTTGATTCTTTTAATTATATATTTAATACATTAAAATAGTTTTGCGAAAAATTTATGGTGAACAATTTCTATATAAAATTTTGCCCAAAAACTTTACATATCCACTTGTTATAATAACTTCCATTTTCATGTATGTGAATTGTGATTATTGATTTCCGATTTGATATACTCCCTCCGTCCCAATATTTTCTTCATAGGTGGAGTTTCAAGCATAAATGAAATATGTGATTGTGGAGTTAAATAATAAAATATAAAAAAATGTACTTTACTAACTTTTGTGAGCGTGAATTGTTTCCTTTTTTTAGAGTGTGAAGAAAGAATTGAGACGTCCTGAGACGTCCATATAAGGAAAGTGTGAAATTTATCTCGGAACAGATGCAGTAATATTTATATCTGGCTACTGCTGCAGCTGCTTACTTGTGGAAGAGAAGGCGACGCACATGCTCGATCTCCATCGACAGTGACACTGCACACAGGTGACAGCTGAAGATCCATCCATACTTACACACCACGCATCCGCCGGGGTGTGTGTGTGTTCGTGCGCTAGAGCCGGTTTCGAAGAAATTCCTCTCTCCCATGGCCGACGAGCCAATGCCGACCCGCTGGTCTTTTCAGGTACCTTTGATTCTCTTAATTGCCGCATCTGTGATGTTCGCGTTGGTGTTTTCTGCTTGTGTTGACTTACGCGTGGAGCTCTGATTCGGCGATTTAATGCGATTAGGTATAAACGTGTAGGATAAGTCGGTTCCTGGATATCTGGAACTTACCGTGTTGATAAATGTGAAATCGAAGGATTATTAAGTGTTGTAAGTGGATTTCAGTGGCGGAATTGCACGCTTTGTTGTTAATTCTTTGAGCATGCATTGGATTCTCTGTGATTTACTTTTTCCCTGTCTATTGGAGTGTGTTCTTTTCTGCGTTTGAGGGTCGAGTGATATCGAAGTAGTTGGTGTCATAAATCCTAACTTTGATATCGAAGATGTTCAAGTGTTTTACCTTGATTCTAGTGCCAAAAACTGCACTAGCTTCTTCATTACTTCATTGGGCATGCATTGACTTCTCTCTGATTTACTTTGTCCCTGTCTGTTGGAGTGTGTTCTTAAGTTGTTGATGAATCCTAATTGCGTTGTCTACGCTTGGGTTTACTGTTCTTTTTTATGAACTAGGCCACATTATTTAAATAAATGGAAATTTATGTTATCAAGGACTTGTTTGTTGGATTTATGACTATCATTTTTACGGTAGATAAAGATGATCTCAGTTGATCAAGAGAATGCCAAGGTTTACATAAAATTTATTTGTTGGATGTACAATTTAGGAATTTAAGTTGTTTTATGATTCGAAGTTTGGGAGGAAGAAGGAAATTGAGGGAAAAGATACAGCTGCAAATGGTCAAACTGTAGATACTGGGAACCATTCGGATGGGACAGCAAATGGTAGTGCTCGTGTGAAGAATACTGCTGATATGGCTGTCTACGAACAGTATAGGAACCAGGTATTGTGTTTATGGTTCATATTGATGGCACCTGTCATTTTACTGGTCCTTGATGCAACTCTTTGGGCATATTTTTGTGCTACAGGATCGTGGGAACTCGGTCCAGCATAATGGAGTATCATCTGTGGGACAAGATGATAAGCCGTATGATTCTCTTCCCTCTTACCAATTGCATCTATCTACTGGTCTTGTATATCATAAAGTAAATCTTAAGAGATGATGTTATTATGTTAAAATTTACTATTGATTAGTGCTTGATTCTTTACTTTTTTTTCTTTCATGGACTGAATGAATGTACTTAAGCATCAGTCCCGGTAATGCCTTTTGCGTAAATTGCTTTGACTTTGTCATCTGACCACATCTATTACATTTAAACTTGATTTATGCCATTTTAAATTGAAAACCTGATTACTTTTTTTAAAGTACAGATTGTTTAGGAATATCTGACATTCAATTTTCAATTTCAGGCCAAAATCTTTACTTCCTCCTTTTGAGTCAGCAGAAGTGCGTGCTTTGGCAGAGAGTTTATGTAGGTAATAATGAAAGTATTGGCTATGAGTGATGATTACTCATTTGTGTTGAAGGATAACTTATGAATCTTAATCATCTTATCATGTCTTGTGATCTGTGGATCTTTTCTTGTTCCACCAATTGCAGAGATATCATTCGTGGTAGTCCAGATGTTTCATGGGAAAGCATAAAAGGATTAGAGAATGCTAAACGCCTGCTTAAAGAAGCTGTTGTTATGCCAATAAAATATCCAAAGTCAGTCTTCCAACTGAGTGCCTCATTTCTTGCAGAATAATGAAGTCCAACTCTTTCTAGAAATTATTAAGATTTCCACCTGAACTTCTTTTACAGTTATTTTACTGGTCTCCTTACGCCATGGAAAGGCATTCTTCTTTTTGGCCCTCCTGGAACAGGAAAGGTTTGTTTCCCATTTGTTCTGTTCTGTTTTCGTTCATGCTGCAAGTAATTGAATATCATATGGCAAAAAGGAAATGTTTTTTCTCCCCTTGTCCTGGAAATTCTTATCACTTCGCTTGGGTTTTTTGAATTAGTTTTGGTTCACAAGGCATATTTGTGCTAATAAAGGTTACTGCGCACAAAATTGGTAACTGAAATCTATGATTTTGCAATTACTGGGCTTTTTTACTTGGTCAGTCATAAGTAAATTAAAGATTCAAGGATTGTGTTCAACTAGTTTGGGTTGAAATTTTTTGTCTCTTTTACTTTAATTAATCTCATCTTTCAACATTCCTTATATTTTGTCATTTTTCTCCAAAATACTTTTACTTTATTTTCATTACAAAGTTTTGGCAGTTATAAACACATGTCATGTTCCACACTGTTTTCACTTTGCAGACTATGCTGGCAAAAGCTGTTGCAACTGAGTGCAAAACAACATTCTTCAACATTTCTGCGTCATCAATTGTAAGCAAATGGAGGGGTAAGTTATTTGGCCTTACCTGCTCCATTGATATTATTGTTTGGAATCTTTTGAGCTCATCGTACCCTGTACAGTATTTCTTGGTTGCATTTCTTGATAGTTAAACTACACTATTAATGTTGTATCATATAAAATTATAAATGACTCCTAGTTTCAAGGCTTGTGTTCACATTCTTGTTTTCTTCAGTACAATAAATTTTTTTCATCTTCTTTTCCTAATTGTTCCTTCTTCAATCTCATCTGACATGGTTTAAAATAGATCATTATGTCCTCCAAAACCCAAATAATAATATTAATAATAGACAATGATCTGTTGTTGTCCTCATTATTGATGTTTCTGTCTTGCAGGAGATTCTGAAAAATTGGTGAAAGTATTATTTGAGCTTGCTAGGCATCATGCTCCCTCAACTATATTTCTCGATGAAATTGACTCAATTATAAGCCAGCGAGGAGAAGGGCGCAGTGAGCATGAAGCAAGCAGGCGTCTGAAGACTGAGTTGCTTATACAGGTGATAATGCTATTTTTATAAAATTAAAGAAACTGGAAATTAAATAATGTTTTTTTAATAATGCATAAAACTAATACTCTTCTGTGGATAAATGTGGAAAGAATTGAAGATGCAACATTGGGTGACACATCCTATACGAGAACTGATTTAACTTTATTACAAAACCAGAAATCCATTATGTTTCTTCTTCTAAGTGGATGCCTCTTTAACATTCAGTATGTGTATATTTAATAAATAAGTATATCTGGTAAGTGACTTTATTCTCTAATGCTTGTATATGTTCATTTGTTAATGTGATAAACTTACATGATTATGCATACACATCCAGTTAGTCAATTTGGTTACTTAAGGATGAACCCTTTAGATTCAAAGGTGCGACTGGAACCGTAATAACATGGTAAATACTAAAATTATTATTGTCTTGATTCAGGTGTACCGTATGTGTACGCACTGTTCATTAATATGCTTTTCAATCTAGTTATACTGACAATTAAGACAGATTAAATTATACTGCTATACCTTTTGGTTTTTTAGACATACTAATTATTTGGGCTAACTGCAGATGGATGGTTTGACAAAGACAGATGAACTTGTTTTTGTTTTGGCAGCAACTAACCTCCCCTGGGAACTAGATGCAGCAATGCTTAGACGTCTTGAGAAGCGGGTACATTTTTAGATATGTTGATGCTTCATTTTTAGTAGTAGGAAGCAACGTAATTGACTCTCTTTTATACACATTATGTATATTTCTCTGGAAAAACACTAACACTTTTGAAGCACTTTCTCCGCTTTATTTTTAATTTCTGAATTTTACCCCACACTTCTATGACTACACCCCTTGTATTGCTGTTGTTTTTTAACTTTTGCACCCTCCTTTGTCAATGAAGGGGCAAAAGTGTAGAAATCTTAGTACATGAGGGTGAAGTAAAAAAAAGAAGTTACAGGGCCAAATACACAATTTTTCCTTTTCTGTATAAATGCTGATAAATTTATATTTTGCTACAGCGCCTTTATATGCCTGTTGTTCCTTTTAGTTGTAAAAGTGAGCATAGTAACAGAATATATAGTCATCATTCATCAATATAAATAACAGTGTTGACAAGTTTTTTTTATTTTAAATTTTTGTTTTTGTTGACAAAAAGAAAGGATGTATATTTACTCCAATAACAAAGTTGAAGTTACAGCTAGAATTCTTGTCTGTATATTAATTTGCTGTATTGGAAAATATTTGATGAATGATCTCGATTTCCATGTAATGTAGATCCTTGTACCGCTTCCAGAACCAGAAGCAAGAAGAGGAATGTTTGAGGAGCTACTGCCATCAAAACATGGGGAGGAACTTCCTTATGATTTATTAGTTGATAAGAGTGTAGGTTTTTCAGGTTCAGATATTCGCCTATTATGTAAAGAGGCTGCAATGCAACCATTAAGACGGTTAATGAACGATCTTGAGGAGAAACATGAACCGGTGCCTGAGGATGGTATGTACTCCCTCCGTCCCGTAGGAATTTGCACCCTACGGGACGGCACATTTTTTAAGGAAAATTGTTTTATATATAAAGTAGTGTCATATGGGTAAATATGTGTAAAGGTTTGTGAGTGTGCACGTAAATCAATGTTTCCTTTTTTGGTAGTGTGCAAATTTGTGTGGGACGTCCCAATAAGGAAAGTGTGCAAATTCCTGTGGGACAAAGGGAGTATTTGCTAACTCGCGTTGTGCTTCTAGTTAATGAGCTTCAATTGTTCATATGCTCTTGATTCCCAAGTTAATTCAGTGGTCTGATGCACGATCATTCAAATTCATATCATATGCATATGCAATAACAGCACATGCCCTCAGCCCTCGCTGATAAAGCACATTCACATCTCGTTCTCTTTACTCATGTGTTATACTCCCTTATTCCCATAACAATTTGCGCTCACAAATTAAGAAAGTGAAGAATGGGTTGGGGTTTGACTTTTGAGGGGGTAGTTTCTTCTACATTTATGTATAAAGTGAAAAAATGAGTTGGATTGAGTTTATGTGTGGGCTATCAATGACATTTTGTGTAAATATGAGAATACTATGAGGGTGATGCTTGTGGAGGGTTTGCTATTTTTGGAGTGTGCAAATTGTTGTCGAACGTCCCAATAATCAATTGCGCAAAGAATAGTGGGACGGAGGGAGTATGTCTTTGTGGCCTAATAAAAATATGCCACCCTGGGGAACTGCAAAACAATACCAAAGATGGAATTGTGGATTTATTATCTGTCATTTACGCGATTAATATACTCAATATTTTGATTCTCAGCCTATTTTACACGGACCAATAAGACAACTATGTAGTCCCCATTTTTATGTCACTAATATTGTCTCTGGCCGTGCAGAATTGCCGAAGGTTGGACCAATTACACATGCAGACGTCGAGATAGCTCTGAGGAACACTAGGCCTTCTGCTCATCTCCTAGCACATCGTTATGAGAAATTTAATGAAGACTATGGCAGCCAAGTACTCCAGTGAAGGCACGCATCTCTTTCATGTTGTGATGTTGTAGTCCCCTGTTACCCTCGTCTTAATATTCGTTCGAGACCCATATGATTTTTCTGTTGTCTGTTCTTATAGTTGATGCTATTCATTGAACTACATGCTATCCAGGTGTTAGAAACAAGAATAAATTCTAAATTTGTATTTCTCCGTCCCCTAGTTCCCCTATGGCAGATGATTCATCTTTGTGCAGTATTTGCTACACTTTGCTAATAAAAACTCACTGCACTTCACAATTTCATATGCTTGAGCATGTTCGTGTCCAAAGAGTATTAGACTTGAGTCGAACTTGCTCAAGCGTCTGAAGCTCGAGAAAGCTACTATCTCGAGCTTCTGCACATCTAATGATTTTCACACCCAATAATTCAATAAAGTCGTTATCTTGAGCTTTTGTATATCTAACTATTTGGACTTGATATGGAATTCTTATGGTCAATTTCAACTTTAATTATTTCTACTTGGTAATAGTAGCCCCACAATGAATTCAAACTTTGGCTCACATATCATTGCTCATTAGTTATTTAATAGCCTTCAATTCAGTACATGTAAAGAAGGGTATTTTAGGTTTTATCTTCACTTTAATAATAGAGTAGTATTTTTTTTGGTGGGTGGGTGGTTTAGGTTTTCTGTGAATTAAGTTGACGCAGACACTTTTCTTCAAAATGATGCATTTTAGCATAACAAGTATCACTATTTAAAAATTATTTGATGTTATATGTAATATATTTCAAAATCTAGAAAGTCGTTATCCAGTAACTTTCACACCAATAAATTCATTATCCGGAGCTTTTACATATCTAATTATTGACAAAAACTAGTACGAGGTTCTCAATTATCACTGTCATGTGTATACACTATTACTGTTATGTATATATTCACTATCACTATTAAAAAATCATGTATGTTTTTATAACAGTGATAGTGATTACACATGATAATGATACGATCCCGATATGGATCTGAATGTTGAATATCTGTATGCGAAAATTATAACATGTCCATCAATAGATATAATCAAATAAAATAAGTGGATTTTCTGTATGTCATTGTCGCGTTCGTGGTAGGCATACAAGTTTGTGTCACATCGATGAGGATGCGATCATTTTCGATCTGTGGGGGAGGGAATATCATCTAAATTATTTTTAATTTATAATACAGGTAATTTGTACTTATATTCTCAAACGAATCAAATATCTGGCTACATATATATCATTGCTCACTAATTATTTTCATAGCTATTTTATATCATTTTCATAAATTTTAAGCCAAACCCAAATTTCTGAATCTACGTTTTGTTGTAAGATGGTTTCTTACGTCTTGTTTACACATTTCATACCTGATTCATGGTGTTAACCCGGTTAGCCCGACATTGTACACCATTGTTCCATCATGCTCCAACAATCCAAAATTCCTCTCTGATGTCGGGCCGGGCTTCATATCCTCATTAAACAAGGCAAACATGTATACCTCTAACCTTGTTTTGGGCCTCAATGGAGTCCCTTCATTCCTGTATTGCCTTCTCAGCAAATTCCCATTGTACATCGCAGCATTCTCCTTCGTCGCTCCAATTTCATTCGGGTCGCCACTTGAGGGCCAGCCCGTTTCCGAAACTCGGGCTTCTATTCCTCCATAGCCCATTTTCGCCATAGCAAATACCACCGCATCGACCTGTCCATACAACATGTTGTCGTAATGTAGCTTCGTATACGGGTCGACCACTCCCTGGTTCGGCCTGAAAAGCACGTAGTCTAAAGGGATTCGGTTCGGGTCGCTCTTGTACGCAAAATAAGGGTACGCATTGATCCAAAATGGAGCTTTGGTCGCCGCCAAAAACTGCAGGAGTTGGGGCATAATCCTATTCAATTCGGGTCGGAAAGATCCGGCTGATGGCGGGTAGGATTCCTGGAGAACGGCTAGAGAACTCGGAGTCGAAACTTTTATCATCTGGTCCAGACCGAACCGGACCAACGCTGCATGGACGTTCACCATGGCGGGAACGAGGTAAGAAATCAAGGTGGTGTCGCCACCGGTGAAGAGCTCGTTCCCGATGGCAATGCCGGTGATATTGGTGGCAGGGACATACGGTTTAATGTGTGTGGTGACCCATTGAAGGGCTTGGGTCGGATCCATCAAGACAGGGAGCTTTTCGTTCTCGATTGTAACGATGAGTTCGATGTTTGAGTTGGCAAATGCCGTGAGAATTTGAGGGTTTGTGTCGTAGATTCGGGCTTTTGTTAGCCCCAGAGAGTGTAAGAGATTGAGAACTCTCACCGGCGGTGGGAGATTGTTTCCGACTTGGCCGTAGTTGATGCCGAAAGCTTCTATTCTTGGAGAATAAAAACCTGCTGAGATTAATAGTTTTAGAATCTAAGTGATGAAATGGGATGTATAAAATATATTTACTTTGAATTTTGTACTATAAATTGTTAACAATATTTTTGTATTGTCCATAACTTATGCACCTTCGATTTTTACCTCTTTTGATTTTTATCCCGTAACATCATACCTTTCCCTATTTTGGTTTATATAAATATATGATGAAAATCTGAATTTAAGATGAAAATGACCAAAAGTCATACAAATGTATGAAAAGGACCCGAAGTTGGACAGGCAGCGGCAAAACGCAAGTGTGTGGTTTATAGGTTAGAGTCTCATGTACCATATTTAGAATATCATATTGATGTAGGACAAGAGTAAAAACACATACTTAGTTTTTATTTTCTCCCACATAAAATACTCCTACAAGTGTTGTGACGTTTGAATCTTTATGTATTAAATTTTCAATTTCTAAAATTCGATTTTGAAATTGAAAAATATCATAATGATCTATTTATGAGTAGAGTGTATCGATTACAAACAGTCTTTCTGAAATTACTGTTTAATTCTCCAAAAATTTGGTCAAACTTGAATATTTAATAATTTTTAAAACCAAAATTTCAACAATCCAAACTTAATTAAAAAAGGAAAATTAAGTTCCATTAAATCAAACGATCAAAATGAGAGAGAGAGAATGTATACCTGATATAGTTAGAAATAACGCAATAAGAGTTTTAAACGTGGCAGTCTTGCTAACACGATCTTCCATGAGAGAGAGAGAGAGAGAGAGAGCAACTTTTGTAGTTGTTGAGGATGAGAGAGAAAACTACGTACTTTTGTTGATTTCTATTAGCAATCACGAGAATGGGGAAATTGTAAAATGGAAGTGCATAATCTGAAAGCTATATATACATATATAAATATGTATATTATATATTGAAAATAGTGAATTCCTTTCTTTGCTTGCATGTTTTACTTTTGGTTTAATTAACGTCAGAGATCTTTGTTTCTTGGCTTTACTACCCGGACAAGATGCTTCAGTTCTTGTAAATATCAATAAGTTCAACTTTAATTAATATTTTATTATTTTATTATAATAGGAATAGGTCTCTCCAAATTTACATGAATTTTATTTTTTTAAGTATCACTATATACTATTATTGTTATGTAAAAATTAATTTTATAATAGAAATAGTGAATATATATGACACTTATATAATGGACACATAAAAGTGAAATTCGACGAAATCAAATTCACATCAACTTGAATTCACGTAATTTTTCTATGGATACTTTATCCATAGCATTATTCCGATGTAATTTTTCTATTTTTTTTTATGATCAATACAATTGATAGTTAAATTCTTTTATAATTGTACTTTTGACTATTAGATTATAAAAGACAATCTTTAATTTAGACCATTTGGTTTCATGAAATACCAATGTTAATGATTGGGATAAGGTTTAATTGCAGTTTGAATCACGATCTTTTTCAAAATTATATTTTAAGTTAAATTTTTGGAGTTTTTTAAAAGTTTAAGTTTTTTTTTTTACTTACAAAAGATATGTCTCTGTTCGAAGCTTACGTGTCGCCCACGTGGCATTTACCCATATAAAATCTTAAATTACATGACAAAAGTTTATACACTTAAATATATTCTTGAGGAGAGTGAATGTAGAATATTGAGATCCGAACCACTATACATTGTGTGTTTTGTGCTCGCTTTTATTTTCTCTGATCCTTATATTACTTATTTGTGCACAATCATTTAAGTTGAAAATTAAATTTTCAAAAACGTTGTGCACATAACTGAGTGTTTTAGTTATCCTTTTAGAATAAGTAGGCTTCCCATCCTCTGAAATTTTCATTAAAGGCCTATAATTTTTGCAATAAAATTTTGAAGTAAAAATGTCTATTCAACCACCTTCTAAACTTGTTGAACTTTTGCCTAAACTTGTCTATTAGTACACCAAAATTTCTAAACACTCCAATAATATCTCCTAATCAACCTTATATTTCCCTCTTAATTCGAGGAGCCCGATGGCCAGGTGAACAAACCCACCTTGTTTAAGGATATGTTTAGTTTGAAAGATAAAATTATTTATTCGTCACATCACATGTCCTGAATTAAGAGATTTGTTGATATTTTGTTTTGGGTATGTTTGTTTTGAAAGATAGTAAAATTTAAACAAATATATCTTTCAAAATAAACATACCCAAAAGAAATATCAACAAATCTCTTAATTTTTTAAGACATATGATGTGGTGCATCCTCACAGGTTCGAGCCTGTCACAAGGACATAATAGAGGGGATTCCAACATATTCAAATCGAAATTGAATAAAAACGGCAAATCATTGATCATTGAAGAGTTTGCATTTATTTCAATTCTTTAAAAAATGAGGAACAAGATCACTATTCTTCTTATTAATCAATCTTTTTTTTTTTTTCAAAAGAAAATTTAATTCCATTTATAAACTACATCAAACACCACAAATTTTCTTTACAATTTACCACGAATAACAATACAATATAATGTTTCAATCGAAAATTTCGATATTATCATGACCAAACTACCCCCACATTCACTAACATAACACATTTTCAAGGGTGGAAATTTTTTATTTTACTTCTTTCTTAGAGTGCATTTCCTTTATTTATTTTTTTAATAAAATCTCTTTTGAACTTGAATTCACATTTTTTATTTAGGAAAAATTAATGATTTACAAAATTAATACTAATAACAAATTAATTCTGTAAAAAAAAAAATTACTCCCCCATCCAGTAAAAATGTGCACCTTTCTTTACACATGGTTTAATGCAACATGTCGGAGGATATTTTGGGGTATGTGAGGTCCGTTTAATACATCATATGTATTTTAAAAAAATATTCACTTTATTCACAGACCTCACAATACCCAAAATATCCTTAACATATTGTATTAAACCAAGTGCAAACAAAAAAAAATTCACATTTTTAATGGATAGAGAGAGTACATTTTTATATAAATATTATGAACCAATTTATAAATATAATATTTTTTTCGAATTAATATGCCCTTTTATTTATTATTTTGCCTAAAACTTTTACCCTTTTATATATTATTTTGCCTAAAACTTTTCTACCCAATTCAATGGCCCACAATATATACCCCTCCATACTTATTAGATACACACCTTTTTAATGTATATATTTTATTTTTGCTATATTTTATCAAAAAATTAATTAAAGTTTGACAGATATTTACTGACAAAATATTTTTAAGATTTTTCCAAACATATATTTCACACATTTTTGTTGAAATATCAATTAAATTTTGATAAAAATATATATAAAAAATAAAATAACTTTTTTAATGTATATATTTTATTTTAGCTATATTTTATAAAAATAATAATTAAAGTTTGACAGATATTTACTGACAAAATATTTTAAAGATTTTTTCAAACATATATTTCACATATTTTTGTTGAAATATGAGTAAATTTAGATAAAAATATGTCAAAAATAAAATAAATATATTTTGGGGGGTATCTAATAATATTGGAGGGGTATATAGTTGGGCCCAATTCAATTTCTAGGCGAAGCCCTAGGCCCGTCAATAAAGGCCCAAACCAAAACCAAGAATTGAAAATTAGAAAGTGAATTCTGTATCGGAGTTTTACTGCAAAAGGAAATTCATTTTCCCCTCATCTTGAAGCTTAATCTTTCATTCTTCTCCTATAATGAGGAGCTTTCTGTGAGATTCATCACTCTTCTATGTCTCAACCCACCAGCTCCAGCTCCACCAACCCCACCAAGCGCCTTTCCTCCTCCCCTCATTCCACTACCGCCGCCGCCGCAGCTCCAATTCAGCCTGCAATGAAAAAGGCCAAGTCACAGGGTGTTGGCTGCTCAGGCGATGCCAATAAGAACGGCCAGCAGCAGAATACTCCACACGTCCACTTCTCCGACACCCCCGCTCTCTCCCCGATGATCGAAGACGATCCAAGCGACGCCGTATTGGAGGCTGCCTCTCCGTCCAGCGCCTTCGGCCGCGGCGCTGCTGCTTCCGGCGGAGGAGTCACCGCTAATTTAGCACGGAAGAAGGCGACGCCTCCCCAGCCTACGAAGAAGCTTGTAATTAAGCTCTATAAAGGTTTGTTTTGTATAATTTTTTGCTTTCTTCATTTCTTTTTAACACCCCCACCCAATTATGCAATTTTGTGATGGGTTTTAGTGTACCCATTTTGGGAAAGATTTGAATCGAGAATTTTGTTTCTAATTTGTACTGTTTGTGCTTCTCCAATCGAGGTAGGGATTTTAGGGTTTCTATGCATTTGGCTGGTTTGCGCCTATTTTCTTTTTTTGGGAGATAAGGTGAGTTAGTGGAAGCCAATTGCGTGATATAATTTGTTTGTGATATGCGGAGATCTGATATTTTCTGAGTTTTTTTTTTTAAAAGAAATGTTGTCCTTTTTACATCCAAATCTATGAATTTTACAGTCCTACGAGCTGAATTTTTTTTGGTAATTGAATTGTTTCAAGTTGAATTTTACTGATTTATGCCCTTACAAATGAAGTTTGGATTTTATAGATTAATTTCCAAATTTATTGTTCAGTCCAGCATCTCTTACTATAAGTGTTCTAGGATTTTGAATGTGGGAATTTGAGATAAAAAATAGCTTGCCTTTGGATATTGCAGTTTGCATGAGGATTCGGTCAAATTTAACAGGTTCCATCTTTCTAGTGTTCTGAAAGCAGCTAATAAGCGAGCAGTTTACCAATAAAAGTTAATGCTGTGGGTGTTAGAGTTTGTTCTTTTGAATGCACTGCATATGATGGGTCTAACTATTAATGCTCACATTTAAACTGTTTAAATTCAAATTCTCACAAGAGTTGCTCTGAAGGTAGTTATTGGCTCTTTTTCTTGCTATTGAAGAGCAGTTGTAGATTACATTGCTGTGAAGGTAGAATACATTTTCGAATGAAAGCTTTGTCATCATGGTCAAGGCTGTTTGTTCAGTCACCTTCTATTTAACCGGAGAATATTCGTGAAAATTTTCGCTGTATATACTTCGTAGAAAGGGTTTAATTGACCTGCATAACGTCTGTCGCACCTGGCAATTTGCTTTGTTTCCATGATGTCTTGTTGATTCCACTCTGTGGAGTATTTCTATGAAAGAAATATAAAATGTGAAATATTTGTTGACATGAAAGATGCAAGAAGCAGAAATAAATTGAACCAAGATTTAACAGATATCCATTTAGTTGGTCATGCGCTCCACCATGTGGTCACAAAAGTCAACACGTGGTTCACCATATATTAATAAACAAATACACCCTTAAACAAAACAACAAAAAGAAAGGGTAAACATATAGTGGGACGGGGGGAGTACTTTTTTACTATCCTTTTTTCAATCCTACCCTACTACATCTTTTCAACCAAATACACAAAATTCAACTTCACCGTTTTACTATTCAAGTTTCTCAATCAGGATTTCCCAATTAGTTACACTGCTATTGATGAACTAGGCTAACCTGATGAATTTGTTTATATTAAGGTCACAAATTTCTTGATTAAAATGTGAAGAATGTGCATGTAACTCATGGCTGCACTTCCATTCACATAAGACAAAATTGATCTTTAGAAGTTCGTAGGACGTGCGTCCGGTTTTCTTTATGTTATAAAGGTGGTGCAATTGATCCTGCAGGCGAGGTTGTTAACTGGAATCATAAAGTTGGGAAGTTGAAAGAAGTGTATGTCCAGAAGTTTAAACTTTTGTTTCCTCACTTTATTGTGGTGCAATCTGGTTTATATGACAAGCTTTTCTCTTAAAGTTATGTATTGTATTTTTTATTAAATTAACCCACTTTGCTTCACATAAGTATTTTCTATCATATTTTCTGTGATTTGTGTCTGAAGGCAAACCAACACTACCGGTTAATTTTGAGGAGGATACATGGGCCACACTCAAGTCTGCTATCAGTGCCATATTTTTGAAGCAACCAAATCCATGTGATTTAGAGAAACTGTATCAGGTAAGAGAGCTATGCCCATCTCTTTCCTTAGGCAGTATTCCATGAAAGCTGATTGCCAACTTATGATCTTCAGGCAGTCAATGACCTTTGCCTGCACAAGATGGGGGGAAGTCTCTATCAAAGGATTGAAAAGGAGTGTGAAGCCTACATCTCTGCTGCCCTACAATCTTTGGTTGGCCAAAGTGAAGATCTCGTGGTCTTCTTATCACTTGTTCAGAAACGTTGGCAAGATTTTTGCGACCAGATGTTGATGATTCGTGGTATAGCATTATATCTTGATAGAACATATGTGAAGCAAACGCCAAATGTGCGCTCATTGTGGGACATGGGCTTGCAGCTTTTCCACAAACATCTTTCTCTTGCTTCAGAAGTGGAGCACAAAACCGTATTCGGTCTTTTAAAAATGATTGATAGTGAAAGGTAGTGTACAGATAATCAGTGCCTGAAATTTATATATGCAGAATCTATTTAATACAACTTAGGTTTATAACTCTATGTCTGTCATCACGTACTTGAATGATTGAATGCCATGGAGAATTGTCAATTGTTTTCAGAAGTGCCTCTTTTTATCTCAGCCTCTTAAGTCTTTACTACTTAAGGAATGCAGTACGTAACTTATGGGGTGCTTGGTAAATTAGTAAGGAATGGTATGAAAGTTGGTGTTGATAGCATGGAGGATTAGGTTTCACACCTCCCATTTGAGAGAGGTATGACTACGTCAAAGGGTGGAATCAAAGCTAATATGGGGGAATTGTTCTCCTATAACAAACACAATTTTGATTCTTTTCTCGTTCCTCACTCACTATTCCCCTCCACATACTGTCCTCTTGGTTAACGGAACATAAGGTTTTCTCACATTCCAATATTGATATTTTTGTTTGTTCGCGTAGACTAGGTGAAGCGGTAGATAGAACTCTCCTTAATCATCTTCTGAAGATGTTCACTGCTTTGGGGATCTACCTTGAAAGCTTTGAGAAGCCATTCCTTGAAGGCACGTCTGAATTCTATGCAGCTGAGGGTGCAAAATATATGCAACAGGCAGATGTTCCAGATTATTTAAAGCATGTTGAGGTGCGGATTCATGCTGCATTATTCCTTTAGCTACTTTTTCATTATAATATTGATCTTATTTGCATAAATTTTCACATTTGCATCCTTAAGTGATGTTTGTTTTGGTTTTAAGTGGTTTTTAAAAACTGGTTTTGAAATCCAAAGGTTTCTGAAATTTTGATAAATACTCCCTCCGTCCGCTAAATTTTTGCACCATTGTGTTTGCACGAGTTTTAAGAAAAAGTAGATAAAGTAAAGGTATTGTGAGTGTATTGCGGGGTTTACTTATGAATAAAATAATTGGTTATGAGAGTGATAATAAAGGTGATGGTTTCCATAAAAGGAAAATACATATTTTTTGTGGATGGACGAAAAAGGAAATAGTGCATAAATTTAATGGACGGAGGGAGTAGTAAGATCCGTGTTTATTTTGAGATTTTTGAGTAGATTGAGATTTAATTTTATGTCAAATTAGTTTGCAAGAGTGAATGATGTTATATTATTATATTGTTGTTGGCTCTGATTGGATGATGGGGATTATGATTTATATATATACTCCCTCCAGTTTAAAACGTATGTCATTTTAAATTACTGCATACCTATAAAGAAAATCATTGACTTCCTACCATACCCTTAATTAAATGCTTTGAAATTCTTAACCAGACCTTGAAAGCTTTTACAAGTATTTTTAATTACCCTATGGGTAAATTAGGAAGAAACATAATTAATTGATATTGGAAAGTTCAAAGTGTCATTTAAATTGCAAATTGAATGAATAATCAAAACGTTATTTAAATAGAATGGGAGGTAGTTTTAAAGTGTAAGGAAGAGGATTTTGATTGTATTACAAGGTGTGATAGTAGGTTTATAGGTGTTGTACTGGTGTTTTTATATAAAACTTGATTTCAAGATCCTGAAGTAGAACCAGACTTTTAAAACCAGCATTAATTTGGTTCTTTAGTGTTTCTACTCACAACCTTCAGACACTCACTATGCTGTCTATCCTTTTCCAGATGAGGTTGCAAGAAGAAAATGAAAGATGCTTACTCTATCTGGATGCAAGTACAAGAAAGCCACTTGTAGCTACTGCAGAAACACAACTACTTGAGCGTCATATATCTGCCATTCTGGATAAGGTTGCTGTACTTATATGAACTATACATTTCTACAGTTAATCACTCTCTCTCAGTGTGCTTGCTCATGATTGTTGTGGTGATCTTGCTCTTCTTGTGAAGGGTTTTATGATGCTTATGGATGGTAAACGTATTGAAGACCTCCAGAGAATGTATATGCTCTTCTCCAGGGTCAATGCCCTTGAATCATTGAGGCAATCACTAAATCAGTACATCCGAAGAACTGGCCAGAGTATTGTCATGGACGAAGAAAAGGACAAAGAGATGGTGTCCAGCTTATTGGAATTTAAGGCAAATCTCGATAGAATATGGGAAGAAAGCTTTTATAAAAATGAAACATTTAGCAATACCATTAAGGATGCATTTGAGCATCTCATTAATATTCGCCAGGTACTGCACTCATCCTCAATTCTATTCATTACATGTCCATATTTGAGCTTGGGTAATGTGTACATATGTGGTGAAAAGTTAGAATCTAATGGAAGATAGATTAGTATTTTGACTGACCACTTCACCCAACAGATTGGTAGTTAATGAAATGTTTTACCATCAACTCTTCTATGGATATTAATTATCGGTGAAGTTTAGGGTTAGATGAATGAGGAGGAAAATGTTAAAAAAATTTGCAGTTTCCAACAATATGGGAAAAGAACTCAATGACAAGAATTGTGGTTTAAATCTGTAGTCATTGCTGTTGATTTGTATTTTTCCGTGTTGAATCTTAAAATAAATTGATAAAATTTCCTGGTTAAATAGCCATATGAGGGGTACAGATCCATCTGAGATAGGTAATTAGAGTTGTGCATGGGACTTGGAGATTATGTATCAAAACCATAACCGGAAAAGGTTTCGGACTAAATATATTCATTTACCATTAGTCTTTGCACGAACCAAACCATCCCGTTTTGTTTTTCTTGATTTTGTATTTTCATTTTATTTCCACTTCTTGCATTACAATAGGTACATAATTTTTATTAAAATTTAATATTTTTTTAATATATGACACGAAAAGTATTTTAAATCCAGTATTGAATATACTTTATAGAGTACAAAAAATAATTTAAGAAATTTATCTTTTACCTTCAAATAGATTTAAATTCTTTAAAGCTGATAATTTTAAACACAATGAAATACTCAATTTTTTCTTATTTAGTTTCTAGTCAGTTTTTCAGTAATTGGTTTGGTGGATTGAAAGCACATATGATATGCTATTTTTGTTTGATTTAAAATTCTTTTATTTAGAGAAGGAAAAGAATCCAATTGTTTGAACCCAACCGGACACAACTTAACCGTTCCATTAGACCTAAATTCCCATCTTGAAAATCTCCATTCCGAACTGTCCAGATTTTTTCAGATCATTTCTGGAGATTAATCTGAAAAAATCCTAAAAGTCGGTATGGTTCTGAAGAATTTCTTATCTGTGAACCACCCCGGACTATGCACACCTCTAGTTTAATTAATTCTTGGTGCATTTTTGGTCATTTGGTTGGAATTTGAATTTTCTTAGTCCAGAGAATGACAGCATTTCAATTTTGCATCATTCAGGATATTGATAATAATACTATTTCATTTTCAGAACCGACCTGCTGAGCTAATAGCCAAGTTTGTCGATGAAAAGCTTCGTTCCGGAAACAAGGGTACATCAGAAGAGGAATTGGAGGGCACACTTGATAAAGTTTTGGTCTTGTTCAGATATATACAGGTATACTACATGTTAGTGAGCTTTTAATGATGGTTGTTATTCTGTTAGTATGCATATATCTAGCCAATAGTCATTGTGTTGCTAAATTTATGTCTCACTCCTCAATTAGGGGAAGGATGTCTTTGAAGCATTCTACAAGAAAGATCTTGCTAAGAGGCTCTTGTTGGGTAAAAGTGCATCTATTGATGCAGAGAAGTCAATGATCACAAAGGTAAACCTTTTTTTTTTTTCCGGGTAGTTCATCAATTTCCAGTTTCCCTTGAGTTTTTATAGAAATGCAACTGAAAATGCTGTGATTTTTTATTGCAGTTGAAAACAGAGTGTGGCAGTCAATTTACTAACAAACTCGAAGGAATGTTCAAGGTGTGCATCAATTCTTGGGGTTAAAAGCCTGAGACACTTTTATATATATTCTTATGGTTAAAAATCTTTGGAAACTCAATTTCCTGATTTTACACGGGCTTCCTGACCTCAAAAGTTCCAGGTTACTGAATTTTTTATCAAACTGAATATCATCTCTTACAGCACTCATATTGGCATGATTGTAGTTTCTAGGCTAGCTCCTGACAAAGAATCAGTTTCGGATAAACTTTAGCACACTTGGAGAATATGTTGGATACTAAAAACAGGATTTAGTTAAGCTTGCTCCAACTATTGTTACATTAAACATCATATTTATTATAGTTCTTGTGATATCCCATATCGGACGGGGAAAAATGTTTGAATAGTGGTATATATGTGGGTTTAATGGACTCCTCTAGGAACTAGGGTTAACCAGTTTTGCAAAGTGAGGACGATCTCAAAGTAGTTGCTAGTAAAGCCTGCTGTACCCCCCATTCCCCACCTGAAGGACCTGGTCATTGTAGATCTTCAGTTAGATTAAAAAATATGACAAATCATGAATTAAATATGAGATGCTATATTATAAATATCTGAAGAAAAATTTGTTGCACCCTGTCCTGTCATTTTATATAAAAAAAAAGTGTCTTTCAATATACTGAAATAACTGTTGGACTCTTTTGGTTCCTAAACAAACTAATCCTAATTTAGAAATTTGACTTTGAACTACCCTCAGAAATTATAGCAAACTAAGATCAGAAAAGTTGGAGTTCCTTCTAAATCAAGAACATGATTTTACCGATCACCAGATGGGAGATCTTTGCTCGATCTAAATTACTCTTTAACCTGCTCAGTCCACTTTAAGATTTATTAGTTTCATTAAATTGAATTCTGAATATGTTGGAAAATAATCCAAAAAAAAAAAAAAAGAGTAAAATGTAAAACCCATCAGAGTTCCTTTTTGTAAAGTGAAGTAAGATTAAACCAATGTATTCATGATATGATAATCACAATACAGGACATTGAACTGTCAAAAGAGATCAATGAATCGTTCAAGCAATCATCCCAAGCTCGAACGAAGCTCCCATCTGGAATTGAGATGAGTGTCCATGTCTTAACCACTGGGTAAGTTGCTTATTTATTTACTTGTGTATTTTTCTCAATCTTATACAATTCCGCGTATTCGGTTGACTACCTGCAGATATTGGCCAACCTATCCTCCCATGGATGTTCGGTTGCCCCATGAACTCAATGTGTATCAGGTTTGACACAGACTGCACATGTTTGCAAAATAAGTTTGATGCAGAGCATAATCTCCCCTCTTTTTAATATATTTTTTTTTTTTGTAAATTAAATTTCTCTCCAGGATATATTTAAGGAGTTCTACTTAAGCAAGTATAGTGGGAGGCGATTAATGTGGCAAAACTCATTAGGTCATTGTGTTCTGAAAGCAGAATTTCCCAACGGCAAAAAGGACCTGGCAGTTTCTTTATTTCAGGTTGGTGTCTCGTAAGATTAGTAAGCTTCATATGTTTCTCTTTTTTTACATTTGGTATTTTGTTTGGAACTGGGCTTAACATATTATTGCATGTGTGAATCAAGACTGTTGTGTTGATGCTGTTCAATGATGCACAAAAGCTTAGCTTTCAAGATGTGAAGGAATCGACTGG
Organism: Prunella vulgaris; assembly: GCA_026898435.1. Classification (NCBI taxonomy): domain Eukaryota; kingdom Viridiplantae; phylum Streptophyta; class Magnoliopsida; order Lamiales; family Lamiaceae; genus Prunella; species Prunella vulgaris. Next base: position 955,459 of record JAPKLY010000072.1, on the reverse strand, counting down.
TATTGAAGATAAAGAGCTGAGGAGGACTTTGCAGTCCCTTGCGTGTGGAAAGTTTCGTGTTCTTCAGAAAGTGAGTACTCCTTGCTAGGGGGGACAATTTTCCTATTTCCTTGATTGTTTTATTGTATTCTCTTTATAATAAAATTTCCATTGCAGATGCCTAAAGGCAGAGATGTGGAAGATGATGATACCTTTTTCTTTAATGATCAATTTACTGCTCCTCTATATCGTATAAAGGTAGGATTTGTTTTCTCAATGACGAAATGATCTTGAGTTGGTTTTATATAAAACAGTTTTACTATACAACTGGTTCGCAACTATTATTTTATAAGACAACTTATACTTGTGAATGAAACCATTAAAACTGACAAACTAATACATTTTAATAAAACAGCTAACACTGTTTAAAAATACACATGAAATACAAACCCGTTGTACAATGAAACTGATTTACATAAGACTTTGCCGAGGATGTTTTACATAAATGAATTTGATGTAGCAAATTTCACAAATGTGGTGAGAACACAGGTAATCTCTTGATTGCCAATAATGATCTTAGTAGATTAATTAATTGGTACTAAATGGGGGACCTACACTATGAGCAGGTAAATTCTATTCAGATGAAAGAAACAGTTGAGGAGAATACCAGCACTACGGAGAGGGTATTCCAAGACCGTCAATATCAGGTGCCCTTCACTACTAAAGTTATTTCTAATAGTTGTCTTTCTC
>JAPKLY010000072.1:931157-954720 GCA_026898435.1 Prunella vulgaris | reverse complement strand
TCAGGTGCCCTTCACTACTAAAGTTATTTCTAATAGTTGTCTTTCTCTTTCAATATATTCAGAGATTATTGCTTTAGCATTTCTTTTGATTATTTGGTCTTTTTAGGCCTATTCTCTTGTTTTACTTGAGCCAGCAGGACATGGCTCTTTTCGTTTTTCTTCTTTTATAACATAACGCCAATTTAGTTTTCTACTTATTTTACGAGGGTTGTCATTATCGGTTTGATATCTTTTGTTGCTATACTATTCATTCAGGTTGATGCCGCTATTGTTCGTATAATGAAGACAAGAAAAGTGCTGAGTCACACTCTATTGATTACTGAACTCTTTCAGCAGGTAATGAAATTTCTCATCCCTCTGTCATCTGTTTGTATTTGTATGTTGATTTTATTTAAAGTCGGGGAAAATTATCTGTAATTTTTGCTATTGATGGTTTTTGAAATTCACAATTCAAACTCTTATTTAATAAAATATAGTTCGGATGGCTAAAATGTCAAAAAATATGGTAGTTTGGCTTGTATACTTTAAGAAAAAATTTAGCGTTTTGAAATTACCCCTATTCGGGCATCGGTCTTACGATTGATAATAGTCCTGTAAGTCTGTAACTCTCAATTTTTCAATATTTGGTCCAGTAACTACGGCTATGAGTTGAGACATCCGGTTGACCAAACAAACTGCCACATCAGCGTCAACCGGATAGTTCATCTCCTGCCGTCGGTTAACGCATCAAAACGTAAAAAATTAAAAGTTACAGGACTATTCTCAATCCGGGAAAGTCGAAGAACTGTGGACAAAATGAGGATAACTTGTAGGATTCAAAATAACTTCTTTTCCCTAAATTTTGTTCCCCTTGATTAAAAACAAATCACTTACTATTGTGGATGATTATCTATAATAGCAGATCTGAGTGTGTACTTTTTTGGATAATACAGCTCAAGTTTCCAATAAAACCAGCAGACTTGAAGAAACGGATAGAGAGCCTGATCGACAGAGAGTACTTGGAACGAGACAAGAGTAACTCCCAAATATACAACTACCTTGCATGAATACAAGGTATACCATTTTCCCTTGTAAATGACATTGGAAAATCGGGTGGCCTTTGTCGAGGAGGGGCCGAGGGAAGTAAGTTTATGAATCAGAAAACTGTGTACAGGAAACTCATAGCTGTTATATTTTTGTTGTGATGCTCTGTGTAAGTATATTTCCTTGAGTTATTCCCCCCATATTCTGCCCCTACCTAAGGACTGTGTCACTTTTATAATAGATCAAGATTTATTTTTAGTTTTTCCTATTTGTGGGCTCATTCTGTTATATTTCAGTTTGCTCCTTTGCTGGATGGATCATTGGTTTGATCTTTTTTATAATGCTTTTGGTAGCCTTCTGAACATACAAGTGTTTAAAACCGTGCATTTTTTTGGTGTTTATATGAGATAACCCTTTGACAAAAATTTATGTGAGTTGTAATTCTAGTGAATTCGATTTTTCAATTATCACTGTCGTGTGTATGTAATAGTGATGAATTGAAAAATTGAGTTTATGTAAAATTGGATTCATTGAGATCTCTTTAAATATGTCAATACGATTGTGCTCAATTCTTTTAAATCCTTGTGCAATAATTTGGGTTCTGTTTTAAACTGTATTGTGCGTGATATTTTTGTGATATTCTATTTTCTAATGTATAGCAAATTCTAAAATTGAAGGGGTTACTCATTCTCTTATGAAATTAAATAATACTTTATAGTATTACAATAATTTGTAATTAATATATTTAAATATATCAATTTGTTAATAATAATGTATATGTAAAATAATTAATATCGTTTTGAGTTGAAAAATGAAAATTAGTTTACAAGAAATTAACCCACATGTGGTGAAAATAAATATTTATGTCCATCAGAAGACATGATAAATTGATTAATTCCTCAAAAAGGGCGGCTTACATATTGGTTCAAAAAAGTGACTATATTTATAAATTAGTTCACAATATTTGTACAGAATTATAATTTTTTCCTGCATAGAAGTGTATATTTTTCTACACAGAACCAATTTATAATTTTTATCAATTTTGTGAATTATTTTGTGATTTTCCTCAAAAAATAGTAACAGAAAAAGGAAGCGACAATATGAGTTAAAACAACTATTTTTGAGTTTTGAGTGTACTAGTTGCACTTTATATCAGTTGCATGAATAATTACATTTTTGTTACATTATAAATTTTTGAGTAAGTATTTTGTGCACCAGTTACACCGTACAACTCAAGTGTATTTTAAAAAAATTACATCGTTTATTACTGAAAAATTATACAAATTATTACTGAAAAGTTACACTATGAAAGATACACTTTTCAGTAGTATTTTATGTAACTTTTTAAAAATAAACTTGAATTGCACGTTGCAGTTGGTGCATACAAAACTAATCCTAAATTTTTTATTCTTTTTGATGTCTCAATAAATTTCACATTTTTATAAAAACTAAAAATAACACTTCATATATTAACATATAAATATTTATTCTAAGCAACTATCCTTTCTTTTTGTAACTCTTCATTATTTTACACAAAAAACCACCATATGGTGCATCACATGTTAATAAATAAATATATATTTTAAATAGAATAATAAAAAATTTATAATGTGATGAAGAGAGTCCTGTTTAATGAAAACAGTTAACATTGTATAATCAAAACAACTATTCTGATCAATTAATACTCTCCTTATTCTAGGATTTTCTGCATATTTAATTTTTTTTAAAAACCACTTTTTGAATAAAACATTGTCATATGCATAAATATGTGTACGTTGTTATGAGTGTGCAATAAATTAATATTTTTTTAATAGTGCAAATAATAAAATAAATGTGTGAATAATAACAAGAAAAAAACATAATCTAAGAATATAAATAATATTATTTACAAATGCAAGATTGGCCGATTAATACGACCCAACTTTCAATTGCTCAAATTAATAATATATAAATCATTATTTCCTTTACTTTTAACCTTATGCTCTTTGTACCTAATCTTTAAACTTTTGGCTTCATTAAATAAAGACACAAAATAAACACAAATAAAAAAGTATACTGGACAATAAAATAGATTTTTAAAGTGCATGGGATGGGAGTGAAGACTCCATAAATTAATTTAAAATCTTAATTTGGCATATTATGAAAGACAATTAAATTAATTTTTTATTTTTATTTTAATATTTTTGTATAAAGTCTCCAATCTATGACATATGTATGAACTAATTTAATTTGTCTTTTTTCAACACTTTTCATTTTCCAAAAAAGAGTGTGAAAATGTTTACAAAAGTAGTAGGCCATCTTCAAAATCACCATGTATAGGGCCGACATCGTTAATAACGCGTGCAATTGAATAATTTATAATGAAAAAAGTATAAGAAAAGACATTTTTTTTTTAAAAAAAAAGGGAAAATAAATGTACAAAAATTTACCAAAATAAGATTTAGGGTGAAGGTGCAAATATTATAAAATTTACAAGCTTGTTTCTATTTGTAAATATATAAATGGTTTTTCTATGTAATTGTCCCATTTATAATTATATGGAATAATTTCAAGTTGGTACATTTTTAAAGCAATGTTTATAAATTGGTATAGAATTTTTACATAGTAAACAATGATGGAGTTCAATTTTTGCCTATTATACCAATTTGAAAATATTTTTTTAAAATATAACATTTCGTAACTGCCCCTACTTATATCTACTTACAAACGTTATTTTTAGTTTAAATTAAGTAATTATAACATTTAATTACTTCCTCCGTCCCATGGGTGCTTTCACCTTTGAGATTGCACATTTTTTAAGAAAAGTAAAATGATGTGTAAAGTTATATTATTAAAATAATAAAACTAGTTGGATTGAATGTAAAAATAATGATATTTTGTGCAGATATATGAATATTGTGAGGATAGAATTAAAGTAATAATTTCTATTTATAGGGTGTGAAACTAATTATGGGATGGACAAAAAAAAGAAAGTGTAAAGATAATTGTGGGACGGACGAAAAAAAATATGGAGTATTATTTTTTTTTTTTGATAAAAACAGCCTCACCAATTTAATAAAAATAATAATTATTCAAAATATATTTAAATTATATACGTTATACACGTTGCGTAAATAGTTAATCAATTATGTTATGTGTGGGGGCCATAAGTTATAATTTCAATAAAGAGGGCCCAAAATTAATGTGAATTATTAAATTGCACCATTCCATTGCTTTCTATATTTTCTTCACTGTCAAATTGGACTGATGTGATACAAAAATAAAAAAAAAGAATAGAATAGAATAGAATATTTTATTATTTAAATTTCTTTTTGAGTTTTATTAGACAAGCAAATTCAAGTTTGTGCGACTCTGAAGTCGACAGAATTTGATCACAGCTGCATAGGACAGGACAAAAATAATACTATATTCATAATAATTTTAAGTACCAAAGTTAATATAAACTAATATACATCAATTCTAAAAAATCAGGTAGATTATCTCAGCTGACCACCGGGAACATCATCCAAGATTTCCAATTCCAATATATGGGGGCTTCTACAAAATCATTCATCCGATCATCAAGACGGGCATTGATCAACATGAAGGAAGAAAGGCGCATCAAGATGATGCGAAGTTGCTCCACTATCAACTTAGGGTATGTTTGGTTTAGGGGACTAAATAGTCAATCTCCCAAAACCAAACATACCCTTAGGGTATATTTGGTTTAAAGAATAAAATTATCCATCCGCCCAAAACATGCATGTTTTCAACGGATAGATAAATTTATCCTTCGAATCAAACAACTCTTCAATGATAGTTCCAACTTCCAATATAACAGAATACCAGATACCAAACACAGAATAATCGTAATCTTTTCCGGGGTCGGGGTCGAGCTTCTCAGCCTATCGACACAGCACAACCATAGACCATCTATGATCTAACCAGTTAACCAATGCGGAGGAAAGACGGAGGCAATGCCACAGCTAACAAGAAACGATTTTATCATTGTACGAGTGGTTTGTTTCGTCGTAAGATTTAGATACTAAGTAACAGCTTCGATATCAACAAAAACAAAAGGAATCACTAGTTGAGAAATAGATGTATTCATATTCAAGTTCAAAACCTTTACATATGTGTATATATATATATATATTCATAAACCAAAAGCAATCCATACAAAATAATCTCACTAACTTGGAGAACTCTCAAGCCTAATTTTGCAACACCAACAACAAGCTCAAAAGACAGAGAAAGAAACGGACAACCTGGTTCTAAGCGAACAGAACATGTGCACTTGACGGGGTTAAGTCAAAGAGCGTTCCAGGCGCATCAACAGTTTTCCATTGAACTGAAAATCGAGGTTTCTTTTCACTGTCAAGCTTTGTGATATGTCCCACAGCCACGTGAAGATTCCGTCCAACCACATAGATGTTACATCCCCAGCAATTAACACGGAACGGTTTGCATATCTGCTCTGGCAACGGGGCCCCTTCCACAACGTCCCAAGAATCATCCCCAGAGTCATAAACCTTCACCTTCGTTCTTTCATGCTCAGTAACTACGAACAAACGGCCATATATCACGACACTTGAACCTGTCCACCCTTCTCGTAATCCTGAAGCCATATTCTCCCAATTATCGGTTAAGGGGTCGTAAATTTGCCCTCTAGGTACCACATAGAAAGGCCAAAACCACCCTTCAGTCACTAGAAGCTTCCCGTTAAGAACTGCAGTGTCGTATGAAGCCATGCTCGTTCTCATGCTAGAAATGGGCCGCCACGTCCCGTTTTTGGGATCGAATGCTTCAGCCGAATCAAGCTCGAATAGGTCAGAGCTATTACCTCCGGCAACATATATCATCCCATCAACTACCCCACTTGCAAAAAACGACCTCGCGGTGATCATCTTTTTCATTACTGTCCAACGATTTCTACGAGCTTCGTACTTCAATACTAAGTTAAGCGGACAGTCAACGTCGGATATCACACCTCCGCACACAAAGAGAGTGCCCTCATGAGGAATGGACACACACCGGAAACCCTGAGGGCACACTTTGTCCTTACACGGCATAGCAGGAATCGAGTGCCATGACAAATGGTTCAGGTCTAGAACCTTCCACTCGATTTTCCCGGTGCATTTGTGATAAGCAAAGACAAACAGCCAAGGATCATGAAAACCAAGGTCCTTTCTTAGGGTAAAGAAATGCTCCTTGCTACCAAATAACGAAAACCAGCGTTTTGAGACGGCCTTGCAGGCAGAGTGTTTATCAACTGGGACACGGAGAAGACAAAGCAGAGCAACATCATCGGGCAGCCCCGGAATCAAGGGCTCTCCATTAACCGATAACTCAAATTCTAGAGCAGGATCTAGCAATGTGGAGGTGATTGAAGCTAACCTAAACTTAGGGGAAAGGGCCATTTGGGAATCCCCTAATTTATGGACCGGAGCTTGGTGGGACGAAACTCGGACCCTTTGCATCTTTCTAAACACACTATACCAAACTTAATTCACAGCCAAACAATCCCTTCTTCCAACTAATGTTTATCTTCAAACCAAATTCACCACCATATAACATCAACAATAACATTAAAGTAAAGATCAAACTCCTCTAATTCCTTACAAGAAGCTCTCTAAGGCCTCACACACTTCAATCTTTGAGAAATTGAATACAACCAATGAGCCACTTTGCAATTCAACTCATTTTCTTCCTGAAAATTTCAGCCACAGCTTTATACCTACTTTAGAAAAGTACAACTTTTCAGCATCCAACAGCCACAAAAAAGTCCTGATGAAAACTGAAAAAGAAAAGCAAGAAACACCATAAACACAGGGTCTCACAGAAAGCTCAGCTGATCAAAATCAAGATTCACAATAACAACCTCAAAATCCTCAACAATCTGAAAAACCCACTTCGAAATTATTATCAAGAACTCAATAATCAACATTACAATAGCTCAACATTCAAGAAAAACCCAAGCCGCAAAAGATTCAGATGCCAAAACGCGACCACAGCAGAAAGTAAAGAGCAAAAAAGGAACTCTTTTTTAGGGCAAAGCAAAGTATACAATTAGAAATTTAATAAACCAAGAAGATAAAATCAAACTCACAGATTGAGCGACGAACGGTTTGATTAAAATAGGGGGCCTCCCAGATTTTGCGCAAACCAAAGATTTTGGCAGGAATTTTTCTTTTTTTCTTTTTAAACTGTTTATGTGGTGGGGGGGGGGGGGGGGGCGGTGTGGATTTAGCTGGAAAACTGTATGGCTTTTATCACGGTAGAGTGTCATCAAAGCGATGGCATATCTTCATATCATTAGTGGAAGATCAAAGGGTCCAGCTCCAGAAAATTATACTATGCGCCAAACATATCTTTATCAGCACAATCCGACGCGATACTTAGGCGCGTGATTAGTAGTTCTTTGTAGCCTTGTGATTTGGGATGATATAGACGTGTGCAAGTACGGATAAAATATGGATGATGATGATGATGATGATAATAATAATAATAATAATAATAAATAGTTTGTATTTGGATAAAATTAAATTTATGATGATATAAATGTATGGAAGTACGGATAATATTATGGATGGTAAAATAATACTCTATCCGCCCCTTTATAAGTCGCTCATAGCTTTTGGGCATGAGTATTAAGAAGTGTATAAAAAAATTAATATAGTATAGGTGATGTGATGGGAAAAAGTGAAAAAGTATTGAAAACAATAATAAAAAAGTGAATAGTAATTTACAAATAGGTAAAAAAAACAAATGAGTAGCATATAGTGGGACAAACGAAAATGACAAAATGAGCAACTTATAGTGGGACGGAGGGAACAATTAGTTTGTATTTGGATAAAATTAAACATATGGAAGTACGGATGATATTGTTTCAAATTTTTCAATGATAATGAGAATGAAAATTTAATTCCTCTTTTATCTTTACATATGTTGAATGAGAATTTGTATTCATGGTGATTATATCATTAGTGTTGTGCCCCAATTTTGAAATAAGTTGACAAAAAAAAGAGTTGTTGATTGTGGTACGAGAGATTGATTGGGGAAGATGATTATAGAATGAGATGAGGGTAATGATTACTTATTTAGGAGGAATATTAATGTTGTATATCTCATTTGTTCTCATTACCTACTATAATTAATAATTACTATATATTTATCCTCATTCTCATTACCATTGAATTTTTTTATACAAAGCTCCCCTTAGTTTGTATTTGGATAAAATTAAACATATGGAAGTACGGATAACATTATGGATGGTAATAATAATAATTAGTTTGTATTTGGATAAAATTAAATTTCAGATGATACGTATAGAAGTACGGATAATAATATGGATGGTAATAATAATAATTAGTTTGTATTTGGATAAAATTAAATTTCTGATGATATACGGATAATATTATGGATGATGATTACAATTATGTTGTATTTGGATAAAATTATTTGGAATTAATGAAATTTAAATGTAAATAGATTTAAGAATTTATCAATTTTAAATAATGTAATTTTATTAAGTATTTAAATTTTTTAAATTTAAATTAGAATTAAAATTAAGTATTTGACATTCATCAATTTGAATATTTTATCTGAATAGAACAAAAAGAGTAAATTAGACTGTGAATTTAATTTGACATATAATCAATTTCAAATTGATTTAAATTTAAATTTTTTGAACATTACTTGATTAGGGATGATGATGGATAAGATAAAAATGAAAAAGGATGGCTTAGGATAATCATATGAACAGTAGAGTAATGTTTGATTAAGGATGTAGAAGTTGAATTGGATGAAACTTTATGTTAAATTAATATAATATTATATTATTTTTGGTTAGTGTGTTAATGATTGTAATAGTAAATGATGTACTATTTTATTATTAATAATTATAGGAATAATGATAAAAGTAGGAGAAAATATGTGGATGAGAGTGAATGTGTGGGTAAAATAAAAGTAAGAGAGATAATAAATTCTTGTATGAAATTTGATGATGTGATTGTATTAAATTTTATGAAAATAGGAATATAAGTAAATAATGGATAATGAGTATTTGGATGATAGATGGAATGCGCCTATCCAAAATCGGATGAGATGAAAAATGGATCATACTCATTCGGGTTGACCTCATCCTTAATAAAAAATGTCAAAAAAAAAAAAACTTATCCATTTTATATTATTGTTTCATTTTATGCTACTCCATCCGTCTCGATATAAGTCATTCGTTGCTTTTGAGTACACGAATTAAGATAAAAGCGAAAAAATATAAGTGATGTGATGAAAAAAGTGAAAAAATATAAGTGATGTGATTGAAAAAATAATAATAAACAAATGAATACTAGTTTCAAAAAATATAAAAAACAAATAAAAAAACATATAGTGAAACAGACGAAAATAACAAAATGAGTAACATATAGTGTAGGAATTTTTTTTCCCTCAACACAACAAGTGTACTAATGCCATAATAAATCTGTGAACTAGATAGAATTATATATATATATATTGATATATTTTTTTAAATGACTTATCATTTCTTTTTAAAAAATATGACTTCCTTTATCCCAAAACAACTTTCACATTTGTCTTATTTAAACGTCTCAACTCTATTTTCTCACTTCTAAAAATGAAATTATTTACACTCACAAAAGTCAATAAAATACATTTTTTCTTATTTTATTATTTAACTTTACATTTACATATTCATTTTTTCTTAATTTACGTGCCCAGAACAACTATGAAAGTAGTCATGGGCTATTTGATTATTCCTTATCAATTTTTATTTAGTTTGGTCGATCTCATATTATATGACGATCTCACACAAATTCTTTTATTATAATTATTATATTAAAATTACAACTATTATAAGCATTCTCTTGATTCAATCCTCATGACAAAATCAACATTTTTTTTTCTTTTTAATTCTAGCAAGACACTAAGTTAAATAATCACTTTTTGAGATAAAAATCCATTTAATATATTTTAAAGTCAAAGTGGAGAAACATACTTTTATTCACATTCCAATTAAATAATTTAAAACTAGTGGCTCTCCTTGGTTGTTACTGTGTGGTTCTTTATCCTTAATACTTTCTCTATCTCGGAATTAGCTTCATAAATTAGTAGATACATATATTAAGAAAAAAGAACTTTATTAAATTGGTGGATACATATATTAAAAAAAATATTTTATTAAAATTTTGAATCAATAAATAAAAAATATTTTGAAATAAAATAAATATATTAAGAATGTTTTATTTTGTTTTTAGATGTAAAACATCTAAAAAATATAAAATTTATTGTGGAATAAAAAGAATAATACTTTTCTCCTCGCAACAATTTCTTCTTTGTTGATAGTTATTGGACATAGGAGAGTAATAAAATAAAGATTAATAATGTACAAGTAAATGAATACTCCAGCAACCATGTGAGTTAGCTCACCTAGTCACCGGGCTCTTCACTTGAGTGAGTGACTCGAGTTCGATTCCCTTGGAAACAAATAGGAGGAAGATATAAGGTTGACTTGGAGATATGAGTGTATGAAGACTTGATGAATTAACTTCTAACCACTAACAATTAACATTTACCGATAAAAAAAAAAGAATACTCCAGCAATTTGATATTAAATGATAATTATGACATAATTTTCGAATTTTTTTAAGATCTTAATACATCCCCATCGAAGAATTGCTATTTAGATTCTAACATCGAGGTTATAGAAGTCAGAAATCGGATGTTTTTTAACCGCCTAGCGCTTAGATCGCCTAATCGTCGCTTAACTTTTTTTTAAATAGATAAAAGTACAAATTTAAGACTGTCTAGGACTGCCTAGAATTGCTGATTTGCAGAAATCAGGTTGGCAAGTGGTCGTTTAGCCTGATTTCTGCATCACTGCTAAATATATGTGCATATATTTATTATTATGGTATGTTTTTAGATCAATATTCTTTTGAAAAAAATAAAATAAAAATGGAAACGTGTCGACATGATGAATAGAGGTTAGATAGTGTAGACCACAAAAATTTGATTGGAAAATACACTTTGCCATTAAATTTTGATAGTTAGGAGCCCAATATATTCCATGGAAATTTAAGCCTCAATGAAGTATATCATTAGGAAAATAAATAAATAAATAAAAATTTCAAATCCCTTTGGCTCTTGTTAGTTTGGAATCTTAGATGAAATACAATAATTTGACAAATTTCTGTTAAATAATTTGACTCAGTTAAATAGACAATTATGTTTGGAAGTAATTTTACACCAAAATAGTAGCCAATATCTTTTGTTTTATTTTAAATATAGTAAGGTGGGCCCGTTCTCTTTCCTTGTGACAAATTTCTTGACTACCAAATTCCCGTGGATTGTCCGCTGACACCCAAGAGTGCAAATGACGTTTGACGGCCTTCGGATTTTCGAATCCACTAAGCGTCTAGATCACTTAATCGACACTAAACTTTTATTTTCTCTATTTATGTCAAAACTTTTCTACTATTATATTAATAAAAATGCATATTATAGGATACGTTATAAATTTAAAACATAATTAATAATCAAATATATCTCCTGCTAAATGCAACAATTCAAAAACTATCACAATAACATGTTCAATTTCTACATTAAATGCAAAAATAGCAAAATACATAGTACAAATAATTTAACATCAAGCTAAGTGATTTGATCAATGAGAACTTCAAAAAATAAAGTTTGATAATCTCCATTCACACGGTCTTCATCGTCAAACTCAAACTCAACATTAATATTAATTTGTCACGTGACTACTTTGTACTCCCTCCATCTCAGTTTTATTTTCTCATGTCACTTTTCACTTCCTACATATATCTCTAAATTACCCACATTTCACTAATAATTAGACCGATTCACTTAAATTAATCAATACTATTTTATAAGAAAATATTTTATTTATTTAAATGCTATAAATCAATTCAATTTAAAAATAGTGAAAAATTAAAAAGTAAAAATAGATAAGGTCAGACCAATTCTGACTTTGCATCAATAAATCCAAAGTTATGCCAAGTCTAGCCTACTAATTATGCCAGACCTTATTAATAGTCTCGATCTAGCCTTTTATTAAATTAGATTTGAATGAAAGTCTATTAAAATTTATCTCGCATTATTTAATTTTATTTACGAGTTACTTTTTATTGTATAAAAATAGTTCATAATAAGTTTATCATGAATCAGTTTTAAAGTATTAAATATATAAGGATTAATATCAATTTACAACCCGTACTATACTACATTATTCAATTTACAACATATATTATTTTTTCAATCAAATTGCAACCCGTACCATATAAAATGACCGATTGATACCTCAATTCAATTTTTTAATTTTTTTCTGGCCAGAGTATTTCTTTTAAGGTTATATTTGTCAATTGCTAATTATTTATTTTTATTGACCCAATTTTTTTAATTTTGATTAAAAAAACCCTAATTCACAACCACTATCTCTAATTTCTACCGAGAGGAAGGAATAAAAAATGCAAAAAAATTCAATTGGAGAGACAATCTGAGAAGAATTGAGGGGACGACGGCAAAATCATCCAGGGTCTTTGAATCGTATTTTAAAATCGCCAACCCATACACAATTCTTCTTTTAAAATCGCTCAAGAGATACTCTAAATCACAATGGAATTATGAAGGAAAAAAACACTGCAAAAAAAATGTAGTATCAATTATAGAAAATATGAATCGTATTTCATTGATTTTACAAATGAGAATAATCAGAATATATACATGATACAAATACAATTTTAAAAGTTTAATTTCTAAATGAATCCCATGAATATCTAATCTAACTTAATGTAGAAGATCCTAGATATGCTTAACTAATATCATTTAACTCCATGGACAAAGTTGAATACACAGAAATTGAATCTTAAATCTACTCAACCTGCGTTATCCCCAGAGTCCAAGTGTGTCCACCCCGTCTCCAACGGTGCAAGTCGATCACGGCTCCTAGTTTTTTTAATCTTATTGTTGTTCAAAGATCCTGGTTGATTTTGCCGTTGTCCCCTCAATTCAATTTTCACGTCGTCTCTTCAATTGAATTTTTTTTGCATTCTTTTATTCCAGTGAGTGTGAAATAGGGTTTTTTTTAATTAAAATTAATTTTTTTTGGATCAATAAAATAAATAATTAGCAATTGACAAATATAACCTTAAAAGAAATACTCTGTCCGGAAAAAAAAATTAAAAAATTGAGTTGAGGTATCAATCGGTCAATTTTATATGGTACGGGTTGCAATTTGATTGAAAAATTAGTATAGGTTGTAAATTGAATAATGTAGTATAGTACGAGTTGCAAATTGATATTAACCCAATATATAATTAGGTGCATAAAAATCTCATCAGATGTGTCAAAAATTGGGGTCAATGATATTATGTTATAATTGTTGTAGATTCTATTGATCTCGACTTTTGATACACCTGATGAGTATTTTGATACACTTGATCAAATATTTGATTACTTTAAAATAATTTAATGATAAAATTATTATGAATTATTTTCATACAATACCTATTCTTTAAATTATTATATTTCATGGGAAGTGTTAACTTAGGGGATGTTTGGTTGGACACTTTTGGAGGTGAGTAATGGTAATCAAAGTCATAGTGCGTGTTTGGAATGACTCTACTATAACTTTGATTCCCAAAATCAACTATAGTTCAGCTATATGAGAACTATAACTTTCATTTCATACCATTTCCATTCCTATACTCTTTTCATTTCTATACTCTTTACACTCCTTATAATTATAACAAACAGCCCCTAACTTATCTAATGCACCTTCTCCTTTATTTTCTTGTTAACTTGAGGTCTCTCTAGTTTTCGATCTCATAAATTATAAATTACAGATCAAACTACTTTGAGAAATTACAAATTTGTAATGAGTTGGTATAGTATCAAGGAGAAACTATGTGACAACTTTAATTTTAGGACCAGTTACAAAATGGTACAAAAATAATGTACTATTTTTAAATAGGTACAATATGCAAAAAAAAAAAAAAAACAACTCTATTATTCAACTTATATTTACAATATTATGCAAAAATTTTATACCTATTTAAAATAGTGTATTACTTTTGTATCAATGTGTAATTATTTCTCAATTTTTAAGATTTGCTAGATTATTCTAAATTGGTTTTTGGAGTGTAAACAAGCTTCGTGACTTTTATTGTATTATGAGAAAATTAGGTTATTTCTTGTACGGTTTTACCTATGTAATATTTCAAAAGAATGAGAAGTTGCCATTTACCAATAATTAAAAAACATTTATTTAATTGAAAGTTGAAACTCATAATATTTTTCATTTAGTAACAAGAAAAATGCCCATGTTATTGACACTAGCCATTTTAGGGAAATACACTATCATTAATATGTCGGACATTTTTTTTCGAAATTTTTACAAATTTTCGGCAAAAATTTTTGAACAAATTTTAATTTTTACACTAGGTTCGAAAAAAATTGCCGAACAAAGGGCAGTGTATTTCTCAAAAAGATAATTTATTTATCAGCTAGTGTATTTACCAAAAATGGTAGTGTGAATAACCTGGGCCCAAGAAATATATATAACTCTTTCCTAAGCCCAAAATAATGCAGGCCCAAGAATACAATTTGCAAGCCCATACAAAAACAAGCCACTCCTAACTTTCCACACATGTTCATAAGTTTAGGCGGGAAAATTGCTATAGTGCATTAGTGATATTAATATCATCGATAAAAACTCGAGGAGATTAAAATTTTTGTAATCTTACAATTTATTACGAATTTGAATTTTGTACACATTAATTATATTTTTTAATATTGGTCCTGTAAATTCGAAATATTTTGATTTTGGTTCTTTACAAACTTATATGACTAAAATCAGTTTGATTTTTGTAAAAGAATCAAAACCTAAATATTTTCAAATTTACATAATTAATATCAAAATGTGTGTTTTAATATGAATTATATTCAAAACTAAGACAAATTATAGAACTTATAAATCTTTAATCCTAAATTTTGTGTGATAAGATTTATAAATTAATATTTATTCATTTCAGATTGTTCAAAGGTAGTTCCTAAGTTATGTTCAGTCGAGACCGAACCCCTCCATTTAATATTTCCTCCATGTAATATAAATCTCATTTATTATCATGGAGTATATACATGATTAAAATAATTAATAAATATATAAATTTATGAAACTCATGTTAATAATTAAAATCTATATTAAATGAAGAAAATGAGAAAAATATTAAATGGAGGGAATTCGACTTCATGTTCAGTCTAGTCGTAAGTAGGGTTGTAAACGAATCTAATCGAATCGAATATCATGATTTTGAATTTGTATTTCAATAATAATAGAATCGAATCAAATATTTGTAATCGAATTCGAATTATAAAATTCCGAATACGAATGCTGAATCGAACCAAAAGTATTTGATTCATTTACAGCCCTAGAGCCAAATGAAAGTTTGAGAGATAGGTGCATATGGTATTTGATTTATCATCTAATGAGCTTACATCCTTAAAATAATAGTAATTATATTAGTCATAAATTTCTAATGGTCTATAATCTTAAAATAATAATAATAGCAATAATTATACTAACTATTATCATTATAATATTTATAAAATAATATTTAATAGAATATTTACGAATATCGAATCGAATATCATTATTTTGTATTCGTATTTGAATAATAATCGAATATTTGTAATCGAATTCGAATCATAAAATTTCGAATACGAATATCGAATCGAATAAAAAATATTTAATTCGTTTACAAACCTAATCGTAAGTCGATATCACTTAAAACCTATTCAATATAGATAGATTAAATTGTTTTCACAAAATTTCTGAATAATTTGCATTTGCATCAGTTTCAAAAAATAAATCCAATTAAGTCACACTTTAGTTTGGAATCTTTGTCGTGGAAGCAGCATCCAAAATTAGAAAAAGATAAAAGACAGTGAAGTAGCACTTTGACCTTTTTCTTCCATGGTAGAATTATTATTTTATCATATTTGGACTTACTGAAGCTTTGACACGTGAATACAATTTTTATTCTGTTAATTTAAAAAAAAAATCGATGGTATTTCTTTTAAAAAAGTAAAGTATAATTTATCACAAAATTGAATATAAAAGGTACTCAACTTGTACACCATATCTGCATAAACATTAGTGACTTTTTCACATTTTATATTCACTAAAAAAAAAACTGGTTTTAGCGATCGAATTAGCGACCGCTTTTTGATCGCTAATAATGTTTAACGACCGAATTAGCGACCGCTTTAATCGGTCGCTAAAACAGTGGTCGCTAAATTTTGCTAGATTTAGCGACCGCCAAAAGCGGTCGCAAATTTTAATTTAACGACCGCCATAAACGGTCGCAACTTTTAATTTAACGACCGCAAAAAATAGTTGCAATTTTTAATTTAGAGACCGCCATTTTTGATTTAGCGACCGCCAATGGCGGTCACTAAATTTTTACATAAAAATAAAAATTGGCCAAGCTGGTTCGAACCCAAGCCCTTCCTAAGGCTCGGCGGGGCTCGAACCACTTGGCCAATGACCCAGTAGTTTAATTATGGTGGCGCATTGTATATATGAGCCTTTATAGGCTCTGAATAAATGTACCATTAAATGCGCCCGGAGGGAGTCCAACACGCGACCTCTGGGCAACTCAGAGGTGGCGTGTTCCACTCGGACACTTCTCGTTATTGTTCATTTTTATGCAACTAATTGTATATAACTCCAAATTGAGTCACGTTTTTTTTTAAAATTCATCAATTTAATTCCTTTTTATTTCTAATTTATTAATATATATGTTTGTTTCAACAACTTATTTTTTATAAATTTAATATTTTACACTACTAAAAAATTTTATTTGTAAGTTTTTTTATGCATTTAATTGTATATAACTACAAATTGAGTCCCTTTTTTTAAAATTCACCAAATTAATTCCTTTTTTATTCTAATTTGTTTACATATATATATATATATATATATATATATATCAACAATTTTTTTAATTTTATAAATTTAATATTTTACACCACTAAAATATTTTTATTTGTTAGTATTTTATGCATTTAATTGTATATAACTCCAAATTGAGTCCCGTTTTTTTTAAATTCACCAAATTAATTCCTTTTTTATTCTAATTTGTTTACATATATATATTTATAATTTTATAAATTTAATATTTTACACCACTAAAATATTTTTATTTGTTAGTATTTTATGCATTTAATTGTATATAACTCCAAATTGAGCCACATTTTTTTTAAATTCATCAAATTAATTCTTTTTTTGTTCTAATATATTTATATATATATATATATCAACAATTTTTTTTAAATTTTATAAATATAATATTTTACACCTCTAAAATATTTTTATTTGTTAGTAAAATTAGAACATAATAAAATATTCAATAAGAAAAAAAATGGGTAAAAAAATTAGCGACCACCTAAAAGCGGTCGCTAATCTATATTTTAAATAATATTAATTGGGGTAAAAATTTAGCGACCGCCAAAGGCGGTCACTAAACTATAATTTTAAATTTTAGCGACCACCAAAGGCGGTCGCTAAATTACTTTAAATTTAGAGACCGCCTAAAGCGGTCGCTAAACTATATTTTAAAAAATTATTAATTTAATTAAAAAAATTTGCGACCGCCTAAAGCGGTCACTAAATTACTTTAAATTTAGAGACCGCCTAAAGCGGTCGCTAAACTAAAAAATCATTAATTTAATTAAAAAAATTTGCGACCGCCTAAAGCGGTCGCTAAATTACTTTAAATTTAGAGACCGCCTAAAGCGGTCGCTAAACTATATTTTAAAAAATCATTAATTTAATTAAAAAAATTTGCGACCGCCTAAAGCGGTCGCTAAATTACTTTAAATTTAGAGACCGCCTAAAGCGGTCGCTAAACTATATTTTAAAAAATCATTAATTTAATAATAAAATTTGCGACCGCCTAAAGCGGTCGCTAATTAGATAAAAGCGGTCGCTAAATTACTTTAAATATAGAGACCGCCTAAAGCGGTCGCAAATTACTTAAAAGCGGTCGCTAATATTATAATTAGCGACCGACTCATAGGCGGTCATTAATTTTCGGTCGCTAAAACGCGCGTTTTTTGTAGTGATTTATTTACCTTCACGAGTTTTTAATTTTTTATAATTTATTTCATAGTTTTTAATCGTTTCAATTTTATTGTGTGCTCATTTTACTGACGTAAACCATTTATGAATATTGCAGTGCTTTTGGTGGAATAATATTTTAAAAAAAGTACTATAATGCATAGAATGGAGATTGTGATATGAATATTTTGAAAGTGTAAATTTAAAGATACAATTTTTTTTTTAAAAAAAAAGAACATTTGCATATTAGTTTAAAAAATGGGTTATATTATATATAAATACACCACATTTTACTCAATATTTAATTTAATCCTGAGCTTCACGATTATTATAAAGAATTCCAACATTTTAAAAAGTTTCAATTTGATATATATATTTTTTTACGGCCAGCAACTGATGACTTGTCTCGCTGGAGCGCGTGAAATGTTGTCAGATTAGAGTACACGTGTGAAATACTTTTTTGGTTAATTCTATATAAATATACCACATTTTTACTCAACTTTCAATTTAATTATGAGTTCACGATTATTATTATAAAAAATCCCAACATTTTAAAGAGTTTCAATTCGATACACTTTTTTTTCGGGCCAGCAACTGATGACGTGTCTCGCCGGAGCGCGTGAAATGTTGTCACACTGGCGTACACGTATGAAATTTATTTTTTATATTTTTTTTCCACATCATATATTATATACATAAAAATAACAAAATTTTATATTAAAAAATATTTTTTGAATGAGAAATACTATGGAAAAAAAACGTTTTCCACCATTATATGAGAAATATAAGAGGGAATTGAAAAAACTGTGTTAATGGTACCGAATATGACCACTTAATTCTATATAAATATACGACCTTTTATGGTTTTGATATTCTTTATACATAATACTACCTCCGTCCCGGAACTACTTTCATAGTAGTTTCGGGCACGCGAACCAAGAAAAAGTAAATATGTGAGTGTAAAGTTAAATAATAAAATAAGAAAAAGTGTATTTTGTTGACTTTTGTGAGAGAGAAAAGTTTTCTTTTTTGGTGTGTGAAAGAAGAGTTGGGACGTCCAAATAAGGAAAGTGTGAAAGTAGTTTTGAGACGGAGGAAATATTTTTTTAAATTATCCCTCAAAATATTATTTTTTATTTTATTTTATCTTTCTTAATATGCGTGTTTCTCCCACTTACAAGACGGAGGGAGTATTTTTTTTTTGTAATTAGTATCAATTTGTGAACTATTTTTTAATTTTTTTATTGAAAAATAATGTCACATCAGCGACATTAGTGGATTGCAAAAAAATAGTGTCGACTGGAAAAAGTCACAGAACGAAATGATTCAAATTAAAGGAAAATGTGAAGAGAGAGTGAATTTTTACATAAATTTTTTTTTTTTGAAGAAATTATGATTTGAAAATGTAGTTGGAAGTAGAATTAATTAATCTAATAGAAGATAGAGACACGAGTTGGAAATGTAGTTGGGGTGTCTGTTTTTTAATTAAAAGAAGAGCTCATGAATCACGTGATTGAATATATGTTCTTCACTCTCTCCCCTTTTTCAAACTTATTTTCCATTTTTGGTTAACTGTTTTATTGCATCACCTTATCTTGTGGCTATCCAATTCAAAGATTCCTCTTCTTATACACTGACCACTGTGTTTATGGATTCCAACTCTCTCTTTCTCTCTCTCTCTCTCTCTCTATATATATATATATATGTATACACAAGCAATGCAATACGAGGAATTAGAGATGAAAAGGAACTGCAATTTGGAGCTTCCACTTGTACGCCCTCGTTTATCCTTCATGTAACTCTCTCTCTCTCTCTCTCTCTCTCTCTCTCTCTCTCTCTCTCTCTCATGTAAAAGTAATTGAATTAGGGTGGATGAGGAGAGTGGGATTAATGGAGGAGGGGATAACCAGCAGCTAACGATTTTCTACAATGGAAGAGTTGTTGTTTGTGATGCTACTGAAATTCAGGTATATGTTGTCTAAATCGTTAAATGAATTGCATAAGTAATACAGATTTACAATTAGAGAGCCTATCTAAATAAACCTCTCATTTAGAGAGCTGTTAATAACAGTTCTTTGAGTCCAAAACCATTTAGAGAGCTGTTAATTAATAAAAACTCTCTAAGTGAGAGATTTATTTATATAGCTGTCAGAACTTTCTAAGAGTAAATCTGTATTAGTATATCTTTGTAAATTTATAATTTTAATTGTGATGTAATTTTTTCATATTAGAGTGTCGTGAGTGGATATATATTTAAAAAATTAAATTACACGCTTCTCTACAAGTTCAAATTTTTAAACAAAGCGTAATATTTCAAACTTCATGAAAGATAGTTAATAAGATATGGATACTAGTTTTATAAATAAATGAAGATGTACATTATTATTGCTTTTGATTAATATAAATGTAGGTTTCTCAATTTGAGTGTGCAGTTGAGCCTGCCCCTCCAAGAATGATGAATGAAGTAAATCACGGGATTAAAAAATAAAAAATGAGAATCTATTATTTAAAATGTGATTAAAAAGATAAATATGAAGATAATTAGTTGTGTATTAAATTGTCACTTCCTATATTTTCAAGGTTTTCTACTTAATGAGTGATATGGAGTACTATATAAGTTTCCTAATTTGGTGGGGAAATAGCTTTCGACTTTGTTTTATTCTTTAAACAAATGTGCCAAGATGACTAAATTTTATGATTCAAATTAATAATAGGCCCAATCACAAATTGATACAAAAATAATGCACTATTTTTAAATAGGTATAATATATAAAAATATAACTCTATTATTCAATTTATGTTTACATTATTATGCAATTTTTTTTTACCTTTTGAAAAATAATGCATTACTTATGTATTAATATGTGATTATTTCTTAATAATATATATTTTCTTTATCACAAAATAAACTATCCATTACTATAGAAAAACAGTTCACCCTCTAACAATAGGATAGTGCGTGTGTTGCACTCTACAACTTTTCGAACCAATAATCACTACAAAAAACACGTGTTTTAGCGATCACATGTTAAAACGAATTAGCGACCGATAAAGCTAGCCGCGAAAATTACGGTGGCAAAAATTTAACGACCGCTTTTTGTGGCGATCGCGAATCAGCGACCGTCTGACTGGTCGTTAATTTACCTAAGTCATGACCCCGCTTGAGTGAACTCAGCGACAGCTGCGAGCGGTCATTAAATATAAATTAACGATAATTTGCAGTAGTCGTAAAGTAATTAAATAAATTAACATATTAATTTTCATATAATTATTGCAACCACTAGAAGCAGTCCTTAATTTAAATATCGACCGTTATAGATAGTCGTTAATTTATTGATTAAATTAAAATCATAATTTTTATTTTACTTTTGCAAACCGAAAGAAACAATCTTTATGTTAAAATTAATGACTACCTGACAGTCTTAATTTATTGATTAATTTTTTTTTTCAATTTTTGCAACGGCATTATCGTAAGTTATATATTAGCGACCGCTTGTGACGATCGATAAACATTCACATAAAAAAAAAGCCAAGCTATTTCGAACTCAGACCCTTGTGAGGGCTGACCGGGGCTCGAACCAATAACTCAGTTACAGTGATTTTGAAAGATGAAAAATTGTTACTTATTTAAATATACATAATGTAGGCTCGTGCAATTATATGGCTTGCAAGCCATGAAGCCGACGAGAAATGTAACGGGTCACGTGGATCCGACCCGACGTCTCCATTAACGTGGGCTTCTGCTCTCTATATTCCAAACAGTGGATTGAAGGCATCATTAAAAAGATTTCTTCAGACAAGAAAGAGTCGAGTTCAAGCAACTTCCTCTTCCCATTAATTATATATTATTACTTTTACAAACTTTGGTAATTTATTAATTAATGATTTAAGATTTGAAAATATCACGAAAATTTGAAAAAGTGCATATCACGTGTCATTCGTGTTTTTATGTTTAGGATTATGTCTTAACATTTAACCCAAATATTGTTCCTCTTAATTTGTCACGAGACAAACACTATTGGGCAACTTAATTAATTACTATCTCGGTCCCACAAAAGTTTGTGTACTTTCTTTTTTAGCTTGTCCCAAAAAAGTTTGCACACTTCTAAAATGAAAATATTTCTTTAAATCTCTACCTTTAAAATTTTTACCTCACAATCTCCACCCTACACATTCTACTCATTACACTTTTTCTTAAAAATTATGTCCCCAAAAATACCGCAAACTTTTGGGGAACGGAGGTAGTACTATTTAATTAGCATCTTACTGATTTTTTTTTTTTTTGGAATATTAGGCGGTATCATCCCTTTAATCTAGAACGTTTTTTTCAAACAGAAAATGAAGATAAACCTTTTGTGGGCCTATACGTGTATACTCCTGAATTTGGGCATTAGTCCATTTGCGTTTTGAAAACATTAATAAATCAATAGGCCCCAACTATATACCCTCCAACATTATTAGATACCCCCACCCAAAATATATTTATTCTATTTTTCATATATTTTTGTCAAAATTTATTCCATATTTTAACAATAATGTGTGAAATATAAATTTGAAAAATCGAAATATTATTATTCAGTAAATATATGTCAAAATTTAGTTAATTTATCGATAAAATATAGTGAAAATAGAACGTGTACATTAAAAAAGTGTGTAACTAATAAGGACAGAGGGGTATATAGTCTTGCCGTAAATCAATTTATTAAAAAAATAAAATGCGAACGTCAATAAATTCAAACAAAAGAATGGGACATTCGCATGTTGATTAAAAAAAAGTGACTATATTTATAAACTGTACAATATTTACATAGAAGCATAATTTTTTACTGTATAGAAGTATTTTTTTTTTCAAAGAACCAATTTATAATTAGTATTGATTTTATAAATCATTTTGTAATTTTTCCACTAATTAAATGTTAAAATACCAAAACTTAAGTTAAAAGTGAAGGTAGTGAAAAAATTTCGATAGCAGTGAGAACTCCGAAATAAGCTTTTCTGGTGATTTAAGATGAGAACACAACGATAAAATAATGTACATTTGTTTTAATGGATAAAATTACGTATTCTTTTAAACATGCATATTTTAGAGAAATACTCCCTCTGTCCACCAAATTATTTCCTACTTTCCTTTTTTGTTTATCCACAAAACTTTTTCTCATTCCTTATTTGGAAACAACCCACACTCACAAATAAAAGTTTGAGCCCCACAATACCTCCACTTTTTCCTAACTTTATCTATCATTTCAATACAATACTAATTTTCATTAAATCTCATATCACTCCACAAATAGAAAAAAGATTGGTGAACAGAGAAAGTATATAATTTTATCCTTTGAGCAAACTCACGATATAGTTGTTGATAAAAGGACCTAAGCTCGAAGATTAGACAATAACTCAAGT
>JAPKLY010000072.1:909983-921157 GCA_026898435.1 Prunella vulgaris | reverse complement strand
AGTTTGTTTTTGTTAATGGTTTGAGGTGCTCTAATTTTTACGATAATAATTGATTAACAAATTCGAGAATGATTTTAAATTATTAAGTTTTAAAGTATGAATTCTTTTGAGTATCACTAATACCCTTTCTTTTAGTGCTAATAATATTATGATTTGTCTGATTGAAAAAGAATTAGTACTGTGTTAATCAAATTTTTTCGTAAAATAAGTTTATTATCTAATTTTACCCTATATGTTGAATTCATATTCAATATCAAAATTTATTGTTATTAAAAATATATGTTAATATTTTTATACCAAAATTCATTAGTGAGTTTGTACTACCTAAACTTTTAAATCTTATTAAATTTTGTATTCAATTAATAACTACTGAAATAGTCTAGGTCAGATATTTTTCAATTTAAGGATCTGAAGTATGAAATTTAAGTAAATAATTTATATAATAATTTTATCGTATAATTCAAAATTATATCAATGATTTCATTATAGTATCAAAAGAACACCTTTTTTAAAAAAAAAATAGTGTTCACTATAAAAAAAAATGCATTGCTATAAAATTTCCAATAAAACAATTTTGTATTGAGTATTATCTATGAATTTATCTAAACTTTTTTTATTATAAAGTTATTTTATTTTATACCTACAAATGGTTTACATATAAAATTTTCATAGACAAATTGCTTATAGATAAATTGTTTGCAATTTCACCATAAAAATTGTAGGCAGTTTTTTATTTTTTTATAATGGTTGTTTAAAATATTCATACAAAATGCAAATGGTAAAATTTATTATTACTATACTATTCATAAAATTTAACGAGTCAAGTAATTACGGTCAGCCCACCCTACTCCTAAATTCTGGATCCGCCCCTGACTTGCATAATATATTTTTAATTAAATCCAATTAATATTAAGCAACCTTGTGGATGGGTTGATCTTACCCGATTACAAGCAAACATTAGAGCCCCACTGCCCTTGCAACGATTGTCAAAAATTTCCACGTGGCAGAAATATAATTTATTAAGGTGAATGATTGGACAGCCACGTCATGCAAAATTGTGTCCTAAAATAAATGTTTTGGGAATTGGGACGTGTAGGACAAGAAAATGTGATAATTAAATCGGTGATCTATGTTGACAATTTAATGTGCTTGATCAGATGGATGAGGATTAATTAATTTGTGGTAGATTTGCTTATTTCATTATGACATATTTATAAATCATCACATAAGAATACACGTCGACTTTTATAAATCATTAAGATCGGGACAAAAATTATTTTTAATTTTGGTATGCACTTGATTTTGTAGGTTTAAATTTGATTGTTTCAATTAAAAAAAATATATATAATAATAAAAAAGTTATGGTATTGTTGATTACTACATGGATCACTGTTTTCATAACCGGATCGGAGCTCAAACCGGACAGAACAATGTTTCCCGATTCAACCGGTCCAACCGTTAAAATCATTTTTGCCTATTTTATTTTAATGTTATATATGTTACACTACAAAATAAAATAAGTTAAATATTCTAATATAAAATTTTAATAAATTATAGCTTACATATTGAAGTAAACATAATAGAATCGTAGACAATCAAAATTAAAATATTGAAAATAACTCAAGTTATAATATCAGATTGTAATCCATGACATATTTTATAACTCATGCATAGTAAAGTCTCAAATTAAAATATTACAATGAACATTTAAAATTTATAAATTGTAGAATACATTAATTTTGGGGTTGAGACGTGTCTCAAGATTTAATTTAATAAAAAATAAAATTTTAAAAATAAAAATAAAAAAATGAACCGGTTTTTTCCAATTTTTTCCGGTTGAACCGTAAAAATAGTTTTTAGGGGGTAACCGGGCCGGTTCTATGGCCGGTTCAACCGGTTCTAAAAAATAATGACATGGATGTAAATCAATAATGTGATCAACATATATTAATAAGTATACAAAAGACAAGAAAAATAAGGTGAACATAGTTTTCATTTGAAATTTTTGGGTTATAATTCTCGTGAATATCTTGATTAATTAATTCTTAGAGAAGATGTGAACTTGATTTGTGGTACTGATGTCTCAACGACTTGTTTCGAATTTAAAGTACAATTTGGCAGTAGGGCATAGATGGGGTCATCGTGGGAGACATATTTCATCTAACTATAATGGAGTCATTTGTGACTTATATATTTTATAGGACGTGAGAAGGATTTTGACTTACAGTTTGGTCGTGTGAACAGGAAGGCGTCATTAATGACTTATTCCATGCAACTTTAATTTGAGAAAAAACTTCACCTACAATTTGGATAGTACGGAGTTGATGGAGTCATAACTTATTTCATTGTATTTGGAAAGAATTTAGCCTATAATTTGATAGTAGAAGATTAATGAATTCTTTTGTGCCTTATATTTCATCAGATCTATTGAACCTCTATTATGAAATTCTTATTTACAAGAGATAAGTGTTTTGAAGACACTAGCACTTAATTTTCAAGAACCAACCCAAAAAATACCCAAATAAAAATACAATTTTATGGATACGGTTATTCATATGATCAAACAATTTTGATTTTTTTCTTTTGGATCCTCTCCAGTTTTTTTTTTTTTTAATTTTCTATAAAGTTAGGAGAGTGATAAACACATAACTAAAATTATTAATAAAAATATAAATATATGAAACCTATAATAATGAGTATGATCCATGTATTATGCTTATATCGATTTTAAATTTTAAAAAAAATCTTTAAAAAAAAAAGAAAATGGAAAAGATCCAAATCCAAAGGGATGGGTGGATACATATTTGGTCGTAGAATGAGTGGTGTTTATATGATAAAAGAGATATAAATAAAGTAGTTAGAGTTCAATTATTTCATATACAACAAATACTTTTTTCTTTAAAATTTCCACTCATCTCATTGGGAATAATATTAATGGAGGGAGTATAAATTAAAAAAAAAAAGAATGTAATGTAATTAAATATTTTTTCTCAAGAAAACGTAAAAATTATTAATTTTTTTTTGTTTTTATCGGTAATGTTAATGGTTAGTAGTTAGAAGTTAGTACACCAAGTCTCCATACACTCATATCTCCAAATCAACTTTATATCTCCCTTCTATTCGTTCCCAAAGAGAATCGAATCCGGATCACTCACTCAAATGAGGAGTCCGGTAGCCAGATGAGCTAACTCACGTAGATAATTAAGGCTATAAGTTCTCCAATGATTACTCAATTATTAAACCTAATCACCTCAGCTTGTTAGTGGTGGATATCTGGTAGGGTATATATTATATACATATAAAAAGTTAAACTATATATGATCAACGGTCCATAAAATTCCACCTCCAACTCCATTTTACTGTGTTCTATTTTGTGCTCCATTCATGTATGATTAATTTCGCACATTTTATTATTTAAATGTCTCATATTAATTTATATATTTAAATAAAAATACATTAATTTATATATATGCACACTAAAAAAAAGTTGGGCATGTATGTACTTATTAATTTATCATTATTTTATTCAATAAAATAATTTGTTCCTAATTATTATGCAAAAGTGAGGATATTAATTATCATGGGATGTAGGGAGTATTTTTGTACTTTTAAAATGTAAATATTGTTGATAATGTTATTTTTAATACACATAACGAGGCTGGTCATAGAATTACAAAATATATTCTCCATGTCTCACAGAAATTTGCACACTTTTCTTATTTGGACGTTCCATACAAATTTGTACACTAAAAAAAACATTGATTTACGTGCACACTCACAAATTTATACACATATTTACCCATATGTCACTACTTTAAAAAATATAACGTCCCATAGGGTGCAAATTCCTACGGGACGGAGGGAGTACCAAATAATGAAAATATAATTTTGAAACGATGTAAATGTAATGCCTAATACTGAGTTAATAATAAAACTAATTTAACCTAGCTTAATTTATTTCTTTAGCTTCTTCAATATTAATCACAATTTTTATTGCAAAAATATAATCAAGCGTCGTATCTTTTTGGTGGAGATCATAATCTTGGACATTTTATGAGCAAGTATATAATAAATTTCAAGCTTAAAATACCAATTCCTCCAATTTATAGTGAAATTGTTTCACACAATACTTATCGTCTCACATATACAATGCATCTGGTTATGCACATGAATTTTATATAGTATTTGGTTTAAAAGATAAAATTATCTACCTTGTCAATATGTGTGTGCTTTGAGAAGATAAATTATTTTATCTTTTGAACCAAATACTCTCCCCATCCCACTATAAGTTACTCGTTACTTTTTGCACAAATATTAAGAAATGTATAAAATATTGATATAGAATAGGTGATGTGATGAGAAAATCGAAAAAGTAATAGGAATAGTATAAAAAATATCGAAAATAATAAAAAAAAACTATAAATTTTCAGAAAAGGTATAAAAATAAATAAGCAACATATAGTGGAACGTACGAAAATAAGCAAGCTATAGCAGAATGGAGGGACTATTGAAATACTCCCTCCGTCCCTCTATAAGTTGCTCGTTGCTTTTGGGCACCCAAATTAAGGTAAAAGTGAAAAAATATAAATGATGTGATGGAAAAAGTGAAAAAGTATAAGTGATTTGATGGAGAAAAGTGAAAAAAATAATGAAAATAGTGTAAAAAGTATTGAAAATAATAATAAAAAAGTGAATAATGTTTCAAAAAAGAAATAAATAAAAACAATGAATAACATACGAAATTGACAACATGAGCAACTTATAGTGGAACAGAGGGAGTAACTAATTAATCAGGTTGGGGCAGGAATGTACTTTCAAAAATCCAATGATTTAATTATTTATTATATTATTATTACTACAGTCCCACCTGAAGCCCTATAAATTCCCTCTTCACTCCCAACAACTTTCACAATCCAAACTCCCACCAACTCTCCCAAAAAAAAAAAAAAAAATGGCCATACCATATCAAAATCCCCCCGACACGCCCCTCAATTTCCACAAATTAAAAAAGAACCCCAATATCAGCCTAAACCTGCACGAAAAGTCCAAGAGAATCAACCCCATGAATCTCAAATCTTTATGGGCCATTTTGTCATCCATTTTTGTATACATTTCCATTTTCTACGCCTTCAACCTCTCCCCCTCCACCCTTCTCTCCACCACCAAGTTCTGGTTCTTCATATCGAACACCCTCGTCTTCATCATCGCTGTCGACTATGCCTCCTTCTCCTCGTCGAAAGGCCTCGATTACTACGACGAGTACGTCGAGAGGTCGTCGAGAGTGGAACCTCCTCTCGATGACAAAATCTTCGCGGAAGCGAAGATTTGGAATGAAGAGGAAAAACCCAATGAAAAAATCATCAAAATGGTTGAGACTAGGGAAATTCTCCGGATCAAACATAATGGAGAGTCCGACCCGGACCCGGCTATGAACCCGGACCCGGAAAACCGACCCGTGGAAAAGAAGGGAGAATATCAAACTAGAGAAGAGGAGCATGAAATTCAAAATGAGGAGGCTGACCCGGACCCGGATCCGAACCCGGGACGAGAACCCGGGCAAAAGAAGGGAGGAATGAGTGGAAGGAAATGTGCTCGGAGTAATTCCGACGTCGTTGCGGGGGCGGCGGCGACAGGAGAGAGAGTGCTGCAGAGGGCATTTTCGGAAAGGCATGATTTTGAGGAAGGTGATGAGAATGAGTTCTCAAGAATGTCGGATGAAGAACTAAATGGAAGAGTTGAGGAGTTCATTAGGCGCTTTAACAGGCAGATTAGGCTTCAAGCCTTGAGGAACTCAACCAATTAGGAGGTGACACGTGGAATTGAGGAGAGAGAAAGCTTAGTGTAGTGTAGTTGGAGTCTTGGAGATGATATCATCATCGTGTAACTTTTTGTGTTTCACTCTGTAAAGTAAGTGTATGTTTTGAAACATTTAAAATAGTTTTTAAAATAAATTTTTTTTTTCAAAATTATATATCACTTAGAGCTTTTGAAAAAAAATACTATTTTAGAAGGCATTTTATAGAATTTCAAAACAAGCATTATATTTTACGTGTTTTAATTACATGTGAAATTTAAAAAGAATTTGACGAATCATCGTAATTATGGATCGATTCAACGAGTGGAACACCAAGTGAAGTACGAAAATTGGAACGAAGAACCCTAGTTGGTGTGGTCTATGATTATTATTAACATGTAGTTTGATGTTTGTTGTGTCTCTTCAGATGTAGTTGGAGGTCTTGGACTTAGGTTGTTGATTGTAATTTGGACATTTCATTTTACTTTTTTTTTTTTATAAATATTAGTAATCTAATTAATGCATGATTATGACTTGCTATTAAAATTTTATTTTCCATGGTCGAATGTGGCATTACTACATGGGGTTCGTGTTAGATTTTAATTAGCATGATAAATGTTCAAAACTCATTAATGGTGATATTGATGGCGTATGAATCTAATGACCATAGATTTTTAAGATAAGCACAAAATATTGTGTGATACATGTTATATTTGTTTGAGTAGTTAGGTGCATTGATATATATATATATTTATAGTATGAACTAATATTATTACATGAATTTATAAATATTATAATATTTTATATTTATTGTGATTTTGATTTATAAATTTAGTGTATTGGTGAATATATATAGTGGTATAAATTTCATACTGTGAAACTTATTTTCAGAAGATTTTGTGTTGTGTTTAATTTTTTTGATTTTTTTAATCACGTCTAATTATGCCATTCCTTGTGAGATAAATTGGTGAAAAGAAAATGATAATTTCGAATACAACACGAAAATGATATATAAGTGTTTAAACTTATTGTTTTGTTGTTATTATCATGTAATAAATGTGATAATTGTTTGAAATTTATATGTATAAATTTTTTTAGGATTTTATTTATTTATTTACACTATATTGATTAAGTGTACTTAATTATCGAAAAAAGATAGAATGTTGTTTATTTAGTAGCACAATAAAATTTGTTGGAAGCAAATAAGAGTTTTTTAATCAATAAAATGATGGAATCATGTGAAAGACGTCGAAAAGTGGACTGTAATAAAAAAATCAAGTCAATCGTAGTTTCAAAGCTATATATACAAAGAAAACAAGCTTTAAAGTCATAAACTTTTTAAAAAGGGTTGTGCAAGATCAAGTGTATCAAGTTGTTCACAAGTCCACGATGATTTTTTTTCAGAGAAGTGTTAAAAATCGCTGGTTTTGCACTACCATATCACTTTGGTCATATTTAAGACTTGAAAAACTAATTTGATTGCTTAAATGAATTTGATTGCTTTCTAATTCTAGTTATAATGATAGGCTAATCATACAAAATAAACAAACCCTTTTAGTTCTTTCACTTTATATCTTTTCACGTTTAAAAGGTGATGGATCTTTTAATATTGCATAAATTTTGTAAGGCCTTTGAATATTGTATATCTCAACACACTTTATATATAACAATGAGACAAATCAATAATCACTTTGACATTATGTAGTACTCCCTCCGTCCCACTATAAGTTTCTCACTTTCCTTTTTTAGATGTCCCACTATAAGTTTCTCATTCCATAAAAAGCAACAACACTATTTCATATATTAATAAACAAATACCACTTTTCACAACTCCCCATTACTTTTTCACAACTTCTCATTACTTTTTCACAACTTTTCATTACTTTATACAAAAGTCAACATGTGGCCCACCATATAATAATAAATAATTCACTTTCTTAAACAAAACAACAAAAATAAACAAGAAGTCTATAGAGGGACGGAGAGAGTACTATTTATTTGAACTTTATTATGACATTTTAATCATTATTCTAAAAAATAGCCAAATCGATCGATAATCGGCCCTTGGTCGATCCGTTTTACCCCTAATCGGCGGAAAAAAAACGACTAAAGCAGTAATCGGCATCTAGACAGCCGACTTGCCGACTAGTGGCCGATTTGCCGACTAGACAGCCGACTTGCCGGCTAGTGGCCGATTAATGGTCGACTAGGCGCCAACTTATGTAAAATAATTTTTAGTCTCTCTGTATATATTATTTAATACATAATTAAATAAAAAATATAAACAAAAATTGATGTAATAGAAGATTCTCACTTGTCACACGCCAATGGAAAAAAATTAAAAAGTAAGTACAGAAATAGACAAGAATGAATGCGACCATTCATTTACCCAAAGTAGAAATTAGATAGGTAGCTAGGTTAATATCGTCGTGCCATAATTTAGGTGGTACACATGGATTAATTTCCAATCAATGATTTGTTGAAGGTCCATTTCATGTTGGGATTAATTGACTCTCCAACATTATTTTGCCTCACCAAATCTTGCTGAACCACATGTCACTTCAATAATTTATAAGTTAAATGGATCGGACCACTCTCCTTACAAGACGATCTCATGCATAAAACGAAGCTAAATCTATTTTATACTCCCTCCGTCCATGATATTTAGTCTACCTTAGTTGTGCACGGTTATTAAGAAAAAGTTGATGTTGATGTGTAAAAATGAGTGTATTAGTATAAAGAAGTGTTAATTATTAATAAAGTATTTGATGTGATGTGTAAAAGTGAGTATATGCGTATAAAAAAATAAAAATAATGATTGAAAATTTTCCATTTTGGGTAGGTAGACTATTTATTGTGGACGACTATTTAAGGCAACGCGGACTAATTTTCATGGACGGAGGGAGTATTTTTGAATCATGCTTTTGTATAGATACATAATTGGACTAAGTGTCTGTTTGCAAGTGTTTACAAAACAGCTTCTAGAAATATTTTTTTTCAAAAATTGTGAGATAACTTTGAAAAAATTACTTATAGAAGTTGTTTTTAGTGTTTCAAAACAGACACTAAGAGAACGAGTCTAAGAGTTATTATGTAATAATATGATAAAATTAGATTTTGTCTCATACTCTCCCTATTTATGAAAATTGAATCTAATTTATTTGGACACATATTTTTAAAAAATAGGATTAAAATATGAATAAAATAGTTGTTAAAAGAGAATATTTCGAGTTAACATTTGAATAATTTGCAAACAATATGATTTCATTCGTAATTAAAAGAATTTTGTGTGAATTGTCTCATAATATGAGACCGGGGAAGAAAAAATAGTGAAAGCTAGAATAATAATAATAAAATGTGACAATTTTTTTAAGAAAGTGAGTCACTTTCAACAAAAAATTTATCATTTTCCAAAAAGTCAGTGATAAATTTATAATAAAATGTGACAATATTTTTAAGAAAAGTGATAGTCCCTTGTAATAAAAATATTATCTCATTTGTTAAATTTTTATTATTTTTTTAAAATTGAAAACTTTTTAATTAATAAGTAATATATTTTATATTGATCTCATGTCAAGAAGCGATCTCACACAAAACTTATTTATTAATTAATATAAAATCGAACAAAGTCTAGGTGCAAACTTGGAGAGCAATTTGGGAGAGACTTCCGATAATTTCAGATCTTCAAAGGAGAAAAATTATTCAAAGAGGCCCAAAATTGAAGTGTATATCTGCAAAGAAAAAGAAGAAATGGTTAGAAATGTTGTCTTTGAATACCAAATTTTCTATTTTATGTGAATGAAGTGCTGTGATTGCGTGGGGTTGAGGACTGTCTTATCGTGGAAACCGTCAACTAACTTCATACACTTCTAGTAAACTAATTATTGAAAAAGATTATTAATTTAATTGTTGGTTGTGTTTAGGAATACTTGATTTGATTATTATGAAAAGAAAGAAAGAAAGAAAGGAAGGAATAAAGCTACTTTCGAAAATAAGTTGAATTTGGAGGAGGAAATAGTGATGAAACTCGAAAACAAAATCTGAACTTACTTCGTGTTACATTTCAATATTAATTTTTTTATACTTTAGCGATTGGACTAGGAGTATTTGTTGTATTTACGAGCATTCAACTCCAAAATGAAATCTTATACTCCCTCCGTCCCGGGTCTTTTTTCCAAAAGACTTGGACACACAGATTAAAAAAAAAGAGTATATGAGTTTGAAGTTAATTAATAAAATATAAAAAATATATTTTATTAATTTTTTGTGAGTGCAAATTATTTCTTTTTTAAGGTAGAAAAAAAAGAGTTGAGACATTTTAAAATAGAAATTGTGAAAAAAAAAATTGGTACTGAGTAGTATGAAAATACCCTTAATTATAATTCAAGGTATTTCTTATGCCCTCGGTGTTAAAAAAAAGTGTATTTCACTTTTACCGATAAAAAAATCAATATAAAAACAAATAATTTTGGAGATAGATAACTAGATAGATAGATATCTTATCTCTAATATTTTGATGTCATACAAAAATAGAATGGCAGAAATGTTGCTAAATTTGTTTTAATTATTTATATATAGGAAGCAAAATAGGTACCTAAAATGTGGCTTTTTGGTCGTTTCAGATAAGGAGTCCTTTCACATTGATCATTTGATTGGATTTCAACGGTCTCACATGCTTGATTATTTGCACGCCCTCACTCCCACTAAATTTCACATCATTTTGGATTCATAAATTAAAGTGGCGTATAATAAAATAAAAATAAAATAAAATAAATTATTAGTATAATAATGAATGATGACATTCATGAGGTAAAATAAGATCGAAATGTATAAAATAAAGGATCACTTACCTATTGATTAAAAAAAATTACTATATTTATAAATTGATTTAAAAAAATTGCACGACAGTATTTTTTTTTTAACAGAACCAATATGTAATTTTTGTCAATTTATTGAACCATTTTGTTTTTTTCCCTAAAATAAATAGTGCTATATCAACTCTTGAGAAATTTGCTTATTTCTTTTTCAATTAGTTCCATATAAAATGGTATATTTAAAAAAAAAAATTAATTATCACCCTCAAAATTTTGTCTTAACAATTTTTATAATACACAATTCTATTCATTAGTCTTCATTTTTGGTCTTATTAAATGAGCAAAAAAAGTACACTAAATTTTTAAAGGACG
Organism: Prunella vulgaris; assembly: GCA_026898435.1. Classification (NCBI taxonomy): domain Eukaryota; kingdom Viridiplantae; phylum Streptophyta; class Magnoliopsida; order Lamiales; family Lamiaceae; genus Prunella; species Prunella vulgaris. The sequence goes on along the minus strand of JAPKLY010000072.1, from coordinate 910,177 downwards.
AAATTAGTAGTGAGTAATTTGCCAAAAGTAGAATGTTATATATATTGAACCAAATTTTAAGTTGAGTCGAATGGAGTTCTAAATTTGCCAAATTTGCCAAATTTTTAAGTTGAGTCGAATGGAGTTCTAAATTCTAATTCAAGTTTCTATTTTCGTTTTAGTCTATCCCAATATATATATATATATATATATAT
>JAPKLY010000072.1:810177-904983 GCA_026898435.1 Prunella vulgaris | reverse complement strand
ACCTGCTAAGCCTTGCGTAATTGCCCCATGTCGATAGTGTTAGTTCGCCATATCAACATTTGCCCCCCAGCTCGCATGCACTATGACCTTGTCGAATGTGCAAGCGAGCTGGTGAACTTAAAACATGGCGAACTACCTATGGATGATTGTTGGGTTGACAAGCGAACTCAACCCAGGTGGTTGCTTCTGGCCGACGTGGTGCGGGAATCCAGGGGTCATGCACGCCTTCTGAGACCTCGGTTCCCGCCCACAATAATGTTATCTTTTGAATTTTTGCAGACAGGCCCTTGCATTTCGCGAATATTGCACCTCGCCCCGACGTCTATAAATAGGGTGAGGTGGATTCATTTCTTCACTTTCTGCATTTCGAATTCCAGAGCTTTCCCGGCGACCGATTTTTCTTGTGCTCGACGGATTTTCGAAGGCTCTTCAAGGTAGGATTCGATCTTCTCTCCCCTTCTTTTCTATCATTTATTTGTTTCTTCTGCTGGTTCATCGTCATTACGATATTTCGGACCGTGGATTGCACCGAGAACCTTTGAATCTCCCTGACCCTTGACTATTGGATTTTGGACTACGGGACCTTTGAACTTTCTGAGACCATGTCGACACGTTCTTCGAGTAGGACCCTATCGGGCCGAAATCCTGACAAACGGCCAATGACTGAGGATGAGCCACCCCGGGTTTCGTATGTGGAGATCGGCTCCAGCTCCGAGGTGACCTCGGTAGCTCGCCAGGTGTCCGGCGAGCCACGTAGCGAACTGCCCAGTGAGCTACGTCCCGACCCGGAGGAAGGAGCCTCCAGTTCTGTGTGCCGCGAGGTATGGGAGGAGGGTGGCGAGGTCGCCCAAGAGGAAAGAGTTGCTAGCGGCAATGAAGGGCCCGAGGAAGTTGATGAGGGTGGTGCCGAGGTCGGCGAGGAGGGTGGCGACCTGGAAGAAGTTACTCTTGAATGGTTCCGCCGTATCGGTTTCCCGGAACCCCAGTTGGTAGAGTAGCAGGTCCCCACCCAGGTGGTTCACCCGTTTGACTGGAATGAGTACATTTCCGAGTACGCGGCGAGCTTCCCCTGCCCGAATAGGGTACCTCGCCCAGACCTCGCCGACCTGGAAGAAGTTGCCCCCTCCGAGTTCAAAGCCGGCGAGGTGGTGAGCCTAATTGATGAATGCGACCTGCCAGTCATACGCAGGGAGTATCGCATCCCCCTGGACATCTTCATGTACGCTCCAATGAAGGATGAGCGGGCTGACGCACCTCCTGAGGGGATGACCGCCCTGAATGTAGATGTTCTGAGGGCCGGGCTTTCGTTGCCATTGCATCCGATTATTGGCCAATATCTAGCTGACAATAATCTGGCCATCACCCAACTCACACCGAACGCGTGGAGCAACCTTATCGCCGCCCTGTCCGTTTTTGGGCTGGAAGGTTACGAGAATGCGACGACCTCGGCAGACTTGGGTGAGGTTTTCGCCGTGACCAAACGGACACAGGACGGCGCAGGATATTATTATCTGAAAGCACGTCCGGGGGAGAAATTTCTGGGGGACCTGCCCAATAAAATCCGTGATTGGAAGAAACAATTTTTCTTCATAGGAGGTGACTGGCGAGCCTCCAGCACGTATCATGGGCGGGGTGACCGTATCCCCACTCCCGAGGGATATGGGGAAGCCAACAGTAGGTCGCTTATTTCGGTGTGCGTGGGTTGAATTAGATATACTAATTCTAATTTCCTTTCCTTTTGCAGTTCTGAAGCGACACAAATCCAGCCGGGGCAGGCCTAAAGTGTCGGAGCAGTTCGACGTGGTGCGCGCCATTTGCTATTTGAGGAGCGAGAAGGATAGACAGGTCGCCCACCTGTGCGCGCACCATTGCCTGTGGCTCGCCGGGCTCCTCACACTGCCGCATCACCTTGACATCCAAGGCCCCGAGCTCCCAGGTCCAACTCTTTGCAGCTCGCCTATGGGGGAATGTAGCTCGCTCATTGTGCTGACACTTGTGATTTTTTTTTGTGCAGGTGGTAGCTTTGTCGCTATCCCGATCGCCGAGGTCCCCGAGGCCTACCAAATTGTGAAGGAGCGATTCGAGATGGGCCCACCTCGCCCCAACAGACTAGCTCCGCCGTCCGTGCTCGCACTGGAGGCGAGCAAGAAGGCGGAGCTCGCCTCCAAAAGGGGCGAGGCAGGTGGGTCGGGAGCCCAGAAGGAGAAAGCTCCCGAAAAATCCAAGGCTTTGGAGGTCGCCAGGGTCGGCCGAGGTGTCGGGCGAGCTGTTGCCCCCTCGGAGCGGGGTCGAGGAAAGAAAGGACCCCAACGGGGTGATGGGTCCCGAGCTGGTGAGGAGAACATCTAGGCTCGTAAGAGGACTAGGTATACGGGCCTGGTCGACGAGGAGTCCGACCGAGCTGAGAGGATCTCGGCGAGGTCGGGGCAGGGGGGATCTGTTCAATCCACTGCCCCGTTGGCGGTCACGCCCATACGAAGTTTGCCCCCCTCGCCCTCTCCATTCGGTGTGCAAACCACCGATGACACACTGCTTGGTTGGGACCCTGACCGAGCTCAGTAAGTAGCTCGCCCAATTGACTCCCTTTTGCCCGTCATTATTTTATTTTTCTAACATTTTCCATCTGTTTTGATCTCGCAGTTATGCCCCAATTGCCTTCCCTAACCGCCACGAGGCCCTGCATGCCTTTGAGCGATCTCGCTCTCTCACATCGATGCGGAATCTCCCTCCGGGCATAGCCCGGAATGCTGTGAGCGAGATGCCTAGGCACTGGACGACTCCACTGGTGGCGAGTGTCAATAGCCAAGATTTGAGAGAGAATCTTCTTCTCTCGACCCACTACGCGAGCAGGGTGGTGCTCGCCAACCAGAAGGCTCTTGAGCAGATTGACGAGCTGGAGGCGGGTCGTTCTGATAGGAACAAGCGAATGCTGGCGTTGGCGGAGTCAGCCGACAAGGCGAAGAAACAGGCGCAGCTCGCCGAGGAGAGGGCTGCGGCCTCGTTGGCCACCGAGCAGAGCGCCCTCGAGCAACTTGAGGCCGCCCAACGCCGGCTCGCCCGGCTCGAACAGGAGACTGAGGCGAGAATAAAAGCGAAGGAAGAAGAGTTCGCTGCCCAGCTCGCCCTGGAGGTCGACAGCCACCTGGTCACGAAGAAAGACCTCGCACTGTAGCGGGGCCTGGTGAAGAGCTCTAACGCCGAGTGCGAGAGGCAAAGGGCCGAATTGGAGGCGAAGGCACTTGAGGTCGCTGAACTACGCAGCAGTGCTGTCACTTCGGCCGATTTGGTAGCTGCGAAAGCCGAGGCCTCGGATCGGGGTTTCGTGCAATGTTATGCCGAGGTCCTAAGGGCCCTCTGGTGGGCGCGAGCTCACCATGATGACGAGGTGAAGGCCATATTGGGCGAGTTCAAGGAGTGCCTGGATAGGGTCCCCTTCCCCGATGATGCCGAGCTGGATATTGGCGACCTCCCCGCCCTTGGAATTCCACTGGATTTTGTTCCGGCTCGGTTCAAGATCATCAATACTATCCCAGTGCCGGAACTGAATCTGGGTGAACCAGAGGTCGCCAACCAAGAGGAGCAGACTCCGCCCACTGTGGAGCAACTTCGAGAGGCATGTGGGGATGCCATGCTAGATTTGGGCGAGTTCGATGCCAGCGGGCTGACTGGTAATATCACCTCAGAGGCCGAACTCACCCTTCCCGGTGCCCAGGTCGCCCCTGCCCCTGCTGATGCCCCCGAGACTTAGGCTTTTACTGCTTTCTTAGATTAGCTTTTTATTTCCCAAGTTGTAGTAGGTCGCCAGGCTCCGTAGCTCGCCTAGAAGGAGCTCTATTTTTGTAGTCTTCACTTTTTTGTTTAAGTAGACTTAGCTCGCCGGGCACGTGCAGCTCGCCCAGAAGGAGCTTTTTGTAGTTCAAAGATGGCTAGCTGGTCGGCCTTTGTGGCCAGCACTGCTACTCATACTTAGGATTTTTTCAAGTATATTTTGGACTTGAAAATTTCTTAAGTATCTTTTGAATATAAGTCGAGCATTTTTTGTCTGACTCTTTTTATTTACGTCTTTGCGCCTTTACGTTATAATTTCTTAAATAGCTCGTTCTTGTTTATTTTTCTGGTACATAATTGTTCGTCTTATTCTACTTTGAGAAGCGAATCGTTCATTTTACGTCACTTTTGACTACGAATTGCACCTCTGTATTAAGAGTGTGTATTCTTCGTCTTATGCCACTTAGAGCCGCGAATCGTTCGTCTTAGGCCACTTAGGGCAGCGAACTACACTTCGATTGATTCACGTTGGGCCATTGGGTTTCATGAACCTTGCCTTAGACGTTTTTGTCTTTTTCGCGAATTTTTCTAACTTATGGCAGTAGGTGCTTAGCAACCCTTTAAGAAGGGTACCTTCGCGACCTTGGGCACTTTAGTCTTTGCCTTCGAGCTATTAATTATAACGTTTGGGACCTTGGTCCTTGCGCATTGCGGACTTTTGAGCATGTGGGCGAGCTGGGCTTGGCGAGCTAGCATAATTGGCGACCTGGTGCAGCTCGCCTGATCGGAGGGCTGCACAGGTCCAAACACTTGGGAATTTTTCTGAATTTTTACAGCAACGTAATTTACATCGGTTGCCATCTATATTTCTGATGTAAACCTTTGACTAGTCTATTACAGGTATTACAGGATTCTAGTCTATTGGTAGAACTTCTTTAGGTGTGCCGAGCTCCAGGTGTATGATGAAGCTTTGCCCTCTGCGTCTTCTAGATCATAGGTACCGTTTGGCCAAGCTGCAGTGACTCGGAATGGTCCTTCCCAATTTGAACCGAATACACCTGGTGGGGCCATCAATTTCTTTTTCAACACCAGGTCGTCGACCTTGAAACTTCGGTCTCGGACCTGAGAGTTGTAATATTTTTCCGCTCTGCGCTTGTATGTGGCGTTTTTCATTTCTGATGAAGCTCTGGTCTCTTCGATCAGATCTTTCTCTACTGCCAAGGCTTCATCATTCTTTTCTTCATCATACCCCACCACCTTCCAAGTCTTGTTCTGGATCTCTACCGGGATCACGGCTTCAGTCCCGAAGGCTAGGGCAAACGGGGTCTCCCCGGTACTGGCCCTATAGGAAGTTCTATAAGACCATAGGACCTCTGGGAGTTCGTCTGCCCAGCTTCCTTTCTTTTCCTCGAGGCGGAGCTTTAATATGTGTTTCAAGATCTTGTTTACCGTCTCGACTTGGCCGTTCGACTGGGGGTGATACGGAGTTGAGTAGTGCTTCTTGATGTTCCATGAACTGCAGAAGTCCCTCAACTTCTGTCCGTCGAACTGCCTTCCATTATCAGTGATGACCGACTGCGGGAGGCCAAACCTGCAGATCAGGTTTTTCCAAATGAAGCCGATCATCCTTTCCTGGGTTATGGTTGTGAGAGCTTCGGCTTCAGCCCACTTAGTGTAGTAGTCCACCGCTACAACAACGAACTTTACACCGCCTCTACCGGGTGGAAATGGGCCGATCAAGTCGATACCCCATTTCGCAAAAGGCCATGGGCTGAAAACTGACTTAAGCTGGTTGGCTGGGGAGTGGATGTTAGGTGTGAAAAGTTGGCACTTTCGGCACTTTCGGCACTTTCGAGCGAAGCTGATGGCATCTTTGCGAAGAGTGGGCCAGTAGTAGCCCTGTCTGATCGTTTTATATGCCAATGCTTGCCCCCCAGCGTGGCTCCCACAAATCCCTTCGTGAATTTCTTCTAACACTTCGGACCCCTGCTTCCTAGTTAGGCATTTGAGTAGGGGTAGAGAGAATCCACGTTTATAGAGTTGGCCATCTAGCAGCGTATACCTGGCAGCTTGCTTTACTAACCGGCTAGCTTCCCAGGTGTCTACGGGGGTTGTCCCGTCAGTTAAGTATTTTTGGATTGGGGTGCACCAATCTTCACTATCTTCACTATTCTCCTGCCCCCCACTCGAGGTTTGATTTACTTTGTAGTCGAACGTCGAGGGGTTTTTCAGTGTGGTGATCACAACCTCCGTGAATTCGGCTTCGCCGTTGCTAGTAGCTAGCCGGGCTAGAGCATCTGCTTGTGTGTTTTCTAGCTGCGGTATTTGATTGATGTAAACTTGTGTAAACATCGAGATCAGATGCACGGCTATCTTCTGGTAGGTCATCATCTGCTGATCTTTTGCTTCAAATTCCCCCCGGACTTAGGATATTATTAGCTGGGAATCTCCGAAAACTTGAAGATTGGTTGCCCCCACAGCTAATGATAGCCTAAGTCCTGCTATTAACGCTTCGTATTCCACCTCGTTGTTGGTTGCTCGAAAGTCGAACCGAATTGCGGAGGTGAAGACTTGTCTGTCGGGGCTGATCAGGACTACGCCGGCGCCTGCTGCTATGCTAGTTGATGATCCGTCCACGTAGAGATGCCACGGAGCTATACGCCCCCTCGTCGGATCTTGTGGGAAAGTTAGCTCGACGATGAAGTCGGCCAGTGCTTGTCCCTTGATCGCTGTTCGGGGTGCGTAGGTTATACCGTATTGGCTTATCTCCAGTGACCATTTCAGCAGGCGGCCGGCAGTGTCCGGGCGCTGTAGTATTTGACGCAGCGGGAACATTGTCAGCACCTCCACCGGATGGTCAAAGAAGTAAGGCCTCAATTTTCTGACACTCATCACCAGTGCATAAGCCAGCTTCTCTATTGGGGTGTACCGCAGCTCAGCTTCATGTAAGACTTGGCTCACGTAGTACACTGGGAGATGTGTTTTTGCCTCTTCTCGGACCAGGACGGAGCTGATGGCCACCTCCGACGCGGCTAGGTACAGATACAGCTTCTCTCCAGGTATTGGCTTTAACAGAATCTGTGTGTCCGCCAGGTATATTTTGATATCTTCGAAGGCTCGTTGGCATTCACTTGTCCAGATGAAGTGGTTTTTGAGGTGGAGCTCGTTGGCTTTGGCCGCCTCTTTGTACCTCCGTGTGTTTGCTTTAATTGCTTCGAAAAATGGACGATTTCTATCGCCGGACCTGGAGATGAATCTGTTAAGGGCCGCCATGCACCCAGTCAGTCTTTGAATTTTTTGGATGGAGTCGGGTATCCCCATCTCAATTATGCATTGGACTTGTGTCGGGTTGACCTCGATTCCCCGCTGGCTAACTAGGTGCCCCAGGAACTTCCCAGAGTGTACGCCGAAGCTTGTCTTTTTGGGGTTCAACTTCATGTTGTAGTGGCGCAGTATGTCGAAGGTTTGTTTCAGGTGGTCCAGGTGGTCCTCCTTTCTCAAACTCTTGACAACTATGTCGTCCACGTACACCTCCATGGATTCGCCGATGTGTTGGTCAAACATTTTGTTCACCAATCTTTGGTAGGTAGCTCCGGCGTTGATGAGTCCGAACTGCATTCTTTCCCAGCAGTACATGTTCTTGTTGGTGTAGAACGCCGTGTGTTCCTGGTCTTCCGGGTGCAGAGCTATATGATGATAGCCTGCAAAAGCGTCCATGAATGTCATCATTTCATGGCCTGCAGTGCTGTCCACCAGCTGGTCAATGTGAGGTAGTGGGAAGTTGTCCTTCGGGCATGCTTTATTCAGGTCCGTGAAATCAATGCAGAGTCGCCAAGTCCCGTTGTGTTTCTTCACCAGGACGGGGTTCGCGACCCACTGCGGACACAAAGCCTCCTTGATGAGCTGGTTGTCTAACAACTTTTCCACCTCAACTGCTAGAGCTGCGTACTTGTCTGGTCCATATTTTCTTCGCTTCTGGCGTACGGGTCTTTTCGTCGGATCTATGTTAAGTCTGTGGCAAGCATGTTCCAACGGGATCCCTGTCATGTCTTCATGGGACCAGGTAAATACGTCCAGGTTGGACATCAAAAACAGCTCCATCCTCGATCGGTACGGTTCAGGTAACTCAGAACCGACAAAAAGTTCTAAGTCCCTTTCCGGGTCCACCGGGAGTGCCGTCAACTCCTCCATTGGGGTTGCTTTTCTCTTCTGACATTTCCACCTCGGGTCGTTGATGAGCTCGTCCCACTCCCCTTGTGACATCTGCGTAGGCTCGTGGCCTATGCGCGGCTCGAGGTCATCGGGTTGGCTTTCAGCTTGAGTGAGCTCATCGGCTGTGGACTCTTCCGGTAGTTTGTCAGCTTGGGATGGCATGGTGACTCGAGGGATTGGGTCAACGTCCATGGGCGTTGGTTCTTGACCTCCCGCAGGTCCTCCACCTGGGACCTCATCAAGTACCTCCATGGGAGTAGGTTGCTGTCCCCGCGCAGCTACCGATCCCTGCGCAGGTTTCAACAGTCGGGTTTCTTTCATGTCCTCCATTGGTGTCGATTGTGTGTTCTGCACAGGTCCAACACCTTGGTTGATTTGTATGTCCTCTTCGAGGATGTGGACTTGCGTAACAGACTTCTTGACCCGGCCATCTTTGATTTGGAGTAAACACTCTCGGGCCTTTTTCTGGTCACCTTTTATAGTTCCGGCACCCTTCGGAGTTGGAAATTTTAAACAGTAGTAGTAGGTCGAACACGCCGCTTTGAATTCATTAATAAAAGGGCGGCCAAGGAACCCGTTGTAGGAGGACTGCTGGTCGACAACTAGGAAATCTATGAGCCTAGTCAGTCTCCTTGCGGGATCCTCAGCCGATACAAGTTGGACGCTCAACCTAACACTACCTAGGGGGACGGTTACAGCCTCTCCGAACCCCACTATTCTAGCATTGCTAGGTTCCAGGTACGACTCAAAATCACCCAAGGCATCCAAGGTGGATTTGAAGAGAATGTTGGTGAATGCGCCGGTGTCCACAAGCAGCCTGTGAACTCGGACGTTCATGATGTCGGCGGTTATCACCAACGAGTCGTTGTGGGGCATCAGTACCCCCTCCAGGTCCGCAGAAGAAAATGTTAGCTCGTCAGCGAGCTGTGAGGCGGACCTGGGGCCGGAGCTGCCTTCCTGGACTTGATTTATGGCCCGGATCTCGGCCTTCCTCTTTCTCTTGGATATGGAGAATCCCCCGTCCCGGAGGCCTCCTGCAGCTCCGATCTCCTCCTCAAGGACCAAGAGTTCCCGAGTCGGCTCCATATTTTGTTGAGGTTGGGGAGGTGCCCTCCGTCTGTGTTGGGGACCTGGTTGGTCCGCCACCTCCTCTTCGTCATCGGAGGTAGCCCTCCTCTCGAACCTTGGTCTCTTAGCTGGGGCCTTCTTCACGAACTCGGCCAATTTCCCCTCATCGTAAAATTTCCAGAGTTGCTTGAGGAGGTCTCGGCACTCGCTGGTGAAGTGGCCGATGGCCTGATGGTAGGCACAGAATTTGTTGGGGTTGAGCTTCGTGCGGTCCTGGCGGATCCGCCTTGGCTCCTCCAGCATGGCCTTGCTTTGGACGGCAGTGAAGACGTGGTCAACGGAGACAGCGAGGACCTGGTTGAGCCTTTCTTTGAGCTCGTCTCCCTCGCCGAAGGCCTTTAAGTTCCGGGGGGCTTTGTAGGTGCCCCCAAACTTCTTCCCGTAGGGCTTCTTTTCCTCGTGGGCACCAACTTCTTTCAGTAGTGCCTCCTGCATAGCCACATACACCCCCGCCTTGTGGCGGAATTCGCTATAAGTGTTGGGACATGCGAGGTGCATTTCCTTCCAGAGGTCGGTGCCCCTCCTGAGTCCGCCCATCGCTGCGACGACCTTGGTGTCGTCGCTTACCGGCTCGCCTTCCAACAGAATCTTGTCGAACCTTTCCAGGTACTGCTGGTCGGTCTCGTGCTCGCCTTGATGGATGTTGGCGAGTCGGTGCTTCTGGGTAAGGTAAGATCCAAACCCAGAGAAGTGGGCCAGGAACTCCCGCGAGAGTTGGCCAAATGAGCAGATCGACCCCGGAGCGAGTGAAGAGAACCAACGGTGAGCTCGGTCCCCTAGGGTCAGCGGGAAGTTTCGGCACTGGGTGGGGTCGGTGGCACCGACCGAAATCATGAAATCTGCATACTTGGCCAGGTGGACCTTCGGGTCAGATTCGCCCTCATACGCGGACATCACCGGGAATTGGATTTTCTTCTGGACCGGTGCGCGGAGGATGGCAGGTGCCAACGGAGAGGTGGGGAGAGTCGTGGCGTCAGGTCCGCCAGACTTGGTCGCTACCTGTGCTTGTAGCATTTCAACGGCCTTTTTTAGTGAGGCCAGCTCGTCATCACGGGTCACCTCCGGTGGAGGGTGCTCAAAGGTCGTGCGTCTCGCGGACGTACGTCCCCGAGGTGCCTCACTTTGGGGTGACCTCTCAGTGGTGGGCTGGAATTGGCGTCCGCCGTGGGGGCCTAGCCTGTCAGTGGCGGGCCTCCTTAGCCTTTCGTGGGCTGACCTGCGCGGCTGCTGGTCAGAGTCCCCCTGGGATGCAGCTGGGGCTGCTGCACGCTCATTCTCTTCGTACCTCGGGCCCAGACGGCCTTGGAGGACTTCCCTCCTTTGAGATTGGTGGGTGCCAGACGCCCCGGTGTAGGCCGGCTCCCTTCCAGTGTAAGGAGCGGGACCCTCCTCCCCCATTTTAGCTTTACCGGTCCTCTCCCTGCGTTGGCGAGCTTGTGTCGAGCTCGCCTCCTGCTCGGTGGGGAGTACGCTGTAGTCTCCCCTGGTTTGGGTGCCCTGGGTGGGCCTGGTCTGCTCCCTGGTTTCGGCGGCTGGAGCTCGCCTAGGTACTAGGGCGAGCTCGTCCTGTTGTCGCTGCTGCAACCTTTGTAGGGTCGCGATGGTGCGTTGGAGCTCGTCAGGATTGCTGACCAGGTCCCTCAGAGCGGGGGCTAAGTCTTCCTGGGTCGCCGCAGTTCGCTGAGGTCGCGGGGCTGCGGTGCTCTTCTGGCGAGGCGGTTGTGATGTCTCCACCACCTGGTGTGAGGTCTCCACCTCGACCTGGTTTTGATTGCCCCCTCTAGACCTTTCCGCAGCTGCGGAGGTCTGTCCCTTGGTGGCTCGAGTGTTGGCCATTTTTGGGTTTCGAAGGGGGTAACTCGCTGAAGGGCGCCGAAGTGGAGGGAGGTCACCGGGGTGATGGAGGTCGCCTGGATGGTTATCGTCCAGCTTAGGTGGAGCTGTGCAAGTTTTCGTCTAGCCTCGCGTGTGGTGAATTGTCCGAAGTTCGGTTTATTCGTGTGCACGCGTGCGTTTGAATACTTGTTCCGGGCAGATTTTGCAAAATCCGATAATTCAGGTTTTTGTCCGGAAATCTGGGTCCTTTGTTCAGGGGATGAAGATGTGTGTATATCTTCAAGTGTTCTTGAGTTTTGTCAAGAACACCTTCGCATCTTCAAATCTTCAACAAACCCTAATTTTTTTTTCTTGAAGATTTCTTGATTTTCAGGTTCAAACGCGACCCTCCTTCTAGCGCCAAATTGTTGATAGAATTTATTAACAACGTTTGTTTATGTGGCCTTATATTATGTTAATCCTATCAAACAATAATCCAAGATTTTACGTTCTTGGATGTAAAATATGAGGAGAGAGTTTAGAGAGAGAAATATTGCAAGAGTAGTAGTATTGATTTTCAGAATTGTGAGAATTGTGTGAATAGTATAAGAGAGGTCTTATTTATAGGTGTGTGAGTGTGAGACGGCACCTTACGAGCCTATGTGGCTTTCGGTGTTGACGAGGGTTCCTTACCCTCGTCTTGGTCTCTCACACTGCTCCCTTTATCATGCCTCATCCTACTACTATGCCTTAGACTAGATGGGCCTCATTAAAAACCTCGCCGTAAACCACCCTTGTGGATAAACCGGACGGAGGGAAAAAGAGCACACCATCGGGGTTCTATTCGACTAATAGGCGAGCTCGTCGGCGAGCTCGGAGATGAGCCTAGGTGGTTTGGGCGAGCTCCAGGGCGAGCTCTGGTGCCTTGTGTGGCCCACGGACGTTATGCGATGATGGAGCTCGGCGAGACCTTCCCAGGGATAAAAGGCGAGCTCTGGGCGAGCTCCGCTTGCAAGTTACCTCCATGTGGGCGAGCTCCGCATCTTCAAGGATCCTGGTGGGTCCTGGCGACCTGCTAAGCCTTGCGTAATTGCCCCATGTCGATAGTGTTAGTTCGTCATATCAACACTAATCAATTAATCAACTAATACAAATCAATTAATAAATTCATTTAAATATAAACAACTAATAATAAACAACTAAACAATTATTAATAATCAACTAATAATCAATAACAATATTCAATAATCAACAATAATCAACCAATAATCAATAACAATATTCAATAATCAATAATCAACTAATACTAATCATTTAATCAACTAATACTAATCAACAAATCAATAATCAACAATAATAATACTTACCTATAATCAATAACAATATTCAATAATCAATAATCAACTAATACTAATCATTTAATCAACTAATACTAATCAATTAATATCAATAATACAATATATAATACTAATAATACCAATAATACAATATATAATACTAATAATACCAATAATACAATATATAATACTAATAACACTAATACTAATACTAATATACAATAATCAATATCAATATATATATAATATAACATATAATATATAAATAAATAAATATATATAAATAAATATATAATATATAATGCATAATATATATAAAATTAATATATAAATATGTATATACCTTTCACCAGTGGCGGGCGGACGGCGGTGGCGGCTGGACTGGCGAACGGCGGCGGCGGGACGGACGGGCGGAAGGCGGCGGCTGGACGGGCGAACGGCGGCGGCGGGACGGACGGACGGCGGCGGCGGCTGGACACACGAGGGTTTGGCAATTTTTTTGTTTTTTGTTTTTCTGATATAGAAGTCGATTGGCAATTTTTGTCCCCTGATATTATTTTTAGCGACCGTCTAATCGGTCGCTAACTTAATTAGGTTTTTGCCACGTGGCTTCCACAGAAAATTTGTCCGTTGATAAGTAATTTTATTATTTAGCGACCGATTAATCGGTCGCTAAATAAAAATCAAAATTTGTCCCGCGTAATTTAGGCGGTTTACTTAATTGGCGGTCGCTAAATAAAAAAATGATTAAATTTAATTCTATTAATCATATATACCTATATCAACACAATTAACTATAGTCAATTAACTATATCAACAACAATATCAATTAACTATATCAACAACAATATCAATTAACTATATCATCAATACTAATAATCATCTTCATCATTTTCATCTGCCTCATCATCGTCATCATTTTCTTCATCTTCATCATTTTCTTCATTTTCTTCTTCATCTTCATCTTCATCCTCATCATCTTCTTCATCATCTTCTTCATTTGGTACCCCTTCTTCTCCATCGACTTCGTTGTCAACAATTACCGTATCGGGATTTTCAGCCACTAAATCCACATAAAGATTGATACCTTCGTCAAGAACTACTGTTTGAGCCTGTTGCACTTCAGTTTGGAATGGTTCTTCAAATTCTGCAGTGTTGGATGAAGTAGGAATTTCCACCAACGACCTTGCCTTGACCTTACACACTGTTCTTAAGTTCGGTTTGCCTGAACCCGGATACTTGCAGTAATATACCTGAGATGCTTGTGATGCAAAGATGAATGGGTCGTATGCTGCTGGGTATTTTTTGTTGATCAAAATATCAACAATCTTGTAGTTTGCATCGACTCTTTTCCCTCCTCGTCCTGGATCATACCATTCACAAAAGAACATAACAATTTTTCTCGAAGGCCACCCTGGATATTCCACTTCAATGACTTCTTGCAACACACCATAGTACTCGATCGGTGCTTCATTGTAATTTCCACTGGTAACACAAACACCACTGTTTGAAGTGACTTTTACTGAAGCATACGCAGCTGTGTGAAATTTATAACCATTTGAATAGTACCCGTTATAGCATGTCACTTGTCGAAGTGGTCTTTTGCTCAAAGCTTCAAGATGTGGATTGTGAAGCTGATTATTTTGTCCCTATACATATTAAAAATTTAGAACATTATTGAAATACACATTTTGTAATATGAAATAGTGTTACATACCATTTTTTGGAACCAATATATGAATTTCTGGCGAACTGCTTCATAAACCTCTACAGCTGTGATGCCTGGTTCTTGTTGACGAGTTTGCTCACAAAACATCCTACATATAACTAATAATTAGGTATAAAACCAATAACATATTTACAATATATTTGTAAAAATAATAAATTACTCACTCTATGTATGGTTGAACCTCGGGCGTATTCATCAAGACGTACGACTGTATCGTCTCTTCTTCCCAGTTTTTTTTAAAATACCGTTTGGTCCCTTTACCCAGTGGTCGACCAGCATGTAAGAATACAGACAACATACCATTGAACTCACGAAGAGGATGTTCTTCTCCCCGGCCATCGTAGTTGCGAGGCTCATTTCTGATCCTAGTTTGAACTTGATCCCCGAAATAATAAGAACAAAATGTTCCAACCTCTTCAGTGAGATATGCATTAACAATGGATGCTTCAATGTGTGCTGTATTTCCAATATTACGTTTCAAGTTGTGCAGATACCTAAATACAAAAACATTCAATTCATCAATATATAAAATAATAATTAACAAAAAACATTAGAATAATAATACTTACCTCTCGAAAGGGTACATCCACCTATACTGCACTGGACCACCGTGTAAAGCTTCATACGGTAAATGAACAGGTAAGTGCTCCATCGAGTCAAAGAAACTGGGTGGAAAAAACTGTTCTAACTTGCACAGTAAAACAGGGATGTCTCTATCCAAACGCTGCATGTCGTCCAGTGTAATCATTGAGGAAGTTAAGTCTCTGAAAAAGAGACTTAATTCTGTGATCACACTCCATATATCCTTTGGAAGTGCGTACTTAAAGGCAATCGGTAGCAACCGCTGCATAAAAACATGACAGTCATGACTCTTCATCGTAGTGACCTTCCCTGTTGATGGCTCAAACGACCGACCCATGTTCGACACGTAATTGTCCGGAAAGCGTAAATCCTTCACCCATTGAAAGATTTTTTTTTTTATTTTCTATGGAAATTTGGTACTTTGCTTGTGGCCACTCACCTGCTCGTCGACTACTGGAGAGACTAGGACGAGAACAGAACTCACTTAACTCTTCTCTGGATTTTGCAGTGTCTTTGGTCTTGCCGTCTATATTAAGGATCGTGTGGAACAAGTTATCAAACACATTCTTCTCTATATGCATCACATCCAAGTTGTGTCTAATCAATAATTTACTCCAATAAGGCAAGTCCCAAAAGATGCTTCTCTTCTTCCAACCTCCACGGATACCTTTATTGTGTTTCATCCAACCCTCCTCAGTCGTTTTCCACAAGCCAGTTACTGTAACCTCTCTCAACAACGAATCACCTGAAATAAAGTGTGTATGGTTAAACTAAATTGATAAAACTCTTTTCATAAGTAGTGATTAAAATATAAACAATATTTTTATACCTGTTCGAACTTGTGGTCTTGTACGCTTTACATCATTCCCCTTTAGAAAGTGCACTTTGTCCTTCCGCCATTTATGATCATTACATAGAAACTTCCGATGGTTATCGAACCATGATACCTTTTTACTCAGTGGAAGCCAAAATGCATTAGATCCATCCATGCAGTACGGGCAAGCTTGTTTTCCTTGAGTCAACCACCCAGACAACATAGAATATGCTGGAAAGTCGCTGATGGTCCATAAAACAGCAGCCCGTAATGTGAAGTTCTCCTTCCTGTACACGTCATATGTCTCTACTCCCGTATGCCACAAATATAACAACTCTTTAATCATTGGCTGAAGGTAGACATCTAGGTTTTGCTTAGGATTCTGAGGACCAGGCACCAAGACAGTGAGAAATATATGTTGAGGCTTCATGCACAACCAAGGAGGTAGATTGTACGGAGTCAGTAATACAGGCCATAACGAATACTTCTTCCCGTGCATACCGAATGGAGCAAATCCGTCTGTGCACGGGCCAAGCCTCACATTTCTCTTCTCACTCGCAAAATCTGGAAACTCTCTATCAAGATATCTCCACGCATTAGAGTCAGCAGGATGACGCATCTCTCCGGAATTCTCATCAGATCACTCCTCAGCATGCCATCTCATGTCTTTTGCAGTGGCACTCGACTGATACAACCTCTCTAGACGAGGAGTGATGGGAAGATAATACATAGACTTGAAAGATGTCTTCTTCCTACGATCTGAGGGTTTGAACCTAGGGTAGTTGCACATCCTGCACCGATCGATGCTCTCGTCGTCGCCCCAAAATAGCATGCAACCGTTGGTACAACAATCAATCTTCTCAAATGGTAAACCCATATCCTTCAAGAGCCTCTTACTTTGATAGAAATTTTCTGGTGCTGTGTTCTCTTTAGGTAGGGCCCGTTTGAACAACTTTGCAAATTTATTGTACACTTTCTGACTGACTTTGCCTTCAGTTTTGATGGACAACATCTGAGCATTGAATGATAATTGTGTCTCAGTATCACAACCAGGAAACAGCTTCTGATCGACAGATTTAAGCATCTAAAAAAATCTCTGCGAACGAGGATTTGGTTCCTCTTCCATGTGGTGACCACCCAAACCAGACTCATCAATCATCGTATGATAGCTTCGGAATTCATCCACCGGTGTCTCAGAGCATGGAATAGACGAATCACGGCTCGAACCACCAATCTCAAATCTCTCACCTCCACTGCTACAAAACTGATCATAGAAGGCAACCACTGTTTCAAGATTATGATTCCACCGAACTTCGCCATGTACAGTCCAATTGTAATAGTATGGAGTAAAACCAGATATCACGAGATGAGTTAGAACCTCATCAATGCTCAAAAATCTCTTGTTACCGCACTTTTTTTTTGAACAAGGACATCTAATCTGGCCATTCATATCCATGCAGTGTGGATTACCAGAGGCAAACGCAGTAAACTCATGAATTTTCTTGTAAAATTCAGGGTTGATCGATCCTTTTATCAGACGAGGGATTTCATACATCCAACGACGATCAGGGAGTTCCATCTGATTTAAATTAAGAATATACCACATTAGAATTATAAAAAAATTCGCCATAGTTTCGACTATAAACAAGCATATCCGATTTTTTAAAACAAAAAAATCCAATATATATAATCAAACATCAATTACACATAAAAATTCTAACAAATTAAATTAAATAATTAATGTACAACATGCAAATAATATTAAACTTAAACGGTAAAAATGTAAAAACGTACGGTCAAATTGAAGCAACGAGCACAATGTGACAATGGACCCGAACGATTACAACCAACACGTTGAAATAATATAATTCTTCACATTTCTAAGATTTTTTAAGGTTTTGGGGGTAAATTTTCGTGAATAAAAAGGAAAGAAGAGGGCAGTGGCTGTTCTATATTCGAAGTTTAGCGACCGCTTTTTTTAATTTACCGACCGAAAATTCGGTCGCTAAATGTAAAAACCGAATCGGGCAATAACTGCCCACCTACCCGCTTTCGGTTTTTAATTTTAGCGACCGAAAAAGCGGTCGCTAAAATAAAAATAATTTACCGACCGCCTAATCGGTCGGTAATATTGTTGACTAATATTGACTGACAATATTACCGACCGATTTAGCGGTCGGTAACTTATTTTTATTTTAGCGACCGCTTTTTCGGTCGGTATTTTCGTTGGAAAATTTAGGATTTGACCAGTAGTCAAAATCGGTCGCTAAGTGATCAAAAATCGGTCGCTAACTAATTATTTAGCGACCGATTTCAGTCGGTCGGTAAAAAGCGGTCGCTAAATTCCGTCTTTTTTGTAGTGACCATAGATCGTGGTAAATTAGGCGGTTACATCTTATATTTGAAAGTGAATCTATCGTGCTATAGATGTTGCCTTGTATAGTCATTAGTAAAAGAATAAATGCTACATTTCAGGTATGATGGGTGTAATTACTCTCTTTGAATGACCTTCAATCTAAATTAGAGAATCCTTATTGCTTGATTCCTCGAATTAGCTTAAGATGCACCATATATATATGCTTGGTCCTTGAAGGAGCAAGACTTATCCTCAACTCTTTAACCGCATATTCTCCTCTAACCACGTCGAACACATGATTGATATTGCCCGAATCCATACGAAGTGGAGCAAGAAGGTCTGACCAATAACATGCTCGGGGTGATCTATTGAATAATTTTGAGTATGTGTGTCAAAGTAAATAGTGTATTTAATTTACTTGTGCTCGAGCCTATATTATTTTTTCGTGCTCCATTTTGTCTAAGTCAGTTGTTGATGCTCCCTTGAAGTGTATTTTCTATTTGAATTATGTTTTGTGCTCCAAAATTTGAATCCTACTAATGCTCGAGCTTTGCCCGATCGTTGTTGAGCTTAGGCCCATACTTAAAAATAATCATATTCCAAACATACCTCAACTTCATCTTTAACTAAACTCAAATCGGAAGGGATATAGTAAATTATTGCAGGCAGATTTGCAACACTTTTTTTTTTTAAATTCTCAGAGATGTGCTGTGCTGCTTGGGAACAGAACTTTCCCCAATTTTTGCTCACATACACGTGATGGTTTTGAATGCAACGCCAAATCAGAATAGTTGATTTTCAATTAGGAGAGGACACGTGTATGGTGTATAACTGGCAGCCTCAATAAATCTGGATGACAAAAGTATAACAAATCGTATAGTTTAAAACATAAATTACCACTAAATATACATTTCATTTTTAAAAAAATAAAATAAAATAAAAATATTGTGAATGTATTATGGGATCCGTTTATAAAAGAATATAATTAATAATAGGAGTGATAATAAAAGTGATGATTTCATTAAAAGAAAAGTGCATATTTGTGGACGATGAAAAAGGTGATAATGTAGTAGACGGAGGGATTACATTTAAACATTAAAAAATAATACAGTATTTCAATAGCATAATATTTTAAAAAATGTAATGAATAGAATATATGAAATGGAGATCGTGAGCTTGTGAGGTGAAGATTTTGAGTGATAATTTTAAAAAATATTTTTATTTTTATAATATATAAAATTTGTGGAATAAACTAAAACGTAAAGTATGCAAATTTATACGAGTCAATGTCTACAAATCTATTCCTATTAGAATATGTACAAATTTCAATGCAAATGAGATATATTAAGAATATAGAATTATTGTGGGATCTATATTAAAAAATAAAATGATTATTTATGAGTATAATAATAAAATTATATACTCTTAAAAAAGATATAAGATTAATAGAGATTTGAAAGACAATTAAAAAAGAAAGGGAAAATTGCAAAATGGTTCATAAAATTGACACAAATTACAAATTAATTTTGTGCAGGAAAAAATATACCTTTGTGTAGAAAAAGTTTATACTTCTATTCAAATATTGTGAACTAATAGCTCAAAAAAAAAAAGTAAAAATAGATATGGAGGACGGAGGTAGTACAAGATTACGATATAAAATACTCCCTCCATGCCATACTTAATTTCAATTCTTTTAAAAAGGTCTGTCTCGTACTTAATTGCTACATTCATTTTTGGTAAAAAAAACAATATTACTTTTTAATACTCCATGCGTCCCACTATAAGTTGCTTATGTTGCCATTTTCATCCTTCCCACTATATGTTGCTCATTGCTTTTTTACCTTTTTTGAACACTATTATTCACTTCTTTATTATTATTTTCAATACTTTTTACACTATTTTCATTATTTTTTCACTTTTCTCCATCACATCATTTATACTTTTTCACTTTTACCTTAATTCGTGTGCCAAAAAACAATGAGCAACTTATAGAGTTACGGAGGGAGTATTATACTCTCTTCGTTCCAAAGGTGTTTTCACCTCAACAAAGATACAATTTTTAAGTACAGTACGATGATGCGTAGAGTTACATTATTATTAAAATAATAAAATTAGATGGAATGAATGTAAATGTAATGACATTTTGTGTAAATATGTGAATATTGTGGGGATAAAATTAAAATAATAATTTTCATTTATAGGATATGAAAACAATTGTGCGACGGATAAAAGAAAAGTGTGCAAACAATTAGAGGTGTATAATTATCTATATTCATTACACACCTTTCACTTTACGAATAAAATTAAAAATATCACCTTATCATTATAAGTATTAATAAACAATTATTATTTTTAAATCTCGTGCAAACAGTAATATAGAAAATAAGTTCGGAACAGAGGAAGTAAACATAATTACATTACAAAAATAGAAAAAGATATATAAATTTTTTCAAGCAGCCTCATATTTTATTATTATGCTCACAAATAAAGATACAAATTCAAGAACTTTGTTCTGGGTTTGTTAATTAAAAGGTGAATAATAAGAGAAGTACCATTTCAAGGAATTATGCACTTTCTCTGCTCTCTCTCCCTTGTAATAGTAACCAAGCTGCACCCATATATATTAATCAATCTTCACAAACCATCACTTTTTATATTTAAATTGCAACACAAGCATTTCTCTATATGTAATTTATAGATAAAAAGAAGAAGAAAGAATTAGGAAAAGAAACCAAGAATAATTTTTGCGCAATATATGTTGATACATTAATAGCAAAAGCCCGAGTTAATTCATAGAAGAATAAGTCTCTCGTGCATCAGGTGCACCGTGTAACTCGAATGTATTTTTAAAAAGTTGCACCATTTATTATTGAAAAGTTTCACAAATTATTACTGAAAAATTACACCATAAAAAATACATTTTTCAGTGATAATATTTGTAACTTTTCAGTAGTATTTTCTATAACTTTTTGAAATAAACTTAAATTGCACGGTGTACCTAGTGCATACAAAACTAAGATTTTATAAAAATACATTGAACCTCATTTAATTAGTCATCCTTCTGTATGGCAAGGTAATCTCTAGTAGTAATTTTTCTCCATCCCAACTTAAATTTTAATATTTTTTTCCGAACATTCCATATTAAATTTCACACTTTAAAAAAGAAAATAAAACACTTCTACAATAATTTCTTATTTCAAAATATTTTTCATTTAGTGGTTCAAAATATTAATAAATCACATATAATGTGAAGTTTATTTAGGCATGCATGCTATATTTGGTGTATTATTATATTTATATATAGCTGAACATCTTTTAATCAAAATAATAATAATAGACACATTTAGAATAATGAATTATTGCCAAATTTTCACACCAATAAAAGGAAGAAAAAAAAAAACACACATATCAATGTGATGATGACATAACATGAATAACCAAATAAAATAGTGTCACACATTGTATACGTACATTCAGAAACAAAGTAAAACACAACTTCAAAAAAAAAACACATAAAATTTATATGTATTTTCAGATCAAACCAAACATATATATTACACGTTCTATGATAAATGACACTACAAAAACCACAGAGCCAAACATAGCTTTAATAAACACTAATATCAGTTATGTCACACCATTAATATACATTAATAAATTCTGGACAACTCCTCCTGCGCTGACAAAAGGACTACTTATGTGTGAAACTGATCTTCATCTAAATTAAATTTATTTTCACATATATACCTAAGCTCATTTCTTCATTTTAATTACTCAATATTGAATTTGGATTCACGTAGACTCACAAGATGATTTAACTAGCACCTCGGTTTTCGCTACTCGTTTTTACAATGTATGATCGAAGAGATAAATTTGTGAAATCTGCCCCGATCGAGATAGGAAGGTTGAGAGCTTGACGATTATTTCTATTTGTGTTTCATTTTAATATTGGTAGGAGTATGTGTTAATTTATTTAAACATCTCACATAAATTTTTGCCTTCGTTCGATTTGAAAAGTAGTTGCACAATAAAACTTATATACATAACACTATATCTGTATGAATTATATATAATTTTAACTTCGATGGTTATTTGGCTATCTATTTATGCATAATTAATTCTGATACAACAACACTCTCTTCATCCAAATTAATATCAAACATATAGTCAGACTTTTCACATTAGTTCATTTGAACACTGCAGGTTTATTATATATAATACATATAAAACAGAAGAAAATGGAAATAGGTTGCACTACTTAGTCGCATATCTTCATTCTTATCAATATACACTGTCTATTAAATGAATACTATAAAGAAATAAAAATATGATTACAAAATTTTCTTCAGAAATAATTCTGTTTTTAAATACTTTCTTTGTCTCCTAGGAATTTGCACACTATTTTTAAAAAAAAATATTTTATAAATAAACGAGTGGCATGAATAAATATGCATATAATTTTGTGGGTGTACACACAAATTAATGGTTTCTTTTTATAGTGTTTAAATTTGTGTGGAACGTCTAAAAATGTGCAAATTTTATGGGACGAAGGTAGCAGGTGATTGCCTATAACCTTGCCTACAAAAATAAAAAATATATATAGTACTATTTTAGAACTGAACTATTTCCGTTGGAAATTCAGCATTGAAAAATTTCTATATATATATATATAATTTGGTAGTGAACACTAGTATGCACATATTATTTAATTAGAGCATTTTAATAAATGTAGTTTAACACCCTACAACTAACTAATTAAGATCTTTAATCATCTAAAATTATTACATGTTAACATATGAAGGTATTGAAAATAATTAATTAATTTAAAACATCAAATGTAATGGAAGATCTCGAGTACTAGGACTACTAATATTTATGAGGGAGTTAGTCCTTAAGTAGTTTTTATTTTTATTTTTTTACTTTTTTAAAAAAAGAAAAGAAAAAAGAAAAGACAGAGCGCCGCAGCACTGCCATTGAGTTCCAGCTAAAACGTCTGACAATGTGGAAGCAGCTACGATAAAAGGCGACACACAGTTTTTTTTTATTAAAAAATATTAAAAGATAATATTGTTTCCATTCCAACCCACACAAAACCTAACACGGTGGCGCCACCCGATTCTGCTAATATGCGCCCCCCTTCACTCACACAACAACACCTGTCTCCGCCGTAGACATGCTACTAAAGAAGGGAACCACAACCACCCCATTCCCACGTCTCAATGCTCACATTTTTTGTGATTCCAAGAAAATTGAAAAAAAAAATGTTTGATAGTACTAGAAAATGTCAAATCAAACATCACAGAAATTAACGCTGAATTAAGAAGAAGAAGAAGAAGAAACCCTTAGCTCGACATAAACAAGGATTCCGATGCGCGCATATTAAATATATGAGATTAATTTGTTACCTTAGTGCTTTTCCTTCTCCTTTCGGTCGGAATTTCTGCCGTAGTTGAGCTGCAAACGGGCGTCGAATCCGGTGAGAAAATGGTGATGGTTATCCATGGGGCCGGCGGCGCCGGAGGAGAAGAAGCTTTGAGATGGAGGAAAGATGGGAAGACGAGACGCTGGTGATGGAGAATTGGACTGAAGGGTCCCCCGATTAATGGCGGCAAAGCCTGGAGAATTAACAGGTGAGACTAAGCTGTTAGAGGCAAAGGAGAAGGGTTGCAACCCCTGGTGGTGGTGGTGGTGGTCCGCCGCGACACTAAAGTGTGGGGCCGGCTGCTTCGCCGGTGGACCAAATAGCCCGCTTGTGAAGTAATCAGGACCACCACCATTGATACAGTTATTCCTTCCACTCAGTAGCTCAGTAAAAGAGGTAACGTAAGAAGAATCATTCTCTTTCTCCTTTTCCACAGCTCTTCCCTTCGCTCTCTCCCTTGCCTTCTTCCTGATTTCAGATCTGGAAATAGAAATTCCAGAACCCTTGCTATTTTCAGAATTACTACTCCCAGGGGAGGATTTCGCCGCCGCCTCGTGCTGAAGGTGGCCGGAAATTCCGTCACCGCCTACTTCAGCAGAGCCGAACGACAGCTGATATCCCCCGCCGGTGCTGGAAATCCTCTCATTCCTCAGCCTAGGGGTACTTTCGAGGAAAGCAGTATTCATAGGCGGCAACTCCTCAATCGCGCTCGCCGCCGCCGTGAGCA
The DNA here is from genome assembly GCA_026898435.1 of Prunella vulgaris. Taxonomy (NCBI): domain Eukaryota; kingdom Viridiplantae; phylum Streptophyta; class Magnoliopsida; order Lamiales; family Lamiaceae; genus Prunella; species Prunella vulgaris. The sequence continues at coordinate 881,093 of JAPKLY010000072.1, read as the reverse complement.
GCCATTCCACGGCCTTACTCGGTTGATCGTAACCTAATCGGTCTTGCAAATCATAAAATTGAATAGCTGTGTTAACCGAAAGCCTTACCCTCCGATCTCTCAGCCCCTTCGATGTCAGAACTTTGCTGTGCCTATCTTTCCCGCCGGAAGCTCTGGAAACCCTAACAATCCGAGACGAAGGCCAGCCGTACAACCTACCAACGCCGCTGCCTAGATCGACCCCCCCGCTGCCGTTGTTGGCCGTACTCCGTTTATTTTCCCCCTCATCTTCATCATCCTGATGCTGGTCGTCCATTTTCTCACACTCGCCTAATTTTGCAGAAGCGAATTCTCCATAGCCATTGCTACACCTCTGAAACTCATGGTAATGGATCTGATCCACCTCCATATTACAACTTTCATGCCTTTCCTGAATCACCTTTCAGCTAATTTCCGCTTCGTTATTTATAATTGGAGAAGAAAAAAGTGCAGAATAAAGGAAATCCGAATTTGTGAAACTAGGGTTTTAAGTGAAAAAAAAGAGCTACAACAATAGTAGGGGGTAGTAATCTGTGCTTCCCCTTTGATGACGATTACATACAGTTGTTTCTAGTGACATATACATACAACATATATATGTATATCCAGAGAGAAGGATAGAGAGGGGAAAGAATTGAGGAGAGAGAGAGAGAGATTTTTCTGTGCAGAATGTACATTTAGGTTTAGTAACAGAGAAAAGTCAGAAAGGAGGGGGGGGGGGGGGGGGGGGGGGGGAGGGGAGGGGATGCCTTTCTATTGAAGCTTTTTAGCAATGTTAAATGCATAAGAAAACAAAGCCTGTCTACTTGCTCAGAGGCCTATTGTCTCAACCTGCAACAAAGCACTCCCTCCGTCCACGATAAATGGTCCATATTAATTTAAATGGTTGTCCATAATAAATGGTCTACTTACTTAAAATGAAAAACTTACAATTATTATTTTCATTTTTTATACACATATACTCACTTTTACACATCACATCAAGTACTTTTTAAATAATTAAATATTTTTTTATACTAATACATTCACTTTTACACATCAACATCAACTTTTTTTAATAACCGTGAATTGCCAAGGTAGTCCAATTTTTATGGACGGAGGAAGTAACAATTTTTATTTTATTTTAAAGAATTAGATGAATTAAATAAAAAATAAAAACGATATAGTAATAAATATTAGGTGAGTAAAAAATCATTGCTATTTGTACCTGTGTAACCAAAACCCAGAAAAGAGTAGGACAAAATAAGAATTACATCGGACTGGGTGAATTGACAAGGTAAAACAGTTAAGTATATAGCAAATAATACCATTATGAGAGGGTATGTTATGAAAAATGGTTTATGATAAAATTATAATGAACGAGTTTTAAAGTATTAAACATTTAACTAGGTGTATCAAAAATTTAATCAGGTCGGTGTATCAAAAGTTGAGGTCAATAAAATTTATATATTAACTTCAATTTTTGATACACCTGATGAATATTGTGATACACTTGACCAAATATTTGATACATTAAGAGAATTTAATGATAAGCTTATCATGAACTATTTTTACACAATACCTACTCTAACATTATTTTTCTAGAGGAAGGAGCAGCAAAAGCACAGTATACGAAACATGGTATAAATATCAATTTTACCCCTGTCAAATTTTAGAATTAAATTGGAGCTTTATATGAATTAGGACTAAATATGCCAACTTTTTGTTGGGACTAAGTAATCTCTTCAAACACATGGCACTGGAAAATAGTGAGTTTGATGGATTACTTGAGATTCGGATTCCAGGCTGATCAATAGTCCTGAGCCGAAATTCCACCAACCAAACGAAATATTACTTGGGACTAAAGGAGTAGTCCAAGGTAATCACACAAACCAAACACCCCCTAAATGAATAAATTCAAAACAAATATCCTAATTAAAGATAAATATCTAACTCAAATATTGATATTGATCTCCATCATTCTCTCGCTTCAAAAGATTCGTTCTCAAATCTGCACAAATCCGTAGCTCCAGCAGTAGAATAAACGCGTCATCATGTTCAATATTTTTCAGAAAATGTGCAATAAATAAATGTCTCATGAAACTTGACTTAAAAAATGTCTGCAATAAGTATATAAAGTCTTACTCAAAACTCTCATATAAATTAAAAAGTCCAATATTCAAATCATCTAGTGTACATGATAAATCTTGTCTGTCCATATCAGAAAATCCATCCATGGGAAAGGTCTAGCTTGACTAAAGAATTCATATGACCCAAATGAGCCATAAGTATTGAGGAAACATCTCATTTAGTCTAAGTAGAGCATTTTGGCCCCGATCATCAACCCCAATCCTGGAGGCAACACCTTCTTCTTCACTGTTTGATAGCGGCAAAGGCCATGGGACAATGGACAAGAGATGTGGGGACGATGGCGGATTGTTTGGTCTGTGAGTGCAACGAAACACATCCAATCACTGGCGGTGATGGCATAAAACGCTTAAGTTAATCGATGGTAGGGACGTGGTGTGGTAGGCCCTTACTGAAGAGAGCATCGCATAGTGAGAGGAGGTCGATGTTGCAGAGTGTGTCGCACGACCAGAAGCGGGAGATGATGCCAGTACCTGACGCGCGAGCGACTGTTTGACAGCGATGGTGCAATGATGCACCACTGAAATTGACGCCGGTGAGTAAGTAAGCATCGTGGCGGTGACTAGTGGTGTTGGGCAATAGCCGGACTAGCCGCCTCTAAACGGTGCTGTTGGGAGCTTTGCAGAAGTCAGAACCAGTAAGGCTTCTAGTGAATATAACTGTTCTGGTACTGCTTCAGTGGCCTTTGAGGCTGCCAACAGCGAGGATGATATTGATATAAACAATTAAGTTACGAGCTCAAGAAAGAGATTAATTAAATTGCGACTGCGAGGATTAAATGGTTTAACTACACTTCAAAATGGCCAAGATAGAAAAAAAGATAATTGTCTATATTATGCGATACAAGACGAGCAACTTATTGTCCTAGTTGCTCCCCACCCTCAATTATATTATATGACTCATAAATTTACGAGATCACCAAATCACACTTAAAATAAGTTTTAGACTTATATGCACTAGGTGCACAATGTAATTCAAGTTCATTTTTAAAAAAGTTACAGAAAATACTACTGAAAAGTCACACATATTATTATTGAAAAGTGTATCTTTAATGGTCTAACTTTTTAATAATAATTTATACAACTTTTCAGTAATAAATAGTATTCCATCTGTCCCACATGAATTTGCACACTTTCCTTATTTGGACGTCCCACACAAATTTGCACACTACCAAAAAAGGAAACATTGATTTACGTGCACACTCACAAACATATACACATATTTACCCATATGCCACTACTTTATATATAAAACACATTTTCCTTAAAAAAATGTGTCATCTTGTAGGGTGCAAACTTCTATGGAACAGATGGAGTATAATTTTTTAAAATATATTTATATTGCACAATGCACCTAACGTACAAATGAGTTACTCTTAAAAATAAATATTTGACTCAAATATTAGTATAAAACTATATTTCATATTTTAGAACGTCACACAGAAAACAACTCCTATTTATGATAGATTTTTTTTTTTTTTTAAACCCCCCACAAATTTTCATATTTGCAACGTATAGGGAAAACCATTAACCGCCCACTTTTTAATATTTCCACTTCTGCTTTTCCTCGCACCAATCCCCAGTCATGGTTCTCCCTACATTCAAACGCAACATTCAATTCGGAGCACTCTAGAACAAATCACAATCCGAATTGCTTCATTGTTTGTTAAATTGCGCGATTATTTTTGCCCTGAAATGGTGAAATCTGGGAACGAGAAGAAAACGCGCGTAAATAGACGGCCTTGGATTTTAATCGGCGCTTTCATTGTTCTCCTCCTCGCCGTTCTACTCGGTCCGAAGAGTTATCACGTCGCCTCCCTCGTTCATCGCATCAAAAGCTGTTATTGTTCGCAGGTTAGCTGGAGTGTATTTCAATTTCGTTGCTAATTTAAGGTTCTTATTTATTTTATTATGCAATTCTAGTTACCCTGTTTCTGTTTATTCTGCCGTTTCATGAGGAAATTTGGGCGGAGTGGAGGAATTGGTTTGTTAAATGATTGATTGTTATGGTCTTAGAATTTATTCTTAAAAATATAATTATAGGTGAGTTTTTATGTTGCTTAATTTGAAAAATCGACATCAATATTTCAATAAAGTGATTGTTATGACCGCGTTGAATTGTACTGCTTATTTTTGGCTGATGACAAATGGTTGATTTATTTGGCTTTATTGAGCTAGTAGTGTTTTACATAATTTCAAATATATATATTGAGTTCTTCACAATTATATTTGAACAAAATTAAGCAGTAGCTTGAAATTGCTGGATTTTGTAATTGCGTTTGATACTTTATGCTTGACTTCGTAGTACTCTCTTTGTAGGAGGGGATTAAGTACCATGGACTTGTGGAGGACTGTTGTTGTGATTACGAGACTGTGGATCGTATCAATGTAGTGGTGCTGAATCCATTGCTCCAACAAATTGTGAAATACCCGTTCTTCCGATACTTTAAGGTGTGAAAATTTTACGAAAGATCTAAGCCAATTGTAAACTTTAAATTATTTATTTTTCTTATGTATTATTTGTAAAGAATGGCAATGATTAGTTTTTGTATTATAGATTGTCGAATTCTATTTGGATTTCATAATGACATGGGGTTTTGCTTGTTTTTCATTGGCACTTGTAATTACATTTCAAGCCTGGTTGAAGTTCTATGAATTCGTTTTGCAATGTCCATTCTTTTTGGAGATGCTAACATGCAGAAACTATGGGTATGGTACACTATTAGTGGTTAACCATGGTTAATGAAGCATCACAATTTGGCTGTTCAAATGTATGGCTGAAGCTTGTTTGAGTTGCGTCCTGGTTCTTTGCTTTCTTCTCGACTTTTTATTGTTCCAAGTATAGTTGTAATATGTGCTCTAATCTTTTATCACCTAACCTTCACACTTACTGCCTTATTGATATCATGATGCTTGATTAGTATTTATAATGATAGGTCAAGTTGTGGTGTGATTGTCCTTTCTGGCCCGATGATGGTATGTGTCGTTTGAGGGACTGCAGTGTTTGTGAATGCCCAGAGACTGAATTCCCTGAAACATTTAGGAAGCCTTCTGGCAATGTTCTCTCCTCAGCTAATCCTGTTTGTCAAGAGGGAAAGCCAGAGGCTGTTGTAGATCGAACCATAGATGCTAAAGCTTTCAAAGGCTGGATGGAAGTAGATAATCCGTGGACAAATGATGATGAGATGGATAATGGTGCTTTTCTGTTCAAAGTTAGGCATAGTGCATTTATTATCTTCTCCATTGCATCTGGAATTCTTTACATTTACAAATATGTACTTTGCAGCTGAAATGACATATGTAAATCTACAATTGAATCCTGAACGCTACACTGGCTACACCGGTCCATCTGCTAGAAGAATATGGGATGCTATTTACTTGGAGAATTGCCAAAAGTGTAAGTCTATATATATTTTCAGTATGAGATTATTTGAACTTGGAGTTAGTTTTTAAGATATGAAAGGTGGAAAGGGTTGCCTTACTCGATTACTAAAATTGTTTGTCATTTCTCTTTTTTTCCTTCAAATATTGGAAATCTTTTTGACCATTGATCATTAAATTGCTTTGTAGATCCATCTGAGGAGTGCCAAGAGAAAAGAATATTGTACAAGTTGATATCTGGTCTACATTCCTCCATATCAATTCACATTGCTGCCGATTACCTGATTGATGAAAAAACAAACACAGTAAAGTTTCAATTTCATACCCTGTTCATGCTAGAATCTCGTATTACATGATGCCTTCTGTAATATTATCTGTGGTGTAAATTTGTATGCGCAATACATAGTGATCTAGTGGTTAAGGTTTTTAGTTGTTTAAATTAATTTCTGGTTGTTCAATTAGAATTCTCATTGCATACCATCAGGATGTAATTACTTGAATTTGGTATATTATTATACCCATATATCATATGAGAAAGTGTCATCCTGATTTTTTTTAAAAACAATCTCAGAGTTATATCTTCTTGTTTGTTGGTTTGCTCAATGAAAGGGGGCAATTGACCATGATAATTTGCATATATTAGTTATCTTCTATTGTGTTAATATATTCCACAGAATCCATACATAACACATTTCTTTTGATGCTGATGCAGTGGGGCCAAAATTTATCACTGATGTATGAACGGGTCTTGAAACACCCAGATCGTGTTCGAAACTTGTACTTCACTTTTCTTTTTGTTCTTCGATCTGTGACAAAAGTGAGAAAATTTTAACTTCACTGTTTATCTATTTTTGTTTCGATTAGCTTTCACTTTTTACATATTTCTTTGTTGGTTGTTTTCTAGGCGAAAGATTACTTGGAGCAAGCTGACTATGATACCGGTAATCCTGTAGAAGACCTACAAACACAACTTATGATAAACAAGTTGGTTTATGATCACCAACTACAAGCTGCTTGCCCGAAACCATTTGACGAAGCTAAATTGTGGAAAGGGCAAAGTGGTCCAGAACTGATGAAGCAAACACAGAGACAGTTCAGAAATATAAGGTTTTCTGTTCTTCATCAAATGGCTAATTCTGCTACTATTGTATAATCGTTAATGCTTTCCCTTGTCGTCTCCTATCACTATTTGTTGCTAGTTGTTCTCCCATATTTATAGGGTTAATATTGTTTTGTCCCTTACGTTTACGTTTTTCCAGTTCTGTCACCCTCTTTCACTCGCCAGCTGCCATCAAATTATGTCCTGAAAGCACACATTTGTTATCTTATTTGGACCCACCATTAGTTGACTGTCTGTTGACTTATCAACTATATGGGGAGCTACAATTAAAAGGAAAAAGAGAACTTTTTAAAAGTACATTTAGCACCCCCTAGTTGTTGATTATGTTCAACTAATGGTGAGATCAAATGTGGGAGAAAAGTGTACTTTATGACCAAACCTGATAGTGAGTGAAAGAGGGAGACCATAACTAAAAAAATGTATACGTGAGGGTAAAAAATGATATTTACTTATTTTTTTAAAGTCATTTTTCTCTATTCTACTAAAGAATTGTTGATAAGAGGGAAGTGTCCGTTAACATCCTACGCTTTGCTGCACTTCACCAGCTGTAGTATGAGTATCACCACAAAACACACACCCATGTGGATGCGTGCAAGATGTGTGTGTTGTGCTTAAAAATGGGGTGGGATTGGAATGTGCACACATGCACATGTATTGGGGAAAATTTGACATGATTAGCCGAATACAGTAATGACTTGTCCTTTGATTTCCTATTGAAATTGCAGTGCCTTGATGGACTGCGTTGGATGTGAAAAATGTCGTCTATGGGGAAAACTTCAGGTCTTGGGTCTTGGGACCGCGTTAAAGATCTTATTCTCTGAGGAACCATCCTCTCAGCATGTTAGTTCTTGATGCTAATAGTCTCTCATTGTTCATATCATTGTGCATTACTATCCTTTGTGTTTGACCGATGAAATGGCCATCAGATGGAGCTGCAAAGAAACGAAGTAATTGCGTTGGTAAACCTGCTCAACCGCCTTTCTGAATCGGTTAAATTGGTCCACGAGATGGGGCATTTAGTCGAGCGAACTTTTGGGAAAATCATCGGTGGATTGAATGATCAAATTAGCCATCAGATTTCATAGGGGTTCCTTGATCCTGAAGAAGAGGTAGATTCTTCAGTTTGAAGCTTTTCTTTGATTTTTTTTGTGTAAATTTCTGTAACCACTTGATGAGGAGTTCTTATATAATCTCTTCAGGATGATAATGAGTGATATCTATATATTGTATTTATCTCTTTTAATTTTATAAGAAATTTTCATAAAAAAATGGAGAGATCCAAATTCGTTGTCACACGTAAAATATTTGATTTTAATATTGAAAGAAATCATTTTGAATTATGCCTCTGGTAAACAATTAATTTCGAACTATCAGGCCAAATTTTGACACTTTAGCAAACATTTCTTTTCCTTCCTCGTCAATATAAAGGGATCTTAATCTTTTTTTTTATTCTTTTTTACTTGCAATCTGGAGTACATCAATAACAGCTGTGATCATGTATAAAATTTCGGGCTTAGTCTTATATGCATCAGTTACACCGTGCAATTCAAGTTTATTTTTAAAAAGTTACATAAAATACTACTGAAAAGTTACACATGTTATTGCTGAAAAATGTATCATTAGTGGTGCAATTTTTCGGTAATAATTTGTATAATTTTTCAGTTGTATTTTGTGTAATTTTTCAAAAGTGAACTTGAGTTGCACGGTGTAATTTGTGCACAAAAGACTTAGTATGAAAATATATTCCAACATTGGAGAGCAATTGACCTTATCTTCAATTAATGATTATTATAAAATTATACTTTTTTTTTAATTTTTATTAATAGTCATCATGAATCATAAAAATACATAATGTTCTCTTATGAAACACTACTTAAAGAACAATTGATTATATCTTGTGAAATTAAAAAATTCGGGAAAGTTCTGGATAAAAGTTCATGATAAATTTATTATAAAATTATTTTAAAATATTAAATAATTTATTAAGAGTTTCTAAATTCTGAGTTAAAAATCACTAATAATTAAAATATAATATCATTAATAATACTTTTAATTATAATACTTTTATGATAAATTCATAATTTTTTTTTATTTAAAATATACTCTGAAAACTTTGGTCAGGTTGCGGCCCGGGTAATGGTTTTGGTTCACCTAATCCACCAAATCCAATTCTTTTATAAATTATTTAATCTTTTTAGCCTGTCTACTCAAATTAAAAAGCCGTTCTATGCATTTAAATTATATAAAAAATATATCTCAATTCTCAACCAATCAATAATAATAATATCTTAAAAAGTAACTAATATTAATAATACCTTAAAAAAACTAGTAATACCTTAATTACAAAAAATATACATAATTCAATTGTACTTAACATTTTGATAAAATCAAAATTGAAATCGAAATTTACTAAAAATGTTTAGTCTTGTTCTTATATGCACCGGGTGCACAGTGCAACTTAAGTTCATTTTTAAACAGTTACACAAAATACTACTGAAAAGTCGCACATGTTATTACTGAAAAATGTATCTTTAATAGTGTAACCTTTTAATAATAATTTGTGTAACTTTTCAGTAATAAATAGTGTAACTGTTTAAAAATACATTTGACTTGTACGGTATAATTGGTACACAAGAGACTTATTATACTTTAAAGATGCAAAAGGATATCATACACACGGAGCATATTTGAATTTGTGCAAATAAAAATATTTCAATTATAAAAATATAATTATTTTCTGATAAAAAAATCCATAATAAGGACAGGAAAACATTTTTAAAAAAAAATTAATAATGTCATCTTTCTCCATTCCAAGCCAACAGTTGACGAGAATATAAATAACCCGCTTAATCTGCAGAGTGTAATCTCCGAATTCGGTTTTCACCGATCGCTCCATCATCGTTTGATCTTCTGTTTCCAAATTCAGAGCTGTGATTATTTTAATCTCAGCTTCATAATTTACTCTGAGGTGTTTTCCCCCTGTTTTCTTTGATTTCGCGATCTTTTTGCTGGACGATGGAAGTTATATCTATTTTTGTCGCAGGCAGTTGAATTCAGTGAAGAATTTTTGTCTTGGTGGTTTTTCGGATTTAAAAGCAGTGTTAATAGTTGCTGAGGAATTGGATTGAATTGAATGGAAATGGAGGGAGGAAGTTCTTCATCATCATCTGGTATAGGAGCTGATTCTGTGCCACTCCGAGGTGGCCGTTCAAATTGTATGTGGTGTGTGTGTGTTTTTCCCAATTTTTTCTTTGACCAGTTTACACTTTTTGTGTGGATTTTACTACGCGCGAACTGCATTATTAAGAAGAATTAGGGTTTGTTTTCAATTGGAATTTGTAAAATGTTGAATTATGCTCTTGCTTCAGAATACCTATATAAGCTCAATTGAATCCAATTCCAGTTATAAGAAGATATATTTTGATTTTTTATGTTTTTCAGGCACAGAAAAGAAGAGAGTACTAATGGTTGGATTTTTTATTTTATTTTTCTTTTTGCAGTTTTATATCAGTTTACGCAACAAGATCTACCAGCTTGTAAGCCTGTCCTGTCTCCCGCGTGGGTAAGCTAATTGTGCAAATGATTGTTTGAATGTATAATGAACGAATCATGTTTAATGACACTCTAGCTTAATGTGTAAACTTTTTAAATTATGTGTATTGTTAAGCTTCAGTTTTGGCGATGGCAGGTCATTTCGATATTTTTTGTGGTGGGTGTTATCTTTATCCCAATAGGGATTGCCTCTCTTCATGCTTCACAAAGCGTAAATACTTAACTTACCTTTATCATCGTTGGATAATTTTTTATTTTATATTAGTAGTGGATAAATGTACTTTGAACATTAGTTTGACATTCTGTTTTGTAATTGTAGGTTGTTGAAGTTGTGTATAGGTACGACGTCGAATGTGTCCCTGAACCATTCAGAAGTAACAAGTTGGCATACATACAAAATGATTTCATTCCCAAAAATTGCTCCCAATACCTGAAGGTTGAATTTCTGGGTTGTTAGCAGTGTACTTCTATAATTTAGATATTTAATTTTCTGTCTTTGTTGATTCTGCTTCTTAGGAGTAATGAGACCTGTCCAAAAATGCATTTAACTTTATATAAGCTCCATTAAATTTCAAGGGTATGATGTGGTAGAGCAAGATGGGGATGGCACATAATGGGCTTAAATTTCACCACATCAGATTGCCAATACAGTTTTAGGCTAATAATTTTTTCTGAAGAGGCATAAAAATTCGATATAATGTTTGTTCTATGCTTATGTTTTAAAAATTTCTATAGTTGGATGAGGCTGGTTGTTATTGGACTGGAGAATCTCTAGGTAAGCTGAGTGCCATCACCAACTCTTGTGGCACTGATGCACAGTGTCTTTGCATCTTTCTTTCCTTTAATTTCCTTGAAAGTGTAAATAGATGGTTTTTTTTGGGGAAAATTACAAAATGGTTCACTAAATTGACACTAATTACAAATTGATTCTGTGCATGAAAAAATTATACTTCTGTGCAAATATTGTTAACCAATTTGTAAATATAGTCATTTTTTTGAATCAATGTGCAAATGCCCCTTTCTTTGTTTTATTAATTAAGTTATATATATATATATATATACAGGTTTTTTAATATAAATGATCTTGGATAATTTGAACTCATGATCTTAAATTGGGTAAGTGCCTTTAGCATTGGAGAATATGTGAAATTTCATATCATGACAGATCTTCATGTATTAAGCACCACAGCCTTTTGATATGCTGCTTGAGTGTCCTCACAAAATTTGCATTACCCTGTAGCTACTGTAGATGTTTTGGATGTTTGTGGTTCGTGTTGATAATGTGATATGTCTTGTCTGTTATCTACATATTTTCCTTGTTTCTACAATTTCCATTCTAGATTAACAAGCTTAATTAAGGTCTCATATTTAATCTGTCCCTAAAACTTTGTTTATAGATTCCCAAACATATGAAAGCTCCAATATACGTCTACTACCAGCTTGATAACTACTACCAGAACCATAGGCGGTAAAAATCTTCTGTTTCTCAAACCAGTTATGAGAGAATGAGGTTTCATTTTCGATTTCAGCTTGTTATGTTATATGTACTTAGACCTTTCTTGGTCCCATTAAGGTATGTTAAGAGTCGAAGCGATAAGCAACTTTTGCATGGGCTTAAGTATCAGGATACAAGTTCTTGTATGCCTGAAGATGTTAGTCATGGACTCCCGGTTGTTCCTTGTGGCTTGGTGGCATGGAGTTTGTTCAATGATACTTACTCTTTTTTCCGTGGAATAGATGAACTGAAAGTTGACAGGAAGAATATCGCATGGAAGAGTGATCGTGATCATAAATTTGGGAAAGATGTATATCCCTTCAATTTTCAGAATGGAACTCTAGTTGGTGGTGCAGCACTTGATCCCAATATTCCTGTGAGTTATTGCATTCCGCATTGGCCCAATTATGTTTTTTCTCATTCATAATTTTATTTTCTTAAATGCCAACCATGACCCTTTATGCAGTCAGTAGAACAATGAGAAATTTGTTTTCTTTATTGCTTATTTAAAAAAAAATTAACTGGAATTTAGGACCATTTTTTGTAATTCTCTATCTATTCAACATTCTTGCAAGCACTCTCAAAAAAAAGTTGTTTGTTACCATAGTTTTACTTCTGCAAACAATATCTTTTTCATCGACAGCACCTGTCATTGTAATTTGGTGATTCTAGAACTTGCATCTCGCTCTAATCTAAAACATCTGGGCCTCGCAAACTTTTCGAAGTATTATGAACAGCTATACACGTCTTCTAAATTGGTTATATTAAGGCCAAGATTGCCTTTAATGGTCTAAAGTCATGTGTGATTATATGGTCTAAAATCATTTCCTAATCGGCACTTAACACCTCTTCTTTATAATAATCAGCTACAATTTTTCTGGACTTGGTGACTAATGTTTACAATTAATTGATTTTGACTTTGCAGCTTTTTATTTAAGTTCTGCATCTTTCCTTGTTACAACTTAATTTTTGGGTTTCATTTATTTAGTTGTGTGCCATATGTACTTTCCTACTAAATTAATTACTAAATGTCTTCCATATCCTTTGTAACACATTGCACCATCTAGCTAAGTGATCAAGAGGATCTCATAGTATGGATGCGCACTTCTGCTCTCCCCACTTTTCGAAAGTTGTATGGAAGAATTGAAGAAGACTTAGATGCTGATGATATTATTTTGGTGAAACTTTTGAACAACTACAACACCTACAGTTTCAGTGGGAGCAAAAAGATTGTTCTCTCAACATCAAGTTGGTTAGGAGGCCACAATAACTTCTTGGGATTCGCTTACGTTTCTGTTGGCACCTCCTTTATATTTATTGCCTTTGTCTACCTGTTGCTTCATGTCAAAAATCCGAGGTAAAACTTTTTAAATTATCCAATATACTCAAATGCTTATGATTTTTCAACTAGTTAAAGCAGCTAATTTTCTGATTTTTTCCCTTTCTCGGCTGAAATGCTTTTCCAATGCACGTTATTTTGGATGAAGAGCTGGATTCTCCTCACTATGTATTTCAAGGACAAATTATTTGATTTATTTTAGGAAATTTATTTTGTAATATACCAAGTTACTAGTTTTTTCTGTGTTACAATTCTAAATATCTACGCCATTCCCAATTGGTTGTCGCATCAAATGATTTTTGATCAACTTAATTAAGATGCAAAAAGATTTATTTAAAAGAAAAACTCATACGTTGTTGCACTTGTTGACATATACTGCCACCTTCCAGAAGAGAATTCGAAAATCATGTCAGTGTGCGACATTCAACTTGTCTCTGGTCTGTGATCATTGGTTTCATTCAATATTCTTTTGTATTTCACTGTTTCAGATCATATGGTGATACAAACAATATATCCTGGAACTGGAAGCCTGTTTCTGGTTAAGGTAAAAATAATTCCTCTGCCATGGTTTTGTTCTTTCTATTGTGAGCAAAGTAATCTGTGATCATACTTCTTGAGAGATCTATTGGTATTTCTTTGAATATTTCATACTCATTTTATAACTCATCTCTAATGTGCATTTTTCTTTAGGTGATATTAATCGACTTTAGTTCTCGATCATAGTTCTAATTCTGATGCTATCTAGTGAAAGCATTTCTTGTTAGACTCGATAATACAGTCAACATTTCAGGTAAGTTTGTCGAAATCAATAATAAAATGAAAATCAGTTCGATCAATGCTTCTAATGGAAGGGTGAGGAAAGTGATGAAACAATTTATTGCAGAACTCTGCATTAGCAAAACCGTCAAAGCCTAGAGACAGAAAGGAAACAAGTAATTCAAAACATAAACCTCATGATCCATATGCATTATTTACACCACGAAATTATCTAGGATCTCCGAAAAATTGTCTGAAAGAACCTATTATTTACTCTCATACATGGTTTTCTTGTCTGACTAGTATCATATATCCATTTGTACGCGCTCGGTCCTCTATTTCCCCCCGTTTTTTTTACAAAATTTCGGAGGAACTCATAACTCGTACAAATTCATTCATTTCCATCTTCTTGCATCAAGAATTCTGTACCTCAATTTCCTTCTTTCCATATGTTGTTGGAATCCCTTTACCACCCTTTTTTCCATAGCATGGATGAAAACGAAGAGGAAAGCATGATTCAGGGCTTATTCTGTTTTCTTGATATCAAATGACGAATAATCTGTTTATCAACAGGTAGGAAAGGAGAGAGAGGATGACGGGCAGGGCGTAGAGAACCTTCTTGCTGGAAACATCCATCTTCTCCAGGCCTTCTTCGACTATTGTCTCGAGCTTAGGCGCATTCGAAGCCTTGTGGTGGGAAATCAGAGGCGCTGGTGCTACCTCCACCAAGTTAACGTAGCTTATTTGCTTTCTCATCATTCTTTTTTATGAAATTCTAGAGAGAGATTGTTTTAAGAAAATGTGAAGGTGATGATCAGAGATTGCTTCAATTTGTAGAGAGAGAGAGAGAGAGAGAGAGAGAGAGAGAGAGAAAATGATGTGATGAAGGTGAATTGATTCAACTCATGCATATATAAGAAGAATTAACCGAAAGAAAAGGAGGAAAACTATGGTGGGCTTTGAGTGGAGAAACTAATGGAAGTTAAAAAAGACAGGTGTTGGGTTTCTGCAAGATGCGACACATTCAACGTGATGAGTTATTTCCACTAATTTTCCCAAAAGATTAGGCACTAATATTTCTTTATTATTGAATTATTATAATTGTCTTTATTTGTGAAAATTACTGGATGTGCATGGCTTGAGCAATGACTTGATGTATGATTTGACTAGTTTGTTGAGATTAAACCATGTTGAGGGATCCGAATTCCCCTGTACAGGAAGGTTCTGCACGGGGGATTGTTGGATCGCACACACACTCGTATGGGTATGTGTGATCTAACAGTTCCCCTCCTGCACAGGACCTTCCTGTACAGAGGGGATCTCCATCCCATATTGAGAGCTCCCAATTTTTGTCCAAAAATGATTGGTTTTGTGTCTTTATTTTGGTCTTGAAGCAGGATGGTCCAAATATGAAATAATTCTCATAATTATTTGGCTTAGCTATGTATATTATCAAAATCTATCTTCAATTTGCAATTTAAACTTGACTTTTGGAATTTTGATAATCAAAACCTCTATTTAAAAAGTCTTTGCAATTCGACCTATGGAAACGAAGAATTTTGGACTCAACCTTTTGCATGTCAAGGTTTACATCCAAGCCAAGTTAATAAAAGATTATAGAAAAAAAAACAGAAAAAAAAAGAAGAGAATATTGTATCAATTTATTAGGCAATAGAACTGCATATTATTGTATTACCCCTATGCAAATGTGTTCAAACTGGGAATTTTTTTAAATTGTACAAATGGTGACTCCAATTCATGATTTTTTGATCATATGTAATAATGTTCTAACTATTTAAGCTATACCACTTCGTCACTGGAAAGCATTTTCTTGCATTTCCTGAGAACAAAGACTTGACCTTTCCAAAGCTAACTCGGATGCCTCTTGCCGCAGCTGATCAATGCTTTCGTCGTTGTTGATAGAATCGAACCCCTCCTTGTTGATAGTATCAAGAGTCGTACGAAGGCGTCGAAAAAGTCAAGAAACTCGGACATATTGAGACAGTGGGGGACCTACGTTGTTCTTGGGGTGGCCATGGCCCCCTCCAAATTTTTGATCAAATATATATATATGGTGTATATACACTTGAGTGTGTATATATGGTGTACACTGGCTTAGGAATTTGGATTAATATGTCAAATATATGAGGAATAATGTTAGAAGAAGTAAAATGAAACTTGAGATATGTGCCTCAAATTGGACAGCTATCTCTTCATTTAATTAATTTGTCATTATATAAATGATTAATAACGAATAATATATACTTATATCATATAATATAATTAGCATATTATACATATATAATACATATCTTAGTTTCTTTATTTAATTCTTTCAATTGTTTATGGTTTTTATCTTTTTGATTCTCGCATTTTTTGTTTTATTAAATTTTTGAAAAAATTAAAATAATATTTCTTTATTAATGACATTTCTCTCATTAAAAAATAATTTTATTGATGAAATAAATTTTTTTAAGAGTGTTCTCTCTCATGTTGGGGCCACATAAATCATTAAAATTGATTTTTTTTTAGATAATAATTAATAAATTTTCATACATGATAAATTTTAAAATATTATGATATAACCATTATCGAAGTGGAGAACTTAAAATTTTATACAAGAAATTATGATTAAAACAATTATTTGACAAATTATTTGAAAGACATAATAAAACTTAATAATATTATATATTACTAATATATTGTTGGCCCCTCATCGATTAATTCTAGTTCTGCCCCGTATTGAGGTAGTGTAACAGCCGAAAATGGAGTCAAAGCCGATGAGGTATATAATAATATTTGGAGGATGGGATTGAAGACATGATGATGGTAGGAGTTTGCTGTGTATTATCACTCCAATGTTGTGATATATATACACATACACAAGGTGTTTCTAAAGAGTCGAACTTATAACAAAATATTATTACTATCAATAAAATATTATAAATGGTGTGAAATATTAGATATAATGTAAAACTTTCTTGATATGTCTTTAATGAGTAAGTTTCCTGTGCACCAATTACACGGTGCAACTTTAGTTCATTTTTAAAAAGTTAAACAGTTTATAACTGAAAAGTTAAACAGTTTATTACTGAAAAGTGTATCTTTCATAGTTTAACTTTTCAGTAATAAACTGTTTAACTTTTCAGTTATAAACTGTTTAACTTTTTAAAAATGAACTTGAGTTGCACCGTGTAACTGATGCATATATACAAGACTAATCCGTCTTTAAAAATGATAGGGGTATTCTAAAAATCTAAACTTTGTTAATAAGAAAATAACTAGTTTCTCATATTTAATATTTCTATATTTCAAAAAAGGTCCACTTCAAACTCTTTTGCCATTTTCATTTTTGGTAAAAAAAAATTATACACTAACACACCTTTACTAAAGGCATGTTTGCAACAGCTTCTCAAGGGATGTAATCATTTTTCTATAAAAGCATCTCACTAACAGATTATGAATTTTAAAAGTGATTCTCTCTATTTTTTAGTGATAGAAAACATGTCTTAACCCTACTGAAACATCACTTTTTAAATAAAATATTACTTTATCACTTTTAAAAAAATATTATTTAATCATTGTGTTGAAATATCTACTTTATCAATTATCATTAAAACATCACCATATTATTTTTTCTTAAAACTCGTGCAAACAGAAAAGTAGAACTTAACTATGAGATGGAGAGAGTTTAATTTTAGCCCGTTAATAAGGGGGTAGTGTTTTAAAAATAATAATTTTATGGGACCATCATGCCGAAACTGAGCTGAAAAATCACGTGAGTTGCACGATTGCCTTACATTTAGAGAATTTTAAAACACTATGTCTTACATCTAAAGACTCGTAGATTTGTAAATTTAGGTCGACGATCATGCTCTCGCTCGCGTATGTGCCAATTTCTCAATTGTTTTACATTTATAAATTTTAAAACCTAATTTTTGACCAGCATAGACCCATAAAATTTTATCAACAGAACCACCAAACTTATGGACCTTCAAGAAATATTATTCCCCATCAATGCATATACTCATATATGCACTATGTAGATGCATGACTTTGGTATATATGAAGCCTCACTTGACGTATCTTTGGGAGCTGAACTCGATACCCAAGGATGAAAATATCCCGATATTTAATCGAGTCGAATTCGCACAATATCCAAGGATGAAGATATCCCGATATTTCCATGATATATTCATTTTTTGTAGTCACCGATATCAATATTAGGTAGAAACGATATTTCCATAATATTCGTTGAAAAAATAAAAAATATCAGTAAATGTCGATCTGTAATATCGATATCGCTTATTTTTTTTCACAAATTAAACCAAATATCGTTAGATTTCGAGAAAATATCGAAAGAAATCGAGAAAATATAGAAAGATATCGATAAATTTCGGGAAAAACTCCAAAAAATAATGTATATATATAAATTTGTTACAATTATAAATTTTATTTAAATTCTTTTGTTAAATTTATGTATTAAATGTTTGCTCCAAATTTTTTTATAATTTTTAAATTTACCGATATTGATATTTCCACAAATTAAAGATCTTGATATTTCCATCGATATTAATATTTTTAACCTTGACAATACTTACTCTTTCATTTAATAGGGTTCTATCTATGAGAAAAAGATCGGGTTAAAATTTCTTAAAAGACTGTGTTTTATAATCATAATCGTAAAATTCAAAATTAAATTGAAAGTTGAGTAAAAAATAATACCGATTTTCTACTTAAAAATACTATATATAATTTTATCTTTTCCATCGATTAGGGATGTCATTGGAGAGTGAAAATATATGAGAGGAGTAAGAGGACAACTTCCTAGGAGAAAGAGTAGGAAAATGACCGGTTTCTCATAGGATCAACAACATTCCAGTGCTATTAGTTAATGGAAACCTCAGGGGAGTGCTGCTACTTTTTATAATTTACATCAGGTGCAAATCGCACTGTTTCAAGTTGTCAGACTAATTAAATGTGATTTGACGTAATACTGTTCATGGATTGTACCATGTGTACGATTGCATAATTGATTGTACTATATCTGTTGCTTTTAAATGGGTACACATTTAATAATTCCATCAATACTTTTACAATTTCACCATAGTCGTCGGCTTTATATTTTGACTATTTTCCGGCTAGTCTATTTTTTAGTAATTTGTACTATTGAATATATGTATGTACCATTGAATTTGCGGTTGTACTATACTGATATTTTTATTGTACTAATCCTTCTGTGATTGTACTATTGAAATCTTCCTCGTCTACATTGAAGTCACCAGAAGACGTCTTTCATACAGACAACTATCAGCTTTGAAGGCAAAATGTGCACCAAAAATTCACACAATTCAAAAATCATCTCATCATCTTCATGAAAAGAGATTTTATTCTCTTCTAACAACATCATCCCGTAGAAGCCACAACATCTACAAATCAACTTTTCTCTCAAAAAAGAAAATGAGTCCACATTTTTCTTTTACAGCTTACTGGATAATGAAAATACAATTAAAACCAAGATGAATTACCTTTTTGTTGTAGAGGTGAAAGGCGTCGGTTATGGCGGGATTTGTTGTAGAGGTGGAGTGGTGCCAGAAATCGCTGCTCGCTATTCTGTCCCTAGGAATTGACGACGCCGTCCACTCTGAAGAATGAAGGCAGACACTCAACCCACACCCCCAATCGCTGAAATTGTTAATCACCCCCACCGCCGGAATCCGCCATGGAAGCCGATGACCGATCGTCTCCTACACCCTTCACCAAATCCGACTCCCATTCGACGGAGCCCCAAACATGATAACGCCGAAAACCAAAACTTTTCGCCAGAAACTAATACGATGGACATACCTGCGGCGGTGCGTGGATGTGCTGCACGGGTATTCAGCGGTGTGAGACCCGACGGCGTTGGCGGATTTCAGATCTTCAAACTCCCTTCATCTCTCCACCGCAGATTAGCACCTATCGACTTATTCTCTCTCTTTCCTATTTCTTCACCTCCCTGAAAACCCACCTGAAAATAATCTTCCCCATCGCCGTCGAAAATCCATCAAAAAACCCACCCACTTCCGTTGTTGTTGTCCGATCCGCTGCTCACCATCCCATTCCATCTGTCTCCCTTCGCCGGCGCAGAGAGAGAAAATGTGTGTAAAGACAGAAAGGAGAAGAGAGAGAATATGTGTGGGAGAGAGAAGATGTGTGGGAGAGATAAAAGGAGGTGGGACGTGTCATAGATATGTGGGCATTTCAAATTAAAGTTTAGTGGCAATTTCGTAAAAAATAAGAACTGCATGTCCTTTTATTAAGGAATTTGCACCTATATTAAATACCTAAAGATCCATATATCTTAATGGAATTATGTATAGATAAGGCATACCGGCATGTAATTAACCCTTTCTCATATTCAATTTCTTCAAGGATCATTTTCATGCTTCCCTTCAATATTTTTTTTTTTTTGGAATATATATATATATATATCCTTTCAAATATTGCATTAATTTTGGTGTAATTATGATCATTAAAGTAACTCCCTGCTTTACGCGCCGGCATGGCACGTGATCGCTTATAAACAATTAATTTATTTTCTAGTGTGTTGATATGGCGAACTAACACTATCGACATGGGGCAATCACCCATAGGCTTAGCAGGTCGCCAGGGCCCACCCAGATCCGTTGAAGTGCGGAGCTCGCCCATGCAGGGACGACTTAGCTACGTAGCTCGCCCAAAAGAACTAACCTCTGTCATTACCGGAGCTCGCCCGAAGCTCACCCCATGTCCCCCTGTGGGCCTCACCGAGTTCCACCATCATGTAGCATCCGTAAGCCATATAAGGCATTGAAGCTCGCTCCGGAGCTCGCCCGAGCCACTGAAACTCATCACCGAGCTCGCCCATGAGGTCGCCTGTTAGCCTACTAGATCCCGATGGTTGTACTCTTTTTCCCTCCATCCGGTTTATCCACAAGGGTGGTTTACGGCGAGGTTTTTAATGAGGCTCATCTAGTCTAAGGCATAGTAGTAGGACGAGGCACAATATAGGTAGCAGTGTAAGGGACCAGGACGAGGGTTACGGACCCTCGTCAACACTTGAAGCCATATAGGTTCGTAAGGTGCCGTCTCACACTCACACACCTATAAATAAGACCTCTCTTGTACTATTCACGCGATTCTCACAAATTCTAAAAATTAATACAATCTACACTGCAATATTTCTCTCTCTAAAACTCTCTACTCTCCCTCCTCATATTACATCCAAGAACACAAATTCTTGGATTATTGCTTGATAGGATTAATATGTTGTAAAGCCACATAAACAAACATCGATTAACAAATTCTATCAACAATTTGGCGCTAGAAGGAGGGCGGTCGAAACTGAAAAATTAAAAAAAAATTCAAGAACAAAAAGTTAGGGTTTGGTTGAAGATTTGAAGGTGTTCTTGGTAAAACTCAAACACACTTGAAGATACACATACATCTTCACCCCTTAAACGAAGAACCCAGATTTCTGGACAAGAACCTGAATTTTTGGATTTCACGAAATCGGTCCTGAACAAGTTTTCAAACGCGCGCGTGCACACGAATAAACCGAACTTCGGACAATTCGTCACACGCGAGGCTAGACGAAAACTTGCACAGCTCCGCCTAAGCTGGACGATAACCATTCAAGCGACCTCCATCACTCCGGCGACCTCCCTCCACTTCGACGCCCTTCAGCAAGTTACCCCCTCTGAAACCCAAAAATGGCTAACACTCGAGCTGCCAAGGGACAGACCTCCGCAACTGCGGGAAGGTCTAGAGGGGGCAATCAAAACCAGGCCGAGGTGGAGACCTCACGCCAGGTGGTGGAGACATCACAACCACCTCTCCAGAAGAGCACCGCAGCTCCGCGACCTCCGCGAACTGCGGCGACCCAGGAAGACTTGGCCCCCGCTCTGAGGGACCTGGTCAGCAACCCCGACGAGCTCCAACGCACCATCGCGACCCTACAAATGTTGCAGCAGCGACAGCAGGACGAGCTCACCCTAGTACCCAGGCGAGCTCCAGCAGCTGAAACCGGGGAGCAGACCAGGCCCACCCAGGGCACCCAAACCAGGGGGGACTACAGCGTACTCCCTACCGAGCAGGAGGCGAGCTCGGTACAAGCTCACCAGCGCAGGGAAAGGACCGGAAAAGCCAAAATGGGGGAGGAGGGTCCCGCTCCTTACACTGGAAGGGAGTCGGCTTACACCGGGGCATCTGGCACCCACCAATCTCAAAGGAGGGAAGTCCTCCAAGGCCGTCTGGGCCCGAGATACGAAGAAAATGAGCGTGCAGCAGTCCCAGCTGCGTCCCATGGGGACTCCGACCAGCAGCCACGCAGGTCAGCCCACGAAAGGCTGAGGAGGCCCGCCACTGACCGGTTAGGCCCCCACGGCGGACGCCAGTTCCAGCCCGCCACTGAGAGGTCACCCCAGAGTGAGGCACCTCGGGGACGTGCGTCCGCAAGACGCACAACCTTTGAGCACCCTCCGCCGGAGGTGACCCGAGATGACGAGCTGGCTTCACTGAAAAAGGCCGTTGAAATGCTACAAGCACAGGTAGCAGCCAAGTCTGGCGGGCCTGACGCCACGACTCTCCCCACCTCTCCGTTGGCACCCGCCATCCTCCGCGCACCGGTCCAGAAGAAAATTCAATTCCCGGTGATGTCCGCATACGAAGGCGAGTCGGACCCGAAAGTCCACCTAGCCAAATACGCGGACTTCATGATTTCGGTCGGCGCCACCGACCCCACCCAGTGCCGGAACTTTCCGTTGACCCTAGGGGACCGAGCTCACCGCTGGTTCTCTTCACTCGCCCCGGGGTCAATCTGCTCATTCAGCCAACTCTCGCGGGAGTTCCTGGCCCACTTCTCTGGGTTCGGGTCCTACCTTACCCAGAAGCACCGACTCGCCAACATCCATCAAGGCGAGAGCGAGACCGACCAGCAGTACCTGGAAAGGTTCGACAAAATTCTGCTGGAAGGTGAGCCGGTAAGCGAGGATACCAAGGTCGTCGCGGCGATGGCCGGACTCAGGAGGGGCACCGACCTCTGGAAAGAGATGCACCTCGCATGTCCCAACACTTATAGCGAATTTCGCCACAAGGCGGGGGTGTTTGTGGCTATGCAGGAGGCACTACTGAAAGAAGTTGGTGCCCACGAGGAAAAGAAGCCCTACGGGAAGAAGTCTGGGGGCACCTACAAAGCTCCCCGGAACTTAAAGGCCTTTGGCGAGGGAGACGAGCTCAAAGAAAAGCTCAACCAGGTCCTCACTGTCTCCGTCGACCATGTCTTCACTGCCGTCCAAGGCAAGGCCATGCTGGAGGAGCCAAGGCGGATCCACCAGGACCGCACGAAGCTCAACCCCAACAAATTCTGTGCCTACCATCAGGCCATCGGCCACTTCACCAGCGAGTGCCGAGACCTCCTCAAACAACTCTGGAAATTTTACGAGGAGGGGAAATTGGCCGAATTCGTGAAGAAGGCCCCAGCTAAGAGACCGAGGTTCGAGAGGAGGGCTACCTCCGATGACGAGGAGGAGGAAGCAGACCAACCTGGTCCCCATCACAGACGGAGGGCACCTCCCCAACCTCAGCAAAATATGGAGCTGACTCGGGAACTCTTGGTTCTTGAGGAGGAGATCGGAGCTACAGGAGGTCTCCAGGACGGGGGATTCTCCATATCCAGGAGAAAGAGAAAGGCCGAAATCCGGGCCATAAATCAAGTCCAGGAAGGCAGCTCCGGCCCCAGGACCGTCTCATAGCTCACTGACGAGCTGATATTTTCTTCAGTGGACCTGGAGGGGGTACTGATGCCCCACAACGACTCGTTGGTGATAACCGCCGATATCATGAACGTCCGAGTTCACAGGCTACTTGTGGACACCGGCGCATTCACCAACATTCTCTTCAAATCCACCTTGGATGCCTTAGGTGATTTTGAGTCGTACCTGGAACCTAGCAATGCTAGGATAGTGGGGTTCGGAGAGGCTGTAACCGTCCCCCTAGGTAGTGTTAGGTTGAGCGTCCAACTTGTATCGGCCGAGGACCCCGAAAGGAGACTGACTAGGCTCATAGATTTCCTAGTTGTCGACCAGCAGTCCTCCTACAACGGGTTCCTTGGCCGCCCTTTTATTAATGAATTCAAAGCGGCATGTTCGACCTACTACTACTGTTTAAAATTCCCCACTCCAAAGGGTGCCGGAACTATAAAAGGTGACCAGAAAAAGGCCCGAGAGTGTTTACTCCAAATCAAAGATGGCCGGGTCAAGAAGCCCGTTACACAAGTCCACATCCTCGAAGAGGACATACAGATCCCTGCAGACGAGCCAAACATCCTGGACGTCGTCTCGGTCGAAACTGAGATGATGGAGGTAGGCGATTTGGCAGAAATCAACCAAGGCGGTGGACCTGTGCAAGACACACAACCGACACCAATGGAGGACGTAGTAGAAACCCAAGTGTTGAGACCTGCGCAGGGGTCGGTAACTGCACAGGGGCAGCAGCCTACTCCCTTGGAGGTAGCTGATGAGGCTCAAGGTGGGCGACCTGCGGGAGGTCAAGAACCAACACCCATGGACGTTGACCCAACTCCCCAAGTCACCACACCATCCCAAGCTAACAGACCACCGGAGGTGTTCACAACCGACAAGCTCGCCCAAGCTGAAAGCTAACCCGATGACCTCGAACCGCGCATAGGCCACGAGCCTGCGCAGATGTCACAAGGGGAGTGGGACGAGTTCATCAACGACCCGAGGTGGAAATGTCAGAAGAGAAAAGTAACCCCCATGGAGGAGTTGACGGCACTCCCGGTGGACCCGGAAAGGGACTTAGAACTTTTCATCGGTTCTGAGTTACCTGAACCGTACCGGTCGAGGATGGAACTGTTCTTGATGTCCAACCTGGACATATTTGCCTGGTCCCACAAAGACATGACGGGGATCCCGTTGGAACATGCTTGCCACAGACTTAACATAGATCCGACGAGGAGACCCGTACGCCAAAAGCGAAGAAAATATGGACCAGACAAGTACGCAGCTCTAACAGTTGAGGTGGAGAAGTTGTTAGACAACAAGCTCATCAAGGAGGCTTTGTGTCCACAGTGGGTCGCGAACCCCGTCCTGGTGAAGAAACACAACGGGACGTGGAGACTCTGCATTGACTTCACGGACCTGAACAAAGCATGCCCGAAGGACAACTTCCCACTACGTCACATTGACCAGCTAGTGGACAACACTGCAGGCCATGAGATGATGACATTCATGGATGCTTTTGCGGGCTATCATCAGATAGCTCTACACCCGGAAGACCAGGAACACACGGTGTTCTACACCAACAAGAACATGTACTGCTGGGAAAGGATGCCGTTCGGACTCATCAACGCCGGAGCTACCTACCAAAGATTGGTGAACAAAATGTTTGACCAACACATCGGCGAATCCATGGAGGTGTACGTGGACGACATAGTTGTCAAGAGTTTGAGAAAGGAGGACCACCTGGACCACCTGAAACAGACCTTCGACATACTGCGTCACTACAACATGAAGTTGAACCCCAAGAAGACCAGCTTCGGCGTACACTTTGGGAAGTTCCTGGGGCACCTAGTTAGCCAGCGGGGGATTGAGATCAACCCGACACAGGTCCAATGCATAATTGAGATGGGGATACCCGATTCCGTCCAAAAAATTCAAAGACTAACTGGGTGCATGGCAGCCCTGAACAGATTCATCTCCAGGTCCGGCGATCGAAATCATCCATTTTTCGAGGCAATTAAGGCAAACATACGAAGGTACAAAGAAGCGTCCAAAGCAAACAAGCTCCACCTCAAGAACCACTTTGTTTGGACAAGTGAATGCCAACGAGCCTTTGAAGATATCAAAACATACCTCGCAGATACACAGGTCCTATCAAAGCCAATACCTGGAGAGAAGCTATATCTGTACCTAGCCGCGTCGGAGGTGGCCATCAGTTCCGTCCTGGTCCGAGAAGAGGCGAAAACACACCTCCCAGTGTACTACGTGAGCCAAGTCTTACATGAAGCTGAGTTGCGGTACACCCCAACAGAGAAGCTGGCTTATGCACTGGTGATGAGTGTTAGAAAATTGAGGCCTTACTTCTTTGACCACCCAGTAGAGGTGCTGACAACGTTCCCACTACGTCAAATACTACAGCGCCCAGACACTGCCGGACGCCTGCTGAAATGGTCACTGGAGATAAGCCAATACGGTATAACCTACGCACCCCGAACAGTGATCAAGGGACAAGCACTTGCCGACTTCATCGTCGAGCTAACTTTCCCACAAGATCCGACGAGGGGGCGTATAGCTCTGTGACATCTCTACGTGGACGGATCATCAACTAGCATGGCAGCAGGCGCCGGCGTGGTCCTGATCAGCCCCGACAGACAAGTCTTCACCTCCGTAATTCGGTTCGACTTTCGAGCAACCAACAATGAGACGGAGTATGAAGCGTTGATAGCAGGACTTAGGCTATCATTAGCTGTGGGGGCAACCAATCTTCAAGTTTTCGGAGATTCCCAGCTAATAATATCCCAAGTCTGGGGGGAATTTGAAGCAAAAGACCAACAAATGATGACCTACCAGAAGATAGCCGCACATCTGATCTCGATGTTTACACAAGTTTACATCAATCAAATACCGCGGCTAGAAAACACACAGGCAGATGCTCTAGCCCGGCTAGCTACTAGCAATGGCGAAGCCGAATTCACGGAGGTTGTGATCACCACACTGAAAAACCCCTCGACGTCCGATTACAAGATAAATCAGACCTCGAGTGGGGGGCAAGAGGATAGTGAAGATTGGTGCACTCCAATCCGAAAATACTTAGCAGACGGAACAACCCCCGTAGACGCCTGGGAAGCTAGCCGGTTAGTAAAGCAAGCTGCCAAATATACGCTGCTGGATGGCCAGCTCTATAAACGTGGATTCTCTCTACCCCTACTCAAATGCCTAACTAAGAAGCAGGGGTCTGAAGTGTTAGAAGAAATTCACGAAGGGATTTGTGGGAGTCACGCTGGGGGGCAAGCATTGGCATATAAAACAATCAGACAGGGCTACTACTGGCCCACTCTCCGCAAGGATGCCATCAGCTTCGCTCGAAGATGCCGAAAGTGCCAACTTTTCGCACCTAACATCCACTCCCCAGCCAACCAGCTTAAGTCGGTTTTCAGCCCATGACCTTTCGCGAAATGGGGTAACGACTTGATCGGCCCATTTCCACCTGCCAGAGGCGGTGTAAAGTTCGCTGTTGTAGCAGTAGACTACTACACTAAGTGGGCTGAGGTCGAAGCTCTCACAACCATAACCCAAGAAAGGATGATCGGCTTCATTTGGAAAAACCTGATCTGCAGGTTTGGACTCCCGCAGTCGGTCGTCACTGATAATGGAAGGCAGTTCGATGGACACAAGTTGAGGGACTTCTGCAGTTCATGGAACATCAAGAAG
This sequence comes from Prunella vulgaris, assembly GCA_026898435.1. Classification (NCBI taxonomy): domain Eukaryota; kingdom Viridiplantae; phylum Streptophyta; class Magnoliopsida; order Lamiales; family Lamiaceae; genus Prunella; species Prunella vulgaris. The sequence goes on along the minus strand of JAPKLY010000072.1, from coordinate 853,834 downwards.
CACTACTCAACTCCATATCACCCCCAGTCGAACGGCCAAGTCGAGACGGTGAACAAGATCCTGAAACACATACTGAAGCTCCGCCTCGAGGAAAAGAAGGGGAGCTGGGCAGACGAACTCCCGGAGGTCCTATGGTCCTATAGAACTTCTTATAGGGCCAGCACCGGGGAGACCCCGTTTGCCCTAGCCTTCGGGACTGAAGCCGTAGTCCCGGTAGAAGTCCAGAACAAAACTTGGAAGGTGGTGGGATATGATGAAGAAAAGAATGATGAAGCCTTGGCAATAGAAAAAGATCTGATCGAAGAAACCAGAGCTTCATCAGAAATGAAAAACGCCACCTACAAGCGCAGAGCGGAAAAATATTACAACTCGCAGGTCCGAGACCGAAAGTTCAAGGTCGGAGACCTGGTGTTGAAAAAGAAATTGATGGCCCCACCAGGTGTATTTGGTTCAAATTGGGAAGGACCATTCCTGGTCACTGCAGCCTGGCCGAACAGTACCTATGATCTAGAAGACGCAGAAGGCAAAGCTTCGTCATACACCTGGAGCTCGGCACATCTAAAAAAGTTCTACCAATAGACTAGAATCCTGTAATAGACTAGTCGAAGGTTGGCATCAAAAATGTAGATGGCAACCGATGTAAATTACGTAGCTATAAAAAGTCAGAGAAATTCAGAAAATTCAGAAAAATTCCCAAGTGTTTAGACCTGTGCAGCTCTCCAACCAGGCGAGCTACACCAGGTCGCCCACTACACCAGGCCCAGCTCGCCAAACCCAGCTCGCCCATGTGCTCAAAAATCCGCGGTGCGCAAGGACCAAGGTCCCAAACGTTATAATTGAATAGCTCGAAGGCAAAGGCCAAAGTGCCCAAGGTCGCGAAGGTACCCTTCTTAAAGGGTTGCTAAGCACCTACTGCCACAAGTTAGAAAAATACGCGAAAAAGACAAAAACGTCTAAGGCAAGGTTCATGAAACCCAATGGCCCAACGTGAATCAATCGAAGTGCAGTTCGCTGCCCTAAGTGGTCTAAGACGAACGATTCGCGGCCTTAAGTGGCGTAAGACGAAGAATACGCACTCTCAAAATAGAGGTACAATTCGTAGTCGTAAGTGACGTAAAACGAATGATTCGCTTCTCAAAGTAGAATAAGATGAATAATTATGTACCAGGAAAATAAACAAGAACGAGCTATTTAAGAAATTATAACGTAGAAGCACAAAAACATAAATAAAAAGAGTTGGACAAAAAATGCTCGACTTATATTCAAAAGGATACTTAAGAGATTTTCAAGCCAAAAATATACTTGAAAAAATCCTAAGTATGAGTAGTAGTGCTGGCCACAAAGGCCGACCAGCTGGCCATCTTTGAACTACAAAAAGCTCCTTCTGGGCGAGCTGTATGTGCCCGGCGAGCTGAAACTACTAGAACGAAAAACATAAGACTACAAAAATAGAGCTCCTTCTAGGCGAGCTATGAAGCCTGGCGACCTGCTACAACTTGGGAAATAAGAGTTAATCTAGGAAAGCAGGAAAAAGCCTAAGTCCCGGGGGCGTCAGCAGGGGCGGTGGCGACCTCAGTCGGGGCAGCGGTAACCTCAGCGGGGACGGGAGCGACCTGGGCACTGGGAAGGGCGAGTTCGGCCTCTGAAGTGATATTACCAGTCAGCGCGCTGGCGTCGAACTCGCCCAAGTTTAGCATCGCATCCCCACAGGCCTCCTGCAGTTGCTCGACAGTGAGAGGGACCTGCTCCACCCCGCCGGTGACCTCACCCTCAGCAATGTCCAACTCCGGCACCTCGACTGTTTTGATAATCCTAAAGCGGTCCGGTACAAAGTCGAGAGGAATGCCGAGCTTAGGTAGGTCGCCGATATCTAGCTCGGCGCCATCGGGAAAGGGAACCCGGTCCAAGCAGGCCTTGAAATCGCCCACCACTGCCTCCACCTCATCATCCTTGTGAGCTCGCACCTACCAGGGAGTCCGTAAAACTTCAGCGTAACATTGGACGCATCTTTTGTCAGAGGCTTCGGCCTTCACGGCGGCCAGGTCCGGCGAAGAGAAGGCAACATTACGCAGCTCGGCGATCTCATTAGCTTTCGCCTCCAACTCGCCCCTCAGCCTCTCGCAGTTGGCGTTTGAGCTCTTCACTAGACCCCGCTGCAGTGCGAGGTCTTTCTTCGTGATTCCGTGGCTGCCGACCTCTTGGGCGGGCTGGGCGGCGAACTCCTCTTCCTTGGCTTTTATTCTCGCCTCCGTCTCCTGTTCGAACCGGGCGAGCCGGTGTTGGACGGCATCAAGCTGTTGAAGGGCACTCTGCTCGGCTGCCAACGAGGCCTCGGCCCTCTCCTCGGCGAGCTGCGCCTGTTTTTTCGCCTTGTTGGCTGAGTCCGCCAATGCCAGCATTCGCTTGTTCCTGTCAGAGCGACCTACCTCCAGCTCGTCGATCTGTTCAAGGGCCTTTTGGTTGGCGAGCACCACCCTGCTCGCATAGTGGGTCGAGAGAAGAAGATTCTCTCTCAGATCCTGGCTATTGACACCCGCCACCAGTGGGGTCGTCCAGTGCCTAGGCATCTCACTCACAGCATTCCGGGCTATGCCCGGAGGAAGATTCCACATCGATGTGAGAGAGCGAGATCGCTCAAAGGCATGCAAGGCCTCGTGGCGGTTCGGGAAGGCAATTGGGGCATAACTGCGGAATCAAAACAGATGGAAAATGTAGAAAAATGAAATAATGATGGGCAAAGGAGGTCAGTTGGGCGAACTACTTACTGAATTCGGTCGGGATCCCAACCCAGCAGGGTGTCGTCGGTAGTTTGAACCCCGAACGGAGACGGCGAAGGGGGCGAGCTCCGGATGGGCCTGGCCGCCAGCGGGGCGGCAGATTGAGCGGAACCCCCCTTCCCCGACCTCGCCGAGGTCCTCTCGACCCGGTTGGACTCCTCATCGACCAGGCCCGTATACCTTGTCCTCTTGCGAGCCTGGGTGTTCTCCTCACCAACTCGGGACCCTTCACCCCGTTGGGGTCCTTTCTTCCCTCGACCTCGCTCGGTGGGGGCAACAGCTCGTCCCCCACCTCGGCAGGCCATGGCGACCTCCGATGCCTTGGTCCTTTCGGGAGCTTTGATCTTCTCCTTCTGAGCTCCCGATCCTCCCGCTTCCCCCTTTTTGGAGGCGAGCTCTGCCGCCTTGCTCGCCTCCAGCGCGAGCACGGATGGTGGAGCAAGTCTGTTGGGGCGAGGTGGGCCCATCTCAAATCGCTCCTTTACAATCTGATAGGCCTCGGGGACCTCGGCGATCGGGATAGCGACGAAGCTACCACCTGCATAAAAAATCGCGAATATCAGCATAATGGGCGAGCTACATTACCCCCCCATAGGCGAGCTGCGTAAAGTTGGACCTGGGAGCTCGGGACCTTGGATGTCGAGGTGGTGCGGCAATGTAAGGAGTCTGGCGAGCCGCAGGCAGTGGTGCGCACACAGGTGGGCGACCTGTCTGTCCTTCTCACTCCTCAAGCAACAGATGGCGCGTACCACGTCAAACTGCTCCGACACTCTAGGCCTCCCCCGGCTGGATTTGTGTCGCTTCGGAACTGCAAAAATAAAGAAAATTAGAATTAGTATACCTAATTCAACCCACACACACCAAAATAAGCGACCTACTGCTGGCTTCCCCATATCCCTCCGGAGTGGGGATACGGTCACCCCGCCCATGATACGTGCTGGAGGCTCGCCAGTCGCCGCCTATGAAGAAAAATTGTTTCTTCCAATCACGGATTTTATTGGGCAGGTCCCCCAGAAATTTCTCCCCCGGACGAGCTTTCAGATAATAATATCCAGCGCCGTCCTGTGTCCGTTTGGTCACGGCAAAAATCTCGCCCAAATCCGCTGAGGTCGTCGCGTTCTCATAACCCTCCAGCCCAAAAACGGACAGGGCGGCGAGAAGGTTGCTCCACGCGTTCGGTGTGAGTTGGGTGATGGCCAGATTATTGTCAGCTAGATATTGGCCAATAATGGGATGCAGCGGCAACGAAAGCCCGGCCCTCAGAACATCTACATTCAAGGTGGTCATCCCCTCAGGAGGTGCGTCGGCCCGCTCATCCTTCATTGGAGCGTACATAAAGATGTCCAGAGGGATGCGATACTCCCTGCGTATGATGGGCAGGTCGCATTCATCAATTAGGCTCACCACCTCGCCAGCTTTGAACTCAGAGGGGGCAAATTCTTCCAGGTCGGCGGGGTCGAGGCGAGGTACCCGATTCGGGCAGGGAAAGCTCGCCGCGTACTCGGCGATATACTCATTCCAGTCGAACGGGTGAACCACCTGGGTGGGGACCTGGTACTCTACCAGCTGGGGTTCCGGGAAGCCAATACGGCGGAACCATTCGAGTGTAACTTCCTCCAGATCGCCACCCTCCTCGCCGACCTCGGCGTTACCCTCATCAACCTCCTCGGGTCCCTCATTGCCGCTGGCAACTCTTTCCTCTTGGGCGACCTCAACGCCTTCCTCCCATACCTCGCGGCATACAGAACTGGAGGCTCCTTCCCCCGCATTGGGATGGATTTCGCTGGGCAGCTCGCTGCGCAGCTCGCTGGATACTCGGTGAGCTACCGAGGTCGCCTCGGAGCTGGAGCCGATTTCCACATACGAAACCCGGGGCAATTCCTCCTCGGTCATTGGCCGTTTGTCGGGATTTCGGCCCGATAGGGTTCTACTTGAAGAGCGTGTCGACATGGTCTAAGAAAAGTTCAAAGGTCCTGTAGTCCAAAATCCCGCAGTCGAGAGTCAGGGAGATTCAAGAGTTCCTCGGTACAATCCACGGTCCAAAAATCCCGTAATCCCGAAGAAACAACAGAAAAATCAAGCAAAAGAGGGAAGAAAAGGGAAAAGAGATCCAATCCTACCTTGGAGAGCCTTCGAAAATCAGTCGAACACCAGAAAAATTGGTCGCCGGGAAAGCTCAGGAATTCGAAATGCAGAAAGTGAAGAAATGAATCCACCTCACCCTATTTATAGACGTCGGGGCGAGGTGCAATATTCACGAAACACAAGGGCCTGTCTGCAAAAAATTTAAAAGATGGCATTATTGTGGGCGGGAACCGAGGTCTCAAAAGGCGTGCATGACCCCTGGATTCCCGCACCACGTCAGCCAGAAGCAACCGCCTGGGTCGAGCTCGCCTGTCAACCCAACAGTCATCCATAGGTAGTTCGCCGAGTTTTAAGTTTTCCAGCTCGCTTGCACATTTGACAAGGTCATAATGCATGCGAGCTGGGGGGCAAATGTTGATATGGCGAACTAACACTATCGACATGGGGCAATCACCCATAGGCTTAGCAGGTCTCCAGGGCCCACCCAGATCCGTTGAAGTGCGGAGCTCGCCCATGCAGGGACGACTTAGCTACGTAGCTCGCCCAAAAGAGCTAACCTCTGTCATTACCGGAGCTCGCCCGAAGCTCGCCCCATGTCCCCCTGTGGGCCTCACCGAGTTCCACCATCATGTAGCATCCGTAAGCCATATAAGGCATTGAAGCTCGCTCCGGAGCTCGCCCGAGCCACTGAAACTCATCACCGAGCTCGCCTGTTAGCCTACTAGATCCCGATGGTTGTACTCTTTTTCCCTCCGTCCGGTTTATCCACAAGGGTGGTTTACGGCGAGGTTTTTAATGAGGCCCATCTAGTCTAAGGCATAGTAGTAGGACGAGGCACAATATAGGTAGCAGTGTAAGGGACCAGGACGAGGGTTACGGACCTTCGTCAACACCGGAAGCCATATAGGTTCGTAAGGTGCCGTCTCACACTCACACACCTATAAATAAGACCTCTCTTGTACTATTCACACGATTCTCACAAATTCTAAAAATTAATACAATCTACACTGCAATATTTCTCTCTCTAAAACTCTCTACTCTCCCTCCTCATATTACATCCAAGAACACAAATTCTTGGATTATTGCTTGATAGGATTAATATGTTGTAAAGCCACATAAACAAACATCGATTAACAAATTCTATCAACATAGTGGATTCTACAATTATTTCACAATATTCTTACTTTATCTATTTTATCCTATTTTTCTTAAAATTTGTGCCCACATAAATGGGATAAACTTGGGGGATAGAGGGAGTATACTGTTACGTACATCATCTTGTTACTAAAAATATTTAGAGACAGTTTTGTACAAGACCGCCTAATGACATGTGACAACTAAATGAGATATGAATTGAGCTTTACTTATTATAACATTGATAGGAGGTAAATGTTAATTTATATTGTCTCATGAGACAGTCTCAAATAATTTTTTGCCGAATATTAAATAGCCTTTTAGATAATAATATTAAATTTTATAAAAATAGTATGAGCGGTGTGTATTGAACAATACTTTTGCAATTCTAAATAACTATCGACATGCATTGCTCCCACAAAATAGACATTATTTTATTGTCTTCCGTAACAATTGAGTTCTATAAAGAGAATTTATTTCTTATTTGAATTTTTAATATACTAGCACTATTAATTTATAGTAGATCATATTAGGAAGTTTCAGATTTATAAATTTTTCCTCTTAAATTTATATTTTCTTGCTTTTGAGGATTTATTTTATTAAATATTTTGAGAGTGGAAGAGAATTTCTAAATCATGCTCCTTCCTCCATCCATTAAATTTGTACAACATTATATTTGTATGAATTTTTTTAAAAAATAAAGATATTATGAGTGTATTGTGAGGTTCACTTATTAATTACATCTTACAATTTTTGACAAGTACATAAATGTATCACATCGACATAAAATACAAAATCTCAATTAGCAAAAATGGTGAAAAATGGACCACTTAGGGGACGTTTGTTTCAAATTCTTCAATAGTATTGGGAATGAAATTTTATTTTTCTCTTTTACCCTTACATATGTTGAATGAGAGTTTTTGTTCATGGTGGTTACATCATTAATGCTGTGCTCCAATTTAGAAAAAGTTGACAAAAAAATAATGTTGTTGGTTGTGGTATAAGAGATTGATTGAGGATGATGATTATAAGGTGAGACGTAAGTAATTAAATGGGGGTAATGATTACCTTATTCAGGAGAAAAACAATGCTATGTACCTCATTTATTCTCATTTCATATAATAATTACTATGTGTGTATCTCATTCTCATTATCATTGAAGAATTTTTTTACCCATCGACCCAATCTTTCAAGAATTTTAGAATTAATTGGAAAGTCACCTAATAAATGCTGCTACTTGTTTGAGATGAACTGCACGACATAGACCCCTTATTAGCCTTTCACTATTGCCCTAATTTCAAAACTCAAAAAGTTTTCTTTTGTCTTTTTATCATAACTTTACGAGCTAAAGTTCACGACTAATCACAATCACACCACTTATATCAAAACCATGGTTTGGCTAAGGCTGCGCCTTGAAATGGGTAAAAGAAAATGTTATTTTTCAATTTCGTGAGCAAACAACCCTTGAATATTAAGTTCACAGTATAAAGATTAAAATCAGATGGATTTTTGAAAAATGAAATATATATTTGTACATGTAAATCAGGGCGCCCGGAGCATTTCCATAATTTTTTTTTATCGGTAAATGTTAATTGTTAGTAGTTAGAAGTTAGTTCACCAAGGGCTCATTTGGTTCGTAAGATAAAAGTATCTATCCGTAATGTTTTTTACGGATAGATACTTTTATCTTACGAACCAAATGAGCCCCAAGTCTCTAAACACTCCAAGAATATCTTCAAGCCAACCTTATATTTCCTTCCTAATTAGTTTGCAGAGAAAATCGAACCCGAGTCACTCACTCAATTGAGGAGTCCGGTGACCAAGCGAGGAGCATTTCCACAAATTGAAGCGCACTCAATATTTGAAGGTAGTAAAATTTCACCCTAATATCAATTAGTGATAGGAGAAGTAGTCCACTAGCCTTATAAGCTAGTCATCCTACTCTACTTAATTCATCACTTCACATGTAAGAGGAAAAATTAATTGTTTTTGGGACGCATATATCTTATAAGTATTTGTAAAATTAAGACACTATCCTTCTGAGCTTGTAAAATTGGGACATTATCTTTACAAATTTACATCCCAATTATCTTTACAAATTTACAAGATTAGGATATTATGTTTGAAGTTTGATAAATTTAGGTCAAATTTTAAAAAATGTGGGCCAAATAAAGCTCGATTTATTTGACCAAACTTATAACATTTGGCCTAAATTTGTCATACACAAAATAGTGTCTTTTGCAAGCTTGCATAAATAATGACATAATTTTATTAATTCATAAAGATAGTATCTTAATTTTGCAAACATCCATAAAATAGTGTCCTAAAAATATAATATCCCCATGTAAGATATCATCACATGTGCATTTTTCTCTAAGTTTTATTATAACAGGGGCAAGTGTAATGCCCTAAAACAACAGTACAGAGGTAAAAGGTTACAACAGTCCTTCCGACACGAACAAGATATAGGTTCCCTTATCCAGTCGCTAATAGAGTACTATATCGTCTCGATCTTGTTCTTTGCCTTAAGCAAACATGTGCATTTAAATTTAGGGATTAAAGATATGTAAGTCCAATAACTTGTCTTCAATTTGAATTTGGTACACATAAATTACATATTTTGATATTGATCCTGTAAATTTGTAAAATGACCAAAGTTTGATATAGATCCTGTAACTTTGTAAAATGACCAAAATAAAAATATTTTTAAACTTACACGACCAATATCAAATGTGAAATGAACCAAATTCAAAATTGTGACAGATTGTAAGACTGCGTAAATTTTAATCCCTTAAATTTATATGACCCTTGAAGTATGGCAAGGCTGTTTAGAAATGCAGACATGTAGATGAGAAAGGATCATCCTGACAGATAAGACCTCCAAGATTTTGCCCTCAATAGTAGGTAACTAGACAAAAGTCATTTTCAATGATCACTTTTTCGATAGTACTTCATAGTTTTCTTCCATCCACTTGTTCCTTAGGAACATCTCTCATCACTACCACCATACATATATCAATAACATATTTATTTTCACTTGTATTTTTCAGTGAAAATAACTAATATTAAAATATATCAACGGGTGCATATAAAACTTTATCGTATGCTCCCTCAGACCCAGAATAATTCTCACGCATGCAAAGGCACACTTTTTTTAATAAAAAATATATTTATAATATGTTTAAATTTTTGTAAGTGTACATACAAATCAATATTATACTTTTCAAAATGTGCAAATAATTTTGAAAAAGATGAACTCCAACTTACAAAAAAAAAGTGATTCACAATTTTTTAGAGCCAATCAAGCACACAAACTCCTATAAATTAAATTCTCAAAGAAAGAACATTCATAAATTTTGACACCCAAATAAGATGCGCATATCCTCCTCAATGTGGTTTATTAAATAAAGTGGATTCTACCCTTCATGAAAAAATGAGTTCACGATTTTATATATTTTCTCTATTTTCCATATTTGGTGAAGGAATTTATAATGAAAAATAGAAAAATCGTAAATTCATTTTTCTTTTAAATAGAAAATTCTCTCACAGTATTTTTCAAACCACGAGAGAATTTCAGACAGTTGATCCAACCACAGTATCAATATCAATATCAATTCAATAAATTCAAAAAGTAAGAGACGGCATAAACAGGCAAAATATATTAAAACGTTTGATAACGACAATTTATAATCAATCCAAGTCTCTTAGAAAAAATAAAAAATAATTTAAAAAATCGATTCCCTATAAATTTGGAGCTTTGTAGGATACATTTTTCATCACTACATCTCTCACTTCTCACCAAACAAACTAACACTTGTTAGTATTACTTATCAAATTAAGTGCCTGAAAAACAGGGAAAAAAACATGGCAAATGTTCGCCTTGCCAGGTTTATTACAGAGGTTGCGCCCCCACAGTTGGTGAGTGTGATGAGACGCAGAGGATCGAAGTCGAAGATGCTCGATACAATTCATGAGGAAGAGAGAGAAGCCACGGCTTATAATGCTCTCTCCAAATTCCCAAACTCTGTTTCTTCGTCTTCGTTTTCGTCTTCGTCTTCGTCTTACGACGACACAATAAGGAGGACTCAAAGCCTTCTTATCAAGAATGTTCAGATGTCTATATCTGATTTTCATGCCTAAAACCTTATGTACATTTTGGTTTTCCTTCTTTTTTTTTGGGGGGTTTTTAATGTTTTTTGTTTGAAGATCAGTCCGCAAGTTCGAATGCTGGGATTGTACCATATTTTAGCAATTATTAATTATAAGGAGTTCTTTTATCATTTATGGCAATATTATGCTTTTTTTTTTTTTTTGGTAATTGTGTTTGATATAAGTATGTTGCATGTTATCTAATGCTGTGATGCTTTGTAAATTGAAGAATTCCGAAAAAATTCTTTAATTGTAATGTAAATGATTATAATTATATAGTAATTATAGTAATAAGTGAATATAAAAAATGCACACAATATAATTTTTATCCGTAATCACTAACCTCACTTGATTACCCTCTTTTCATTTTATAATCACATTTCTCAATCAATTCACCGTGCCATGACCAACAAATTTTTTTTTTGTCAACTTTTTCCAAAATTAGAGTACAATATTAATGATGTAACCATCATGAAAATAAACGCGCATTCAACATATGTATGGATAAAAAGAGAAAACGAAACTCTATTTTGTCAGGATTCATGAAGGTTGATAAGTGCCTGAAATATGGATTTCTCTTATCGGTTCAAACTAGTTTAACTCGGGGAAGTACAGTTAGCTGAATTGTGAATATACCAGAGCGTGAAGGCAGTTATGCATTTTTTCCAACTTGTCAACCGATTCTGTTACGCATATTGATATAAATCACTTGGGCTTTCTTCAACTTGTGAGAGCGAATGTGTTCATTCTCTTTTTTTTTTTTTTTTTCTCTTTTGTAATCAATCAAGAGTTGATTAATTGTGTTGATTATGGTTTTTGGTGGAATAGGAAGAATTCTAGGAAATCATATCAATTGATTGGCGTAATTTGTAATTGATTGATTAGTATTGAGTGGATTGATGTCTTGATTCCGTAAACTGTAGACTTAGATCGTTATAGATCGAACTACGTAAATCTCGTCTTCTTCTAGCACTTAAATTAATAATTATCAACATGCTCTTACAATATTATGTTCTGAAATCATACACCCATCAAAGTATACTATGCATCTTATAAATATTTATATACTCTATCTGTTCATTATAAATGTACACATTTATTTACACGTAGTTTAATGCAATATATCGAAGAATATTTTGAATTATTATAAAATTCGTATATGAATATTTTTAAAAAGTTTACGTACAGGAGGAATCTCCATCTCATGAAATCTTTTGGGAAAAATAATTCTACAATTAATTGAAAAAGTGATCTAATAAATGCTCTGTGGTGCTCAACATGTTGAAATGAACTGCATGACGCAGACTCCTTATATCAATTACCCTAATTTCAAACGTCTAAAAGTTTTGTTTTGTTTTTTCTAAAAAACTTTACGCATTTAAATACACAAAGTACGTCACCATTTTTTATAAGTATGTCACAACACACAAAGGCAGTCGAGTCTATGTATACTTTTACGGAGCAAACTAAAAAATACTCATTTTGTTCCGTAGGAATTTGCACACTTTCTTTATTTTGTTGTTTTACATAAATTTACATATTATTAAAAAAAACATTAATTTACGTGCACACTCACAAATTTATACACATATTTATCCATATGCCACTATTTTATATATAAAACACAATAAAATGTGCGTATATACTTAGTAATATTTAAGGGAATGAGGTAGTATCAATATACATCCTGTAATTTAAGATAAATTGAAATAAAATAAACTATTTTTTCGTCCCACTTCATCAATTTCAATCCTAGACTGTTCAAGACTAAGACGTACGCAATTTTTTTTTCTCCATAAAGGATTAAAATTGGCCGAAACTCATCGAAACTCGTGTAGAATGAAATAGAATTAGTAAAATTGAACGGAGGGAGCAATAAAAACTATGGAAAATGGACGGTTTTCTCTTTTAATTTCTTCAAGAAACATTTTCAAGCTTCCCTCCAAATTCTTTTTTAGGAATATATACACATATATATATGTATATATATAATTTACAAATATTCCCTTTTTGCTAAAATCAAGAAATTAATTCCCTACTTGACACGGTTTGGCACGTGATTGTTATGTATGTCTGAAAGAATAGTCAACACGCTCCTACGAAATTGACCCTATATGTTGCACTCTCAATTATCACTCAGTTGAGTTATCAGTTATGCAAATAGTAGTATTTCATTTTTTTTGTTTGAACTTTTAAATATATTTGTAGTTGGTGATCATGCCCAAATTTAATTTGGGGTTATTATATTAGGGTTCATTTGGTTCGTAAGATAAAAGTACATATCCGTTAAAAATAATATAATTAAAATTGAACACAATAAAAATTACAGGAGGATCTTTGATTTTATCTCCACACTGAAGAAAAATTTACATCCTTTTGTAACAAACCCCATAAATTGGAACTAACATGCATTAAATTTTGTAATAAGTAAATTTCATGTACATCGAGTGCATGGTGCATTCGTTCAAGAGTTAAGAGGCTGTTTATATTAAAAAGTGTGGCTTAGACTGAAAATCGATAACATTGTAATTTTTCAATACATAAGTGCAATCAGCCCATACTTTTCAGTGTAAACAGTCTCAATTATTGAATAAGTGAATCGTACATCAGATGCGCATGAGATTTGCACATTTTGTGAAATAAAGATTTCAATTTTCATCCTACTTTCCTTTAAATGCTATGGATATTAATTTATAAAAATAATGACATCATAATATTTAGTAATTAATGATATCTTTTGAAATATAATTAGATAAGGACCTCCAAGACTTTGCCTAGATAGCAGGTAACCACTGAGAAGCCATATCCATGGATTAGTTTGTCAATAGAACTTCACACTTTTTCTCCATCCACTTGTTTGTAGGAACATCACTCATCACTACCACCACATGGATTTCAATAACGTTGATAAGGGACACTTTTGTGGTCTTACATAACCTTTTGAATTGGTGTGCTAATTGTTGGACTAGTGCAAAAAGTGGGCCCTCGTCTATGATACACGGATTCTTCTAAAAATGTTATAATGCAGTATCGGATTCGCACCCGCACCCTAAAAAGGGTAAGATTCTTGAATTCTCGTGTCAGATTCTCCACGTGGCGAATCCAGCTAACGGATTCTCGAATCCACTACACGAATCCTATTTATGAGCATTAAATATATTATTTAAATTGAATTTTATTATTTTGTATAATTTAAATTGATAGTGTGACATTCATTTTAGATTGAATTTACTACTATAATTTATGTATTGAACTAATGTAACTCGAATTGATTTTTTTTTTTACATAATTATATTATATTATTGAATATACTCAAATTTTAGGTGATAAAAAATATAAATGATTTATAATTGATTTATAAAAATATATTTTTTAGATATTATATATAATAAAATTTAAATAAATAGACGTATCCTTAACGAATCGCACCCTAATTTTTTAAAAAACTCGTATCCCTGAACTCGTATTGTATCGTATCGCATCCGCATCTGCGTATTCGCACCCTGCAAGATAGGCCCTCGTCAATACCAAGGACAAAAAATGACAAAGGGGCAAAATTTTTGCACTCACTACGTAGGATTAAAGCACGCAACTTCCATGTACGTACGTAGGAGTAATTCATTATGATTTGTTCTTTAATATGTATATATTATGTATGTATTGTTATTTAATTATATTATGTCATTACTACATATATTTAATTGTTTATTATATATATATCTATATATATATAATTATTATAACTGCATATAAACTTAATTATTTTTTTTATTATTTATTAATATGAGTACGTATATATAAGCAGATATATTAACCGTTTATTTTTCATTAAGGGGGTGTTTGGTTAATTACTTTTGAAGGTGAGTAATGGTAATCAAAATCATAGTGTGTGTTTGGAATGACTCTACTATGACTTTGATTCCCAAAAACTAAGGAATCAACCATAGTTTAGTTATATGAGAACTATGACTTTCATTCCATACTCTTTCCATTCCCTACAATTATACCAAACGACCCCTAAATTGTAAAATAATCTGCACATTTGTAATCTACTTAACGATTTATTAATATGAGTACGTGCATACACATATATTGATCGTTTTAATTAAAACATTTTTATTAAATTTGTAATTTTTCACTGTTTATTATAATACGAGACACAAATACGAATCACTTTAATCAAATTATATTCTTTTAAATTATGAATTAGTCATGTATGCACCAGTTACACAATCCAACTCAAGTTCATTTTTTTAAAAGTTAAACAAAATACTACTGAAAAGTTACACATGTTATTACTAAAAAGTGTATCTTTTACAGTTTACCTTTTTAGTAATAACATGTGTAATTTTTCAGTAGTATTTTGTTTAACTTTTACAAAATGAACTTGAGTTGCACCGTGTAATTGGTGCACAAAAGACTTACTCTTAAATTATAAAATAATCACATTTCTAATATTTTTCCACTATTTATTGAAAAAATATATACGTATCGATCCTTCTCAATTTAACATAAAATTCATACCAAACCCGAGAAGCAAAAAAAAAATCAAAATCTTCATTATGCTAACAAAATGAAATACTACCTCCGTCCCAGGAAATTAAAAGTTTGCGGTACTTTCCTAGGCACAGGTTTTAAGAAAAAATGTAATGAGTAGAATGTGTATGGTGGAGATTGTGAGGTAAAGATTTTAAAGGTGGAGATTTAAAGGAATATTTCCATTTTGGGAGTATGCAAACTTTTGTGGGACAAACTAAAAAGAAAAGTATACAAATTTTTGTGGGACGGAGTTAGTATTAAATATACTTTTGCAACCTATTATATATAATTCCAAATTAAACCACTTGTCACTACAAATAAATTCATAAAGTATAATCTAAGCTGATAAACACAACATCAGTATCAATTCAATAAATTCATAAAGTAAGAGACGGCATAAACAGGCAAAAATTATTAAATCCTTTGATAACGACAATTTAATCAATCCAAGTCTCTTAGAAAAAATAAAAATTAATTAAAAAATCGATTCCCTATAAATTTGGAGCTTTGTAGGATACATTCTTCATCACTACAGCTCTCACTTTTCACTAAACAAACTAATACTTGTTAGTATTACTTATCAAATTAAGAGCTTGAAAAAAAGGGGAAAAAAAATGGCAAATGTTCGACTTGCCAGGTTCATAACAGAGGTTGCGCCTCCACAGTTAGTGAGTGTGATGAGACGCAGAGGATCGAAATCGAAGATGCTCGATACAATTCACGAAGAAGATGCTCGTCTTTCTGCTTCCTCGTCTTCATCGTCGTCATCGTCTTATAATGCCATTAGGGCTCAACACCTTCTTATCAAGAATGTTCAAATTTCTATATCTGATTTTCATGCCTAAAACTTTTTTTTTCCTTTTGGTTTTTGTGTTACTTGTTTGAAGATCAAAGGAATTAATTAATTAAGGAAATGAAGACTTGTATATTTTTTTTTCTTGCAATATAATGAGCTCTTTAATTTTCTTCTGCTTGATATGCTTTATTGCAATTCATTCAAATTTGGCTATGTTTATTTTCCGACAAAAATAAATTAAAATTGGATATTTAGAGAGTCACGGGACCAGAATTGAAAAATAGAAATTTTTTTGAACCGAAAATAAACGCTCAATAAATTATGAGAACAAAAATATTTTTTTCATTCTTTTGACCACTTTCAAATGTAAGATAGTTGAAACTTCTATGTAATGACTAATGTCTAACAAATCCTACTCCGAAGAATATATTTGGCTACTCCCTCCGCTCTATCGGAATTTACACACTTTTTTTATTTGGATGTCACACACAAATTTACATACAACTAAAAAAATGAAACATTGATTTACGTACACACGCTACACGCATATTCACTCATATATCATTACTTTATTTAAAAAATACTATACTATCTTCATCTACAAAAAATACGCTCAAATATTTGCACGTGGTTTAACGCAATATGTCGGAAGATATTACGGGATATTGTGAGGTCCGATATGAATAAAGATAATATTTTTGGAAAGTAAATAAAGCGGAATCAATGATATCTTGCTTAGTTTTCACTAGGAACTTGAGTAAAGAGTAGATTTTTTTTTGTTTTGAGGTTTTCTATAATTTAATAGCGAGAACTCCTTTCGTTAATTGGTGTACCTACTTGAGCCGAATGAAATGAAACTTTCACGTCCGATTTTGGAGGGGGGAGATCCGATAGGATCCTATCTCAATTTTTCATTGGATCTCATAATATCTCGTTATACCTTTCGACATATTGCATTAAACCACGTGTAAATGTCGAAGCATATTTTTCATGGATGGGGGAGCATTATTCTTAAAAAACGTAAAATTTCAAGAGTGTAAATTCCCTTGAGTGAGGGTGTCAAGCTCCCAATAAGACACTCCAACAATGTTAGATCTAACTTTCCACTATCTTCAATTGTATGTAGCTTGATTCAAAAATCTACGTTTGTTGAAATCGGTTTTTCAACGAAATCAATCACCACGTGCACTGTGTATGATAAAAGAATTTATTTTTTCAGCGAAAATGAGATAAAATTCGATAATTCAAAGAGTTACAGAATTAAAATTGAACAAATTAAAAAATTACGAGATCAAAATCTAAGCAAACACGCCCTAATGTGCCGTAAACCGTGCATGGAGAAGGAACCCACCTCATGCACAAGTGGCTCCTTAGTTTTCCAAAGAAAGAGACCATTCACGATTTTGAACAGCCAAACAAGACATGCATATCCTTTAGAGATATAATTTTTTCCTCTAAAATCAAACACCAAAAAGCAAAAAATCAAAATCTTCGATGCCGACAAAATGAAATCTTTAATTGGGTGGAACCCATCAATCCCAAATCCATAGCAACACCACCATCTGGCACTGCAAATCAAGGTTTGCTTCCAATTCGGGCTAACCCGATAGATACGACATCATATACTCTCTCCGTTCCGTAGGAATTCATACCATACAAAATGGTACATTTTTTAACAAAAATATATTTTATATATAAAGTAGTGACACATGAGTAAATATTATATAATTCTGCGAGTGCGCACATAAATTAATGTCACTTTTTTTTAGTAGTGTGTAAATTTATGTGAGGAAAGTGTACAAACTGATTAAAGCGTCCGACAGAGACAATCGGCTCAATCTAAGTCTCAAAAAACAAAAACCTCATCCCATCTCAATAGCTATAAATTCGATACATTCTTCTTCGTGTATTGAACAAATTAACTTGCTATTAGTCACCAAAGAGCTAGGAAATTTAAAAAAAAAAATGGCAAATGTTCGTTTTGCTAGGTTTATTACAGAGGCTGCGCCTCCACAGTTAGTGAGTGTGATGAGATGCAGGGGATCAAAGTCGAAAATGCTGGACACAATTCATGAAGAAGAGAGAGAAGCTACGGCTAACGCTCTCTCCAAATTCCCCACCTCTCTTTCGACTTCCTCGTCTTCGTCTTCATCTTCGTCTTATAATATCATAAGGGCTCAACACCTTCTCATCAAGAATGTGCAGATCTCTATCTCTGATTTTCATGCCTGATTAAACCTTACTCTTTGGTTTTAATAGCGTAAATTAGGAATAATATTACAATTATTTCTAATTTACGCTATTGGGTTTTCAATCAAAGCCTTTTTTTTTTCTTGTTTGAGTCCGCAGTTCTCTACAAGTTCGAGCTTCTAAATATGTGTGTAAAGTTTGGGCCAATAGAAGAAACATGCTGAGACTGTATCAGAATTAGCAATTAATTATATAAATGAGTCCTTTTATTTGATTTGTATATAATTTCTTGCAATATTATGTTCTTTTTCTTGTGTTTGATATTTCACGTGGCACGATCAATATTCAATCGCACTTTGTCATTTGGATTTGAGTTTTGATTTTGATTTCTTGGTTGAGTTGTTGATTTTAAATTGGAGCTCCATTAACTAGTCATGGTACGATCTAATACAAGAAATTTTTTTAAGAGAGAAGACTTCTCAAGATCATATATATCTCGTTAAGTACCTCTTGTTATGACAACTATCTTGTTGAGTACTTATCAATTTGGGTAATCAAAGGTTTATGTCTAAATCCAAAGATTGTGAATTCGATCTCTATATTAATTCCACATATTTTTTCAAAATTGAGATTAATAAGATTTATAATAATTATAATATAATATAATTAATCTTAGATCCTTTATATTTCTGGATTGATTTTTAATATTCATGATCAAATATTAATAATGAAATTAGTCGATCATTAGTCATTGAAAAAATTGAACTCCACACAATTGCAGCCAGCCCAGTAAGAAAAATATATCCACTTTCATATATAAGATAATTATCAGCTTGAGACATTTGCATATTGTTTAAAAAAAATGGTTATATTTACAAGTTGATTCACAATATTTGCACAGAAATATAATTTTTTTCTGTACAAAAATATATTTTTTTTACACAGAATCAATTTATAATTAATGTTAATTTTGTGAACCATTTTATAATTTTTCCTATTTTCACCACTATACTATAGAACTCAATTGCATGTCTAGTTTTGAGTTGACCCTTGTAGCTAGGCTGATATCAAAAGTCAGTCAATTCTATTGGGCTGCATTTTGTAAATCCAGTTTGTATCTTAGATTGTAGAATTTGGGCCTCATAATTGTAAGCAATTAACCTTCTATCCATCTCAAGTTGGTTAAGGTTATTCGCACTAATTCTTCTTTAAATACACCCTCCTCTATTTATTCTAAAGAAGAAAATAGAATCTCAAAATTAGGTTATAAATGAATCTAGTTGAGTCCAACACATTGTTTTTTTTTTTAAAAAATTATTTGAAATATTTTCGAGTTTTAGATATTTATATTTGAGTTTGTTTGATAATTAATCAAATTGAGCTCAAATAAGATTTAATCAAATCGAAGATAAATCAAACTCGAGTAATTTGATATTTTTACGCTTATTTTATATTTTCTTAGCTTATCGAAAATTTCAATCTCGAACTTAATATGGAATAGATTGATTTGAATTTTTTTTGGATTAAAATAACAACAAATTTATAATCCGTCCTTCCCAACTCTTTTTTTCCATTTTTTATTATAACTTCCAACTCTTTTTTTTTTCTATCTTAAAAAGAAATAATTTATATTCACAAAAGTCAATAAAATACACTTTTTATATTTTATTAATTGACTTTACACTCACTTACTCTATTTTTTCTTAATTTGTGTGTCCAGATTTTTTGAAATATTAAAATACTACAATCACAATTTTCTTTAATAAAATATTTTCCTTCTCATCCACAATCTACTGTGATATCCTCTATTAACCAATAAACTTGGACCAGGTGGCCACGTGTCAATTCAATATCATTTAAGAAAGAAAGCTGGATTATGGTCAAAACCCAAGAATCCACCTCCGGCGGAGCACCACCATGGCGGCGGCGGCGGCATTCCACTGTCACATGCTCTCACCAGATTCAGATCAATCTCAAAGCAACCTCTTAAAACCCAAACCCAAATCCACCCTTCCTACCCACCAACGATCCCAAGATGGCATCTCCCCCAAATTCGAAGACAAAACCCTATGCCTCGAAATCATCGGCGTGGATTCGGGCCGGGCCCTGGCCCGAAACCCATCCCTCCACACAACCCCTCTCGATTCAATCAACGCCATCGTCTCCTTCCTCCAATCCAAAGGCATTCACATCAAAGATCTAGCTCGAATTCTCGGTATGTGCCCAGAAATCCTAACCTCCGACATCAGATCCGATCTCGTCCCCGTTTTCGAATTCCTCTCCGCCGATCTCCGAGTCCCCAATAAAAAATTCAGAAAAGTGATCAACAAATGCCCGCGCCTCCTGATCTCCAGCGTCGGAGATCAGCTCAAACCGGCGCTGATCTATCTCAACCGGCTCGGGTTCTACGATCTGGAGGCGTTGGCGTATCGAGATCCGATTCTGCTGGTTTCGAACGTCGAGAGAACCCTAATGCCCAAGCTCGAGTACCTCGTGAGCCTGGGATTGTCGCAGTACGACGCGATCAGGATGGTTCTGCGGTGCCCAGGGCTGTTCACGTTCAGCATCGAGAACAATCTGAAGCCGAAATTCGAGTTTTTTGAGGAGGAAATGAAGGGGAGATTGGAGGAGCTGAAGGAATTTCCGCAGTATTTTTCCTTCAGTTTGGAGAAAAGGATAAAGCGTCGGCATTTGGAGGTTGTACGGAGTGGAGTAAAGGTTGAACTGCCATTGATGCTCAAGAGCAGTGATGAAGCTTTCAGGGAACTGCTGAATCAAGGGAGTAATTAATAATGACTCTGTTTCTGGGAAAATGGGTTCAATCACTTTGTACATAAATATTCCAACCGTTTGCAACCAAATTTGTACGAGGTTTCCATATGTTTTCAAAAAAAAAAAAAAAAAAAACTTACCTCTTTCTATTGTTTTTATTTTATCGATAAATGTTAGTTGATAGTAGTTAGTTACACTAAGTCCCCAAACACTCTAAGAATAAACTCCCAGCCAACCTTATATCTCTCATCTCCAATTTGTTTCCAGAGGGAATCGAATCCGGGTCACTAACTCAAGTGAGGAGCCGATGGCCAGGTGAGCTAGCCCACCTGATTCTTACCTCTTTCTACTAAATTTATTTATTACTCCCTCCGTCTCGGATCTATCCCACAAAATTTTTATATATTTTTATTAAATTTCACTTTTACAATACATATATAATATTTATAAAAATATATTTTTTATATATATTTTTTTAAACTGTGTGTCCAACTGAGAAAGTATTGTATTTACATGAATTCTAAAAAAAGTGGATAAAATAAAGGTAATGTAAGTATATTGTGCGGTATATTTATGAATAAAATAATTAATTATGAGAATAATAATAAATGTGATAATTTTTATGCAATAAAAATGTAAATTTTTATGTAAACAGATAAAAAGAAAATAATATATAAATTTAGTGGAGGAGAGAGAATATTTTACTGCAAAGTGGGCCTTATCATTCTATTATGTTGCTGTATGATTTGGGCATCCTAATGTGTTTGGGCCGAAAGCCCGATTTAAGCCCATTATAAAAGCTTGTTTTCATGTCCTTCGAGGAAAGATGATACTAGGGTTGCATTACACTTCTTTTGAAAACAACTTTAGTTATCACAGTCCAGCGCTGTTAAAACGAGCTGGTTATATGTTTGGCTTCACTCGACTCGTTAAGATTCGATTCGATTCGATTTAATTTAATGTGTTAAACGAACTGTGCTCAAGCTAGAAACAATACTCATTTACTCAATGAGTTCAACTCAGTAGGCTCGAAATATAAGAGTTATTTTGTAATATCATATAATTTAGGGTATAAAATTATAATAATTACATAATAATACAATTTTAATTTTCAAATCACTCATATTGATAAAAATATTTTGTTTATTGAAGTATGAGAATATGAATTTGTTTAATTATAGAGTTGTTGATATAATATCAGTTAAATATATTTTTTCATGATATTCGAGCTCAAGACGAGTTTTGACAAGCTCAATCGAATTTTGCTCGTAAATTACGAAAAATCAAACTCAAATTTAATATAAACTAAACGAGACAAGTTTGATTTCAAACATAGTCGAGCTTAATTTTGAGCTCACGCTTCTTAACAAGCTGAACCGTGTCAAGTTCAATAAACTTAACGAGTCGAACCGAGCTAACACTACCCACAACTTTGACAATATTAATACTAAAATAATAATACCGTGAAATGTACTAAAATTATTTAAAATGTATCTGAAATGATTTTATATTCTAAAAAACTATGATTGTGCCTTTTAAATTAAATATTTTATATTAAATTCATTTAAAGAGTATTTTTCTATGATTTTATAATATATTTTTTTCACTATTTGTTCATTATTTAATTATTTCACATGCATAAATAAATATTTAACTCATTAATAAATCCCACTACATCCAAAAACACTTTTACTTAATTTATTTTATCAATGAATATTTTCTAAAAATCCTTCCAAAATCAATGAGCACTATTCACATGGCGGATTTTTGTTCTTAAACAAAAATATTGGAAACGTAAGAACTTTTGTCGCAGTCCTTCACTTTATCGGCCCAATACACTCACTTTCATCCTCTGTTGTTTTTTGATTCGATTTTCCCATTCGCTCTGCATCCATTGGGCATACGCCATGTTGTTCACACGGGTCGTCACCCGGATATCCAGGACCCGCTACAAACGTGGACCATCCTTCCGCCGCCTTTGGCCCGACCCGGTTTCGCCCCAGCAACCCAGATCCCCCATTCAACCTTCCCAAGAGGTGATTGGCTTTGATTTTGGGGCTGTTTATGCTTTTCAAAGTGTTTCGATTAAATTGGCGTTTTTTACGTAGTTGTTTGAATGAAACCCTGTTAGGGAAGAACACTTGGCAATCATTTGTTGTTGTTTTTTTTACTTTTTTTAGCTAAGAATGGACTGAGATCTTGGTCTAAATTAGCTTAGAGTTAATAAATTTTTGGCAATTTTTTCATTTCAAATGTTCTTTATAAAGTTACTGGTATTAATTGTCCTACATAAAAGTGTTGGGAGATTTTTGAGAAATGTTCTTCATTAGTTGGCATTATTGTCACTTGGGTTTTTATACTTCTGTATCAGAATGCACGAACAAGATTTAGGGGAAATTTTTTTTCCCACGAGGTGTTATTCATGTCTGCTTGAGCTGTTTGGATTTCTGTAAGAGCTCTGGAATTGCTTTTCAAAATGGGACTTAGTTTTCGATAAGGTATTATGTACACCCTGTGCACGGTATACCACTAGCCAGAGCAATAGTATTAGTTTTGTACAAGCAATAGTATTAGTGGTGTACAGCGCACGAGGTGCATGTAATACTTTGCCCGTGTTTTCTGGGCAGAAAATGTTGTTTGATGCTCTGTTTCTTGATTTGTTTGTAGGCTTTGGGATTTAGAGCTGTTTCTTCTTGGGCTTCAAGTGCAGTACCTAGCCCAGAAGACGAAGCTCGTCATCAAAGCAGCTCGTCCGCTGTTGAGGTTCCTGTTCTTCCTTACTTTTGATATCCAATTTTTATGATATTCATTTGATGGAATTTATCATTCTTTCTGAATTTATTGAAAATATGAAAAGTAGCTTAGTTTGCCTTCTTCCCTGATAGAAGGCAGTTGATCCATTCTCTCTTGTTGCTGATGAGTTGTTGGTTGTTGCTAACTGCTTAAGATCCATGGTAGTTGCAGAGGTATTTGACTTTCTGTTTATATCTTTTTATTCATTATTTGTTTTGAAAATATTATAATTATGGAGAAGTTGCATTCTTGTAGGTCCCCAAGCTTTCCTCTGCTGCAGAGCACTTCTTCCAAATCGGAGTGGAAGGGAAAAGATTTCGACCCACCGTAAGATCTTTCTTTCCAGTTCAGAGTTAGAAGGATGAATTTTCGAAATCTCCTATAGTTTCACAAATCATATGCAAATAAACATGTCTAAGATTGTTCCGCCATTCGTGTTCTTGCTTTATTCTTCTTGATTAATAGATAGTTACATGGATTTTAGCTTAATTTACTCTTATTAAAGTTGTTTTTATGGCCTTCAGGTGCTGTTGTTAATGGCTAGAGCTTTAAATGTTGGAAGACAACCTACCGATGATGATACCTTGTCCACAGAATTGCGTTTAAGACAACGACGTATTGCTGAAATTACAGAGTTGATTCATGTTCGTTTTTTTCTTCGTCAACTTTTATACCTTATGCTATATCCGTATGAGCAAAGATTATGTCACCAAGGATATTTTTCAAAGTGAACTGCATGTTGTGAGAAATCATGACTTGTTGTGCTTAATGAAACTGGCTTTCAAAATTGGCAAAAAATGTTGTCCAAATTGATATAAAGCTGGAAGGAATCATGATTCTGATACTGTAGCATGTTGTGTTGTAGTTCATCACATTTTATTTAATGTCAATAATATGTGCCCTTTTTGATGGTGTTCTATTGGGGATTTTGACCAGTAATAACTACAAAATATGTTGTAGGTTGCCAGCCTCCTTCATGATGATGTTTTGGATGATGCTGAGACGAGGCGGGGGATAGGTTCTGTGAATTATTTGATGGGAAATAAGGTACTCCGTACACGTCTATCATTTTTATCTACAATTATATTTCGTTTTGTTATATTATTGATGTTCGTTTTCTGAATATTTTTTTTAACTTGCAGTTTGCTGTAATGGCTGGAGATTTCGTGCTCTCCAGAGCCTGCTTAGCTCTTGCTGCTCTAGGAAACAATGAGGTTCGTAAATTTTTCACTATACTTATGGCAGTTCTATTATACTATATGTTTCTTATGTGTTGTGCGTATTAATTTGTAGGTTGTAACCCTCATGTCTACAGCCATAAAGCATCTAATTACTGGTGAGACGATGCAAATGACTACTACGTCTGATAAGCGCTGCAGGTACGCTATTAAATCTGAATTACTCTAATCTTTTTAAAGAATAATCTTGAATATGGGCTAAAAACACGACTGTTTTTTATCGGCATGAAGCATGGAATTCTATATGGAGAAGACGTACTACAAGACAGCCTCATTGATTTCGAATAGCTGCAAGGCTGTCGCCATTCTTGGAGAGCAGACACCCCAAGTTTCGGCTTTGGCTTATGAATATGGAAAACATTTGGTCAGTATATAATCATCCTCATGCTCATTTAGTATCTTACATGTTGAAAATTATCTATCCAGCTTAAAGAAATGATGTGCTTTTTAATGTGGTTCTCCAGGGCTTGGGTTTTCAGTTGATAGACGACGTTCTTGATTTCACGGGCACATCGGCGTCTCTGGGAAAGGGCTCCTTGTCCGACATTCGCCATGTAAGCTCTTCTGAACACGTATTGTCGTTCTGACCGTTTACGTGTTTACCTTTCTGTTCGGCTTGTTGTCTAAAATTATCATCCCTACACGCGTCTCAAGATCTGCAGAAGTTTTTGGACTCGTGTTGGAAAGACCACAGAGGTTTTTTCATTACTCAAAGTTATGGAGATTTTGGTGAAGATATTATGATTAGATTTTGGTATTTATGATATAGAAAAAAACTTGTGTGTGACTGCCACATTGAATGAGTCTGTAAGATGAAGTTCCGTTTAACAAATATTATTATGGAAATAAATGAGATGAGTTCGTTTGGACCTACGTGCATTGCCTCACAGAATAAGATCCGTGACACGGTCTCATGTAAGATCTTCCCTTAAGCTTAAGATATAATTTAATTTTATTTACTACATTAGTCATATTGTAAATAGACACATTGTTGTTAGGCAGTTCAGTTTGAATAATTAAAAAATAAGATCTTCCCTCATATCTCTTTTACGACATTCTTTCTTTCTGGAAAACGTAATATAACTAAAATCAACAGAATTAGTGTGTATTTCTGTATTCTATGTATATATCATGCATCTGTGCACGCGCTTCGTCTGTAAAATCATAGCCAAGTCGTTTAACCAGAGGTCCAAGTCGTGTAAAGGCACCATACATAGACCCAAAGTAACTCTACCATAATTGCTTGTCCAAATGCAATATTTGTATCAGTTTTTCTTGCAAATCTTGATTCTCTGTCTGGTCTTCTTTATGGGATAATGTAGGTTCATTTTGAGTTTTACAGGGGATCATAACTGCTCCAATATTGTTTGCTATGGAGGAGTTTCCGGAGCTACGGACAATTGTTGATCAGGGCTTTCACAATCCTGCTAATGTGGATCGTGTAAGATCATCCTTCACTCTATACTCTTGCTTTTTTTCCTCTCGGGATCACTATACTAAGAGTTGGTTGCACGAGTTTCTTCGTAAATCAGGTTTACAACAATTAGTATGTTTTAGTGAAAAAATTAATACTCTTCTTCTAATACCCGAACAACTGAAGTGCCGCTTGGTATGAAAAAATTTCAATGTTAATGATAATGAGGTAAATATATAGTAATTATAGTAGTTAGTAAGGATAGAAAATGTACACAATGTTATTTTTTCTTCTGAATAAGGTAATCACTGTCCCCATCTAATTATTTTTCAATGTTAATGATAATGAGGTAAATATATAGTAATTATAGTAGTTAGTAAGGATAGAAAGTGTACACAATGTTATTTTTTCTTCTGAATAAGATAATCACTATCTTCATTTGATTATTTTTCTCTCATCTTATTATCATCCTCCTCAATTAATCCTATCCCACAACCAACAATTCTTTTTTTGTCAATTTTTTTAAAAATTGGAGCTTAACACTGATAATGTAATCATCATAAAGACAAACACTTATTCAACATATGTAAGAGTGAGGTCGGATCACCCCCATTTAAATTTCTCAATTTCTTTTCATCTCCACTTTCTATTTCAATCTAAGGTAAAAAAAATAGCCACATCATATATCAATTAATTATTTTTTATTCCTAGGTTCTAGGTGCAAATATATTTTTAAATTGAGATTTTATTACGAGATTCTAAAGGTTAGGTTATATTGCAATTGTAGATGAAGTCATGATCAAATTTCCTAATCTAAAATATGAAATTTTGTGATGCAACTTTTTTTTGCAAGATTATTCCCCCCCAAAAAAAAATGTCAATCTTGATTTTCATTCAACTCTTTCTTCTAAACCTAAAACTACAGGCTCTAGATTATCTTGGAAGAAGCAGAGGAATTGAGAGAACAATGGAGCTAGCAGCAAAGCATGCTAACCTCGCCGCAGCTGCAATCGACTCGCTTAACGAGAGCGACGACGAGGATGTTCGAACATCTAGGCGCGCACTTGTAGAGCTAACTCAAAGAGTCATCACAAGAACCAAGTGAGCAAGCAAGTTATAATCTCAAACTATAGATATATTTTAGAAAAAAAAAAAAACTCTTCCCTTGGAATCGATTCATCTGTATTTGTAACTCGTTTGTGTGCATGCTAGGTAGAATGCAGGCCATTGATTTTGCTTTAGGTGCATAAGACCTTTCATTGTTCATGCTTTAGTGAGAGCATGGTTGATTTGAAATTTTGAAATCTAAATAAGATTTTTTTGTTAGATTTTAGAAATAATTGTGAACCATGCATGTATACATATACAATATTTTCTTTATTATACTTTTTTTTTATAAGATGTTATTGCAAACATAATTATTTATTGGTCACTATTCTTTTATTTATTACTTCCACATATTTTAGTCACATTTTTTTTCCAATAAAATACCCATTACATACATTGCACAATGGTAACAATTTTATAAATAATATATATTACACATTTAATATAGAATTAGATTTCATAGTACTTAAATTTCAGATTACTAATATCTATTTTCAAAATAATCTAAATCTTAAAACAAATTTATCCCATAAGTTTTGAGTAAGTCATCTGTAAATTAGAGTTCACTATACAACTAAAATCAATATTAATTATTTTTATTATATTATGATAAAAATTTGTTTTTATTATAAACAAAAATTCTAGTATAAACCATGTGCATGTATGTACTTGGTTTTTTAAGTTTAATTTTATTTTTTCAAAATGCACTGAACTCATGTAAATTTTTTTGCAATTAGGATATTACTGATTACTCTTGATGTATTACTAACTAACTCTCGTGGTATTACTGATTAGTTCTTGAAATATTAATTATTAATTAGAACTAGTATTTTCTCCCGTGCGATGCACAGCTTACTATTTTATTTTAAAATATATAAAATTAATACTATTATTAATAAATTTATATATATATAAAATCAATAAAAGTTTTGGTGTGTTTTTTAAGGAAGGGTCTATTTAGCAGAAGATATAAGGGATAGAAATAGAAGATATCTCCTCTTATATCACTTTTAGTATTTAAAATTGATATTTTTCTAGTTTGGTATCTTACCTTGAGAACTCTCAAAATTATTTTTCATTTTAAAATTGGTCCTACAATTAATTGAGCTTGAATCAACTATGTAGAGGATAAAAATATAATTAACTAAAGTTATGTATATTTAAATTTTAATTCACCCCATCCTTTACAAATATTAGTTTCTACGGCCACCCTCTAAATCAATACACTTTTAAAAAGTATAATAATATTTTATTTTTTAAAATAATTATATGTTCAAGCTCAAAAAATTTATTCGAATTGATTGATGGCGGAATAATTTTGAGAGTGTCTAAAAATAAATAATTAATTTTTTTCTTAAACAAATTTTTTTGGATATTAAAATAATATTATTGCAAAAAGAAAACTATAATATTTGATTTGTCAAACTTTGCTATAATTTTTTTGATTAATATCAAAAGAGAATTTGAAGAAAGAATAAATAAACCTTTAACTTCTATATTCTTGAAAAGCTAAGTAGATAATGGAGCTGTAAAATAATTGAGCAATGTCCAAACTCCAAACCAATTCTATGACCCAATCAACTCAAGTAATATTTTTTATTGATAAAAAAAATGTATTCTTTTTTAATCCATTTGACAACTCTGTTGTCATACATTCTGAGAGAGTGTGAAAAAACACGAATGCTTGATACGGCCGGTATATTTCACGCTGAATGGTAAAGACTTCTCCAACTTAGCTGATACTCTTGCTTTTATGGAAAAAATACAATATGGTTCAAGAAATTGACAACAATTATAAATTGGTTCTGTGCAAAAATAAAAATTAAACACTTCCGTGAAAAAAAAAATATACACTATCGTGCAAAAATTTTGAACCAATTTGTAAATATAGTGACTTTTTGAACCATATTGTAAGTGATCCTTTATATATTTATAGATATTTTTTTCAATTAGGTGGGGCCACTGGGTTCCTCACTTGAGTGAGTGGTTTGAGTTCGATTCCCTTTGGAAACAAATTAAGAGAGTTATAAGGTTGGGTTGGAGTGTTTAGAAGACTTGGTGAACTAACTTGTAACTACTAACATTTACCGATAAAAAAAAATAATTTTTTTTTTCAAAATCCAAATACTTATCATGCACACTGTGTATATATAATGACTTTATTATAAAATGTTGCTATCAAACTATATTTTAATAAAATAATCAATATTATTAAAGGATACACACAAAATAAAACATCAAAAATTTATTCAATCAACACTTTGCCCAAGTTTTTCTACGCATGAACATTTGGATTTTTTTTTTTGACTAATTTAAAAGTCAAAATTTGCTTTTATATTACGGTGGTTTAAATCATTTTGTGGATATGGTGTTTATGATTGTGTCGGGGTTTAGCATTGAAAAAGATTCATGCGATGCGGTGGAACTAATGATATCTTCTACGATACTTTTTTTTTACCCACGCCAAATTATAAAGCTACTTTTGTTAACACAATCATATTATTTCACAAAATATAAAAAGAAAATACGGCGGAATAAAATAAATATAATTTAAAAATAAAATCAAATGTTTAATTTTGGGTAGGTTAAATTATAAAGAATAATTTTTTAGTAGATAAAAAAGAAAAAAAAATTTAAGAGTTGGGTGGATTATAACACTGCCTAACCATATGGTGTCTCTGGTTTTGTTCACATAAAAAATCGAACCTAGATCACTCACTTAAGTGAGAAATTCGGTGGTCAGGTGCTCACCTGGTTAGATCAGATACTGTGTGAGTTATATTTTTGGTAATAAAGTTTACTTCTTTTCTATTGGATTTGGAATTTTACTTCCGTTAATTTTCAAAATTAATAAATGAAATTAATTTTTATTTTCAAATTAGTTCTTTCCTCAGCTAACAACACGCGGACTAACGGAATGAACTCCTAAAGGGGCAAAAGTGTAATTATATAGAATATTATACATTTTTCAATTATTTTATTAAAATTTGTTTAATTTAAAGGATAAAATTATATATTCATCCAAAATATGCATATTTTCGACAGATAAGTAATTTTATCCTTTAACTAAATATATCCTTAGACCTCATTTTGGTTCGTAAGATAAGCTAAAATAAATTAAATTATCTTATCTAATTTGATATTGAGTTTAATGGACAAAGATCCAAAATTAATAGAAAGCTGAAAAGTAAAATTTAATTATCTTATAGATGATAGTTAATATTATCTTGGGGAAAATGTATGATAATAATCCATTGTATTTATCTTTACTAAAATACTCATCTTATGTTGGAAATGAGAACCATAATTCATTTTATTTTTGTTTATGATGTAGAGAGCAAAATTGTCAATTCCATATTTTTCTATTATTAATCTTACTATCCAAATATTCAAAATGAAATTATCTTACATTATTAATTAGCTTAATCCATCAATCTAAATATATTATTTAACTCACAAATAACAATCTCTAGATTATAATCTTATCTAATCTATCTTGATTTATTTATCCTATCCATTGAACCAAATGAACCCTTAGTAAATATCATCTTGCCTCGAAAAACTTGTGCATTTCTTCTTCTTCTTCTTTTTTAAATTAATCAAATAATAACACACAATGTTTATTTTAATACACTAAAAGTGAAAATAATTATTATTTTCATTACTGCTAGTGATAATAATATTCACTGAATCATTGTGCATGTGTTTCATAAAATAGCATGCTATGCATTAATAAAATAAAATGTAAATAAACACTATTTAAACCTCCATTTGACTTCCACTATTATGGCTAGAATAAAAATGTTCTTATATAATTGACTAATATAATCAAAAAGTCTATTTAACAAAAGGGAATTCCTTGCCACTACAAATTGGATGTAGATCCCCTCCATTACAGGAGAGTTCTGTGTAGGGGGAACCGCCGGATCACACAGTCGTGCGAATGTGCTCATGTATGTGTGTGATTTGACGATTCCCCTGCACAGTACCCTCTTGTCCAGGAGGGGATCCGAGTTCCTACAAATTATTTGCACTCTGTAATATATATTACAACAAATTTTATTACACATATTTAATTTTCGAAAATAAAAAACCCAAAAACTCAAATATTTGGCATATATAGATTTGAGTCACTTGTAGGAGACATCCAAGGAGGTAAATGCTGCCCAGGCACCCTGAAACAATGACATCACCCTATTATTGATTCAATAAATATATAAATTAAGTCTTTATTTATTTTTAAATTCAACTCAACTCGACTCATTTTTTAAAAATTTGTCAAAAGAAATTCACCTGGAGAACAGAAAAAACCTTCTCGGCAATGTATTTTTGTGCGACTGTAGCGCCTCGTTGTTGTAGCTTGTCGGGATGCAGGCACAACACGGCTTTCTGATACGCTTTCTTCACTTGCGCGCCTCCGATTAAATTCGTCGCGGAAATCGCAATCCAACCGCTGTGAGGCCATAGAATCTGGATGTATATTTTACAAAAATAAAATTTATAAATAATCACATATTGATATAAAAATAAGGCATTATTTTAAAATAAATATAAAATTCTTGCATAATAGTGGAAACATAAATTGAATAATATAATATTTTTTATATTATACATATTTAAAAATAGTGCATTATTTTTGTATCATTTCATAATTAACCCTAGAATTTAATAGTATTTCAGTACATTGATACATTTTTGACAAAAATAAAATTTAAGCAAATTGTTTTCTTAATATGTTCATGTGAGAAAAATATCAGTTCATATGATAGAAAAAATATTAGTTATACATTGAATATATTTCGATGTTTTGAACGTAATATTTTGATCAAAATTGAGACAATTAATTAAATTGTTCTTGTCATAAAATAAAGTCGATGATGTGGTAATAAGTAGGGGTGGGCAAAAAACCGAAAAACCGAATTTCCGAACCGAACCGAAATATTTCGGTTAATTTGGTTCGGTTAATTCGGTTAAAAATTTCGGTTCGGTTAAAAGTTTTAATAACCGAATTTTTTTCGGTTCGGTTCGGTTTTGAATCCGTAAAAACCGAAAAACCGAAATATTATATATTATATAATATATATTATATTTATATTATATAAATAATATATATGAGTTATTTTAATACTACCTCCGTCCCACAAAAGTTTGCATAATTTCCTTTTTAGTTTGTCCCACAAAAGTTTTCATACTCCCAAAATGAAAATATTCCTTTAAATCTCTACCTTTAAAATTTTTACCTCACAATCTCCACCATACACATTCTACTCATTACACTTTTTCTTAAAAGTCGTGCCCCCAAAAGTACCGCAAACTTTTTGGGGGACGGAGGTAGTAATATTTATTAAACTTTTCTTCCAAAATCCTAGTTTCATTTAGGGAAAGAGAGAGATTATACATAAAATTATGAAATATATTTTTAAAAAAATGCTTGAAAAATTAGATTATACATAAATTATGAAATATATTTAAAATTTCGGTTTTAACCGAAATATATTTCGGTTTTTTCGGTTTCGGTTATTTCGATTTTCAAAAATTTCGGTTCGGTTTCGGTTTTTGGATTATAAAATTCGGTTAATTCGGTTCGATTAAAAAATAGTCCAAAACCGACCAAACGGCCACCCCTAGTAATAAGAGCACTTCTGCTTGCCACATCATCACAATGGGCTCCTCATCAAAATCCGTTTAATTTAATTAATATTTTCTCTGTTCTAATTCTTTCTTCCAATTTTTGTTATATTCTTCTCACAGAAAATAATAAAAATAGAAGAAAGATACAGGACGGAGGGAGTAACATAAATATGCACGTATGAGTTCGTCTCACATGATGCATGGAAGATAATAGCAACCGTATGTCGGCTTCCTTGCCAGTCGACCACATCCGTATCTTTTCATCAAACAACTGCATCTCCGAAACTGATTTGTCGATCGTCGCCCTGCTCGTTTCTTCGACTGTAGACCGTTCATCCTACATTAAGAATCAAATGTTATATGCTACATTGCTACTAGTAAAATCATTTAGAATTTTAATGTAATAATTGGAGCTGAATGATACAAGTTTGTACCATTACTGATGGAGAGCTATTTGTAGTCCCTTCTGAATGATGATGCTCTGCAAAAAAATTATTATAAAAATAGAATTACATCTAATTAATTTTTTTTTTTTTTTTTGGAAAAAGAATCAAGAAAAGAAATAAAGAGGGATATATTCTCCTCTTAAATTGCAAATAGTGACAAATATGCAAAAATTATAAAAAAATGCACACTCAAAAGAGTGTTCTAAAAATTGCACATGTGTTCTTTTTATATCTGTCTTTTTTTTTGTTAAATATAATTTGTACCAAATTCCTTTGACATAGGAAAAGAATTGATTAATTGTACCTTGTGTTGATTTCTCTTTTGAAGATTGAGTCCCAAACATCTCTTTCACCCATGCAATTGCTTCATCTACTCCATTTAATTCATCACTTTTCGATTCTCTATGACCTGAATTAATCTCTATTACATAGGACCTCATCAATTCTTCGTCTTCATCTTTATCTTCATCTTCTTCTTTCGCGCCGTCTTGCCTAGGAATCTCGTCGCACGTTTCCATGTCAGAAAGCGACGAAACTACAGAAGCCGGCGAATTGAACTGCAGATCATCGTACGGAAATGCGTTCTCGATGTTCGTGCTTCCTCCGAATTCACTTCTTTGACTAAATTGGAAAGAGTAGTTCTTTAAATTTGCAAGAAAGTCCTGATTTTCAGAAATGGTACTAGTCTTTTGATGCTTTTGCTGATCTATGTTTCCAGCTCTTGCAGAATCCCACATCGATTTCACATTTATTGGCCTGAAAACGAATCATGATTTTATATATATACACAAATGACTACTTATAAAATGTATAACCTGATGTTACATATATAAAACAGTACTAGTAGTACTGTCGGACATGCAAGATGTTTCAAAAATCGTTTCATAATACCAAATTTTGGTCTCGTACAATTTATTAGTTGAATTTCCATCAAATACAATCGGAAATTTTCATAAAAATTGCACTTTTAGTATTTCTTTCATCCCAATACTATTTTGATAGTTATTCTGGAAACGTAAACCAAGAAAAAAATGAGTATGTGAGTAATAAAATAAGAAATATACTTTATTAATTTTTTTTTTATTTTAGATATGTGAAAATAAATTGGGACGTCTAAATAAGACAGGAGTGGAAGTAGTCGTAGGGCGGAGAGAGTAACATAAAATGTTATCTGAATTATCCTAATTATTAATAGTATGATAATATTTTCTTTTATTTATAATAGAAAATGGCCATTTTAAGTTTTTAACTTGCTTTAGGTCCAATTTGAAACTTTTAGATTAAATTGCACTAAAGAAAAGATAAAATTTAATTTATATATTAATATATATATATATATATATATTTTTGAAATAATCACGAATTGATATATAAATAATACACTATTTTCAATTAGGTACAAATTTTTGCATAATAATATAAATTTAAATTGAATAATAAAATTATTTTTTACATTACATCTATTGAAAATATAACATTATTTTTATATTATTTCATAGCTGACCCTTAATTTTTTTAACTATTTCAGAAAATACCTGAGCTTTGAAGTAAATGAAGAAACGTCATCATATCTGTCGCCGGAGATTGCTGGTCGGAGAGGGCTGAGCTCCTCCGAGCTCAGCGCTGACGACGAACTCGCTTTCGACCTTGATCTCGACCTCGCCACCCTCTCATCTTCCCGCCCAAAAATATCACCATGTTTAAAACGATCATTGCTGCTCTGTTTCCCCGCCGGAATCTTGAACTGCGGCAAGCTCCGGCCTCTCTTTATGACCGGCGCCGCCGCCTTCTCCGGCTGCCGGAAAATATTATCGTAGAAGAAACCCGGCTTGGAGAACTGGTGGGAGAGAATCGTGCGAGGGGCCCCACCGAAAACGTCGGCGAAGTCTTCCGTGCTCAGGGTGTCGTCGTCGGAGACGGTGGTTTTGGGGGTGTAATCGGTGGACCGCCGTGGAGGGTAGTTTGGTAATATTGGTGTGGGGATCTCCGTCCTCATTCTCCATGTCCCTTCCATTTTTTGATTTTCCGGCGAGTGCAGAGTCGCCGGAGAGAATGAAATGTGTTTATAGTGAAGGACTTGGTATCTCTATGTGGCTTTGGTTTGCACTAATTTCTTGCTACTTTTTCTCAAAGCCATGATGGTATTTCCTTCTTTATATAAACACACATGTTAGCATGAGTAAGTCTCATGTGCTAAACAGTTGCACTATATAATTTAAGTCTATTGCATGGTATAATTTAAGAGGGCGTTTATTTTAAATTTTTCAATGGTAATGGGAATGAAATTTTATTTTCTTCCTTTATCCTTACATATATTGAATGAGAATTTATATTCATGGTGGTTACATCAATAATGTTGTGCTCCAATTATAGAAAAGTTAACAAAAAAAAGAATGTTGTTGGTTGTGGTACGGAGGACGATTATAAGGTGGATGGAGGTAATCAAATGGAGATGATGATTACCTTATTTAGGAGAAAAAACAATGTTATGTACCCCATTTATTCTCATTACATATAATAATAATTATTATGTGTATATTTCATTCTCATTACCATTGAAGAATTTTTTTACCAAGCGCCCCCTAAGTGTATTTTTAAAAAATTATATTATATATTATCGAACAGTCACACGTATTATTATCGAAAATTTACTCCATTAAAAATACAATTTTCAGTAATAATATGCGTGACTTTTTAATAATATTTTGTATAAATTTTTAAAAATACATTTAAGTTGCATGATGGACATCGAATTATTCGGAGATATTCTAATTAGAGATGTTAAATGAATCAACTTCATACATTAGAGATAGTTCTACTATGGGTTAAATACCAGCTAGTTAAATGACTAATTATAGGAATTTAACTTTTACTTTTAACAGACTACGGGTTAAATGTACTATTAGGGTATATTTGGTTTGGGGGATTGACTAATTATTCCCCTAAACCAAACACACCCTTAATGGACTATATATGAAATATATAAAATTTTAATTTTAATTTCAGAAAACCAAATTAAAATATGTATTCCAATTTTAATTTTGAACAATGTTAATTAATAAAACCATTCGTTTATATTAAATCGTTTAGTATCCTTCTAACATTTAAACTTTCTGAATCCGTTTAACATCTCTAATTTTGTCGCAGCAATTAAAATTTATCTGATAAGTTAAAAAAGAAATATCTGTACGATTAATGTGTAAAAATGATTGAAAATATAGATAATTTAAATGTTTCTCGATTAGTTTTGTACAAATATACAACGCAATAAATAAATAAAGTTGATTAAAATAAACATAGGTAAAAATTAAAATATGATAGAACGTTACAAAGGGAACAAAACAAAACAAAACAAAAAAAAGAGGGCACGAGAAAAAAGTTGATGAAAATAAACATAGGTAAAAATTAAAGTGCATAGGTAATTAAGATCGAAACATGAAACGTGCATGTCGATGTCTGGGACATAAAAGGAAACTTCCCTGTGTAATTTACCGGTTTGGTAAATGTAAATGTGGAAGGGTTAAACCATTAATCGGATTTAAATGATGCAGGAGTTATCAATTTAAGGTGTGTTTTCAAACTCAAATAAAAGTGTAGAATTATTTCTTTTATAAAGTTAGTAAGACTCAATTACATATTAAAAAAAAAAGATTCTATACTTTATCAAAAAGTTTGAAAATATGCACTAAGTAATAAAGTCACAACGATAGAGCATCAAGCTAAGATACTGAGGTATTTTTCCCGTTGTGGAAGACACTTGGTGCATGGACAACAAGGGGTCGACCCTGACGAAAGACGAAATTTGAAGTATATCCGTACCATAAAATTTACAACCTAAAAAAAAAATCCATAATATCTATATTGCAATATATATAAACAATTCTATATATTAACGTGTTCGTATAATATTTATAAAATTGTACTAAGGAATGGGAAACAAATAAAAGATAAAAATTTGTATGAATTCAAGTTTACCGTAAACTCGGATTTATCAATTATCACTGTTATCTACATTCATTATCACTATTATGCATATATACTATCATTATAAAAAATCAAGTGTATTTTTATAACAGTGATAGTGATTATACATACGGTGATAAGAGTTTATGTGAACTCGAGTTCACAAGAGACCTACTCTAAATAAAAATTCTCTTTACGCAGACTATATCCTCTCTTATACGATATTTATCTATAAATCCAATAGTGATCGGAGATTTTCTCTCGTTATACATCCTTAATTATTATTTCCTCTGTCCATAAATTTTTTTTTTTTTGTACGTGGTTTAATATAATATATCGTAGGATATTTTGGGATATTCGGTGTATACTTTTAATGAATAGAGTATATTCTTTATCTTTAATTAATAACAAAGTTGTAGATCACCAATTAGTTGCTGACAAATCACACTAACAATTTATGTCATCGTTTATATGTGCATGAAATGGTGAAAGAAGTTGTCAAGATCATAGTGGGAGAGCCCTAGCTAGTTGCCACGTGTATGTGTTTCTTCTCTTTTTGTCGAAAAGTGCATGGCAACCTCTAATAATTAAATATGAAAACATAATAATAAAGTGCGATAGAAAATATTAAGAGAGTACAAAATGTTCTTTGATACTCCCTCTTCCCATAGGAATTTACACACTTTTTTTATTTGGACGTCTCATTTAAATTTACACATTATCAAAAAAGAAAATATTTATTTACGTGCATATTCACAAATCTATACACATATTTACCCATATGCCACTATTTTATATATAAAATACAATTTTTTTTTAAAATGTACCGTCTCTTAGGGTGCAAATTCCTACCGGACGAAAGAAGTATTTGTTAGAAATTCTACTTTTTTTTGTCGTGGATGAATCCCTAGGCTTAGATATATGTATAAAAATTTAATACTTGACAATCTTGTCGGCAACAGTAGTTATTTGTTTTGTTATATTTTTTATTAAGTAGTTTTTCTGTTTTGTACTATTTAGTGAAATGAGAAATACACTTTCATTGGAATACACAATGCAAGTAATAATTTTCAAGTAATATTATTATGGTGACAAATCACATTAACAATTAGAGTTGATAAATTCAGAGTACAACTCAATCCATACTTATGTGAAAATGTTAAAAAATTATATAAATAAATTAATTTTATAATTTTTTATAAATTAATATTTTCAATGAGAAAATAAAATTCGATAATTGAGAAAAAAATGTAGCAAGTGGAAATATAATAATTGTGAATAACGACTTGACTCACTTGAGGAGGGAACACATACAAGTGACATAGAGATAGAGTTGTTGTTTGAAGTCGATGTTTAATACTCACTCCGTCCCAAAACTACTTTTATAAGTAGTTCTTGGCACGCGAGCCAAGGAAAAATAAGTATATGAGTGTAAAGTTAAATAATAAAATAAGAAAACGTGTACTTTATTGACTTTTGTGAGTGTAAAAGTTTTCTTTTTAGGTGTGTGAAAGAAGAGGTGAGACGTCCAAATAAGGAAAGTGTGAAAGTAGTTTTGGGACGGATGGAGTAATTAAGTTATGACATGATATATACAAGAGTAGGTTTCTTGTGAATTCGAGTTCAAATGAACTCGTATCACTGTCATGTGTAAATATTATTATTGTTATTCATATATAGTATCGTTGTTATAAATATATACTTGATTTAATTTTAATAGTGATAGAGTATATGCATAACAGTGATAGTGTATACACATGACAGTGATACTTGAGAACCCGAGTTCAACGTAAACTCGGGTTCATACAAATTTTTGTCCATATACAATCATTTGACACTCGTAGGAGGGATATTTATTTATTTTTATCTAATTTTAATAAACCAATCATATAAAAATAAGGGAAAAAAATTAACATCCACGATAGGAACTTAACAATGTGCATGCATGCCTGCCACAATAATATACCAAATTATTAAAAATATTGGGTTTCTTGATAATGATTGGTAATATAAGTTCAAGCATAAATAGAAAAATCCCGATAGGAACTTTACAATGTGCATGATTGTTTAAAATTTAAACTGGCTAAGAAAATCAATTCTGAAACAAGTTTTCTCATTTAATTGGGTCATAAATATGATTTTCTAACATCTTTTAATTCTGCAAATTCATATTCAGCGTGTATATATATATATATTTTAAATATTGTAGTGCAGCAACTGAATTTGCACAGAAAACAGCGGGTTCGTATTGGGTCACTATTTAGTGACTGTTTTGAAATTCTACAAAACAATTATTAAAAAAAAAAATTCAAAAATTGTGAGAAATAGCTTTAAAAAAATAAATTTATTTCAGAAGCTGTTTTAAGTGTTTCAAAACAGTCATTTAGTGAATTCATATGTTCAAAAATAAAAAATACACGAATTCAATATTTTTTGATATAATAAATACGGTATATCAATTTTTTCGATTTTTAGTCAATACCTGATTAGTCTCGTTCAAGAGATGTGGCCGCGTCTAATTATTTAGACACGTATGCTTTTGTTTTGATTCATGCTTCTTTTCTTGGGCAGGGCTTCTGGGCCTATGCTTCATGTTTTGGGCTTGGATGATGGACAGCCATTGGGCCGAAAAAGCAATATTAATTAAGGGCGCTTGTTTCAAAAATTTTAATGGTAATGAGAATGAAATTTTAATTTCTCTCTTTATTCTTACATATGTTGAATGAGAGTTTATATTCATGGTGGTTACATTATTAATGTTGTGCATCAATTTTAAAAAAATTGACAAAAAAAAAATATTGTTGGTTGTAGTATGAATGATTGACTAAGGAGGATGATTATAAGTTGAGATGGAGATAATCAAATGGGGGTAATGATTACCTTATTTAAGAAAAAAAAAATATTATATACCTCATTTATTCTCATTATATATAATAATTATTATTATGTGTATGTTCTATTTTTATTACTATTTAAGAATTTCTTTTACCAAACGCCCCCTTATGATTAAATTGAACTTACTCATACAAGCTTTTCATCGTACATCTCAAAAATAAAAATATAAAATTTGGACTCAACCACACCCAATGCCTCTCCTTCGAACACAATCATCAAAGTTTGATATGTAACACTGCAGGACATCTTCTATTTTTTTTTTTAAACTGTGAAAAATAATTTTGAAAAATAAAAATATTTTAGAAATTGTTTTTAATATTTTAAAATTGGCACAAAAATACGCCCTCGTCGCTAGAGCTGTTATACTTGCCGAGCGAGCCCGAGTAGTGTCAGGCTCGGCTCGGCTCGGCTCGTTAAGCTTATCGAGTCGAGTCGAGCCGAGCCTGGCTTGTTAAGCAAACGAGTGTTTTTTTTAGCTCGGCTCGACTCGTTTAACACATCGAGTCAACTCGAGCCCTTAACGAGCCGAGCCGAGCCGAGCCGAGATCACGAGCAGCTTGTTTATTTTAACAACAATAAAGCCTAAACTATCACCAATTCACCAGTATGAGTGATGTGAGAATATGAGTTGTATTATTATGTAAAATATTATTATTTTATACCATAAATTATATTATATTTATAAAATAACCTCTATTTTTCGAGCCTCCCGAGTCGAGCCGAGCTGAGCTCGTTAAGCAAACGAATATTTTTTTGAACTCGGCTCGTTTAACACATCGAGTCGAGTCGAGTCGAGCCTTAAAGAGCCGAGTCGAGCTCACGAGCAACTCGTTTATTTTACAACTCTACTCGCATCAATTTAATTTTATATATGATGGTCTCAGCTTGTGCCATTTTTTACATTCTGACATTTTCATATTTTTTATTCAATATTAACAAAATTTCACATTTTTCAGTCCAAAATTGTTCTAATAGACTCGGCAAATTTATTTAACTATCGAGCTTTTGAAACCCTTTTATCAAAATAGGGAAGAAAATGAGGGTTTTATGAAAATAAAACCAATCGTCATCAGGAATTACGACTGGTGAGGTGGCAAAATTTCTCATGATGACCAGCATAGGAATTCCCTCTCCAGTCGGTAATTGGAAAGCCGACTGGAGGTAACCCCCTCCCTTTCCCTGCCTTAATTAATTATTTATACATTTATGAATATAAAATCACACTGGGACGTGTTAACTTCAATTTTGACCCTATGAAGCAAATTTTGTATCAGTTTTCTCATTTTTTTTTAATCATCTTCTAGAAAGTCTCTATCTCTTGAATTTTCATTTTTTACTTTCTCGTAATTTTTTATTCCATTCAATTCTGAAATCTCTTATTGTGGAAGCCTTATTATTGAGGGAGCATGATGATGAAATGAGAGAAAATACAACAGAGTGGAGGGAGTGGTGGGCCAGAGATGAGATATCAAAATATATGAAAATAATTGTATGATTAAAAAAAATTCAAACTGACATGTATTTTAATTTTTCGAATTTTTCTTTCAAACTGACATGTATTTTAATTTTCTGAAAAAATATCAATTATAAACTTGAAAATTGAATTTGCTAAAAAAATATATATATTGAAAATAAATCTTTGAAAATATATATCTTGACTATTTTTTTTCTTAATCTAGGGCTCCTTATATGTCATATTAGTTCCTTCTTTTAAGGACTAATATAATTATGATCATAATACATTATTAAAATTTGACTACTCATTTTTTTATTTATTTTGAGAAATTATATTTCAACAATGATAGTATTAATTCAGTGGCGCTTATAATAATTTAATTATTACTATATGATTTTTTATTAAAAAAAGGAAAAGAAAAAAATCACGTATAGCAGTAACTCCTCCTAAGTTTACTCTAATTTAAAAAACTCAATATTTAATTTATTGTTTAATTATCTTAAATTTAATAATATTTATCTCAATTCTAAAATTTTCTCATATTTACGATAATATCATGACAATTCTCTCTCTTTCTCTGAGTCGCATAACGAAGATGAATGTATGATTTTGTGATAATATTTTCCCCTCCGTAAGTTACAGTCATTCTTTCATATCGCACACTACTCTTCAACAAAATATAAAATTCTCTATCCCTCTTCTTGATTCTTTTTTTTTTTTTTTTGAAATCAAGAGTGCGTTGCATGTGTGGTCATTCTTCCCCCAATGGGGGATCATAGTGCCGATTGGCACACCACCCAAAAATGGAATTCTGTGCAGAATTATGTCACCACTCGGTAGTAAGGATATCAATTGGTTTAAATTTGATAAACATGTCACTTTTAAGATTATTTTTAAATATATTAAAAAAGTTACAAAAAATATTACTACAAATAATATGAATATATTTACGTTCTGATAATTGATAGTATTTAAAATTTTAAATTGCATAGTATGATTATTTTAAATAAATCTTAATAATCTCCTTGGAGGGAGAATCTCTATGCAAGATTATCATGAGACAATCAAGTTTGGAGGGCATTTTGACACCTCACCAGTCGAAACTCTTGATAACGATTGGTTTTATTTCCATAAAGTTCTCATCTCCTCCCCTATTTTGATAAAAGAGTTTCAAAAGGTGCGTTAGTTATTAAAATTTCCCAATAGACTCAAAATTTTTAAAGTGGGTATTTTGTTATATTTCCAATAATTTTATATATACATATGAATATACTAATACAAGTGTTAATGAACTCCGAATTAGCGCAGCATCATTTCATAATCATACCCGAAGAAGCTGCAGCTTA
Organism: Prunella vulgaris; assembly: GCA_026898435.1. Lineage (NCBI taxonomy): Eukaryota > Viridiplantae > Streptophyta > Magnoliopsida > Lamiales > Lamiaceae > Prunella > Prunella vulgaris. The sequence continues at coordinate 811,103 of JAPKLY010000072.1, read as the reverse complement.
TTCGAAAACGCAATGGCCACCCAATCAGGCTGAGAAGACGACCACTGCAACTGCTCAATCTCACCGTCGGTACTGAATGCCAGAACCGGATCCAAACCCCCCTCCTCCGATCGCCTCTTCGACGAAAGATCCCAAATCAGAGCTTGTGAATCATCGCCACCCGTGCAAATATGATCAGATCTATGCGGCGCCCACGCAATCGCGTTCACCGCCGCCCGATGTCGCCGCAGCTCCACCACCGGCACCGCCGCGACGCGCGTATCCAACACCAGCACCTCACTGCTATCCATCGCCGTCGTCGCCAGGTACCTCGGATCCTTCTTATTCCACGCAACCCTCATCAATGGCGAAGTCGGATCTGAGCTCTCGTAGATTATCTGCGAGTGCTCCTTATTTCGGAGATCGAAAATTCTAACCGATCCGTCGGCGGAAACCGAGGCGAAGACATCGACGCCGCCCCACGCGACGTCGTACACCTCCTTATCGTGCGCGATTAGCTGCGTTTCCACCGCCTCTTTCTCGATATCCCAAACCGTACACGTTGTGTCGATGCTCGAAGTCCCGATTCGCTTCGGCTCCGCCTCGTTCCAGTCAAACGAAGTCAACGGCCCGGAGAATTCGCTGGCGCGGTTGCTGTCGAGCGATCGCTTCAGATCCACGCGCCGCCGGGTATCGGTTTCCGAGATCTGCCAGATGCGGAGGAAATCGGAGGCGGAAGCAAGGAGATCCGGGCGCTGGCATTCTTTATCGGGTATGAAAGCGAGTCTGGTGGGCGGGTACGGGTGCTCGAACGATAGATCCGGGTCGGGGCGAAGCTCTCCGGTTGATTGGTCGAGTTGAACGATTTCGACCCGGTTTCGGTACTGTTCGAAGAGGGTGGCGATGGCGAGTCGGTAGTTTTTGTCGCGGCGGATGGTCCAGTTCAT